>JAQMYL010000020.1:9984496-10025594 GCA_030014365.1 Clarias pachynema
ATCAAGCCTGGCCGGGAATCGAACCCAGACCCTGGAGGTGCAAGGCGACAGTGCTAACCACTACACCACCGTGCCGCCATAATACTAATTTATTTATAATAATAACAACTATATATATATTTTTTTTTCTTTTTCCATTTTTAATGTAACCAGACTTTTAAATGTAAGAACTGTACTTTACAAATTGAAAAACATGCCTCAGAAATATGTACTGTACTTGTAAGAGCTATGCATACATACATCAAATTCTATCAAATAAAACGCCTCCATGTGGAGGGTTTTACCAGGATGCCACAAATAATAGTAATGTTCCTGTGTAACTGACCAGAAGCGATACCCTGATCAGCCATAACATTAAAAGCTCTGACAGGTGCATGAATAACATTGATTATCTCGTTACAGTGGCACACTTAAGAAGGTGGGATATATTAGGCAGTTGATGTGTCTGAAACCTGAAAAACATGGCAAAGCGTACAGATCTGAGTGACTCTGACACAGAGAAAATTGTGACTGCTAGACGACTATGTTAGAGAATCTTTAAAACGGCAGGTCTTGTGGGATGTTTCAAGTATACAGTAGTTAGTACCTACAAAAAAAACTAATCTAAGGAAGGACAACCGGTGAACTGGCGTCCAGGGAGCCCGAGGCTCATTCAAGAGCTTGGAGAGCAAAGGCTTGTCCATCTGTTCCGATCCCACAGAAAAGCTTGTACAAATTGTGGAAAAAGTTAATTATGGCTATAATAGAAAAGTGACAAAACACACAGTGCATATCAGATTGATGTGTATGGAGCTGCATGGCCCATGCTGACCCCTGTCAAAATTACCTACAATGGTAACATGAGCATCAGAACTGTACCATGGAGCAAAGGTTGGAGGTTGTATACTGATATGTGCATCAGTATGCTGTTCAGATAAGTATTTATTTTGAGTTGTGGTGAAAACTCTATAATGCTGGATGAATTTAAGTGTCAATTAAAAGTTTTGTGTTCATAATATACGCCATATGTTGTTGTTTTTTTAACTGCTCCCATCCAGCAGTTGCCACAGTGGACCATCTGATCCGCATACGACTTGGCACAGGTTTTACGTCAGATACTCTTACTGATACTACCCTCCCATTTTATCCAGAGTTGGGACCGGCCCTGCATCCAGTGGCTGGGATTTGGGCAATGGCTGGGATTTGAACCCGGGCCTTTCGCATGGCAAGCAAGAAACCGACCACTGAGCCACCAGTGTCCACTCTCATGATATACATCATACATGCTGTATATATACAGCTTAGTTTCAGTAATGTAATTTGTGTTGTATTACATTGTTCAGATTACCTACCGGCTTTAGTCTTGTTGGAGTCACAGTGGATCCAGTGCTTATCCATGGAATCCTGTTTGAGGTGGAAATACATTACTCTTGAGGAAACTTCACACAGACAATCATCCGAATACAGGATTGAACCAGGGACCAGGCAAGAACACGACTCATTAGTAAAGCAGGGCAAGATCTACCCGAAATCCTTACAGATTGCAACTTCAAAAAAGGAAATCATTGCCCCAAACAGAGTAAGAATATGTCTGCTTTCTCAGTCTATAGCGTGGTACAGCGGGTAGCACTGCTGCCTCAGAACCCTCATTCGCCAGGTTTGATCCTTGGCTTGGATTACTACCTGCTGTGACTGTTACAAGGTTAAAGTGAGTGAGTCATACTGCATAAAACATTTCACTAGACATGGCTTTTTATTTCTATTTTGCTACCACAGCCTAAAAGAATTAGTTCACTGGACATCAATTAAACCGAATAAAAATTTTTGATTTAAGATGGACAGACTGGAATTTTCTACAGTGTATATAGTAAAGGTTACCCTTTGTCTCAGACTGAATGCTAATGATCCAAGCATGCACTGAATTTAGTGGCAGTCTGTTACCTGCATTTTCCCTCATCAGTAATATCTTCAGAGACCAATGTCCCGTTTTTTCTTTCTGCATTTAATCTTCTGGGCTCATTCTGCGGGTAGCATTGGAAGAGATTGATGACGGTGATAAAAGCGGTGACTTTGTGGGTGTGTTAATTATTATTCATGTAATCACACAGAACATGGGCAGAACAGGATTTACAGCAGCAAGGCATGGCCGTGGATCTGGAACTGGGGTAATTTGTGATTGCACCCTCCTCTCCCACACTATTTCACTCCCCCTCAGTGCACACCATGAAAGGCCCATGTCTGTCAAACCACCTGAGCTCAGGAAAGGCTTTCTAGACCATTGCCTTCTCTCTCTCGCTCTCTCTCTCTCTCTCTCTCTCTCTCTCTCCCTCTCTGTGTACATCTGTACCTCTTGCTCTACTATCAGCAATGTGTTAAGAGCTTAGGAAGGTGAGATGAGGTTTGTATAACCCTGGACTGTTCCACTGGTCAGCCTTGACTCATGAATTCTGCTCACGAATTCAGTCTGGCAACAAAGGTTCACCAGGAACAGTGCTTGAGTCAGACACAGTCTGGATGTCGCTAATGGATTCTTTTGATCCAGATCCTCACTGTTGATGAAAGCTGTCCTCATCAGACTCGCATATCTCTCTCATCCCATCCACACACATCTGCCACCTCTCCATCTGTTTTCGATGACCTTCTCACAAGCAGAGAGACAAATTTCATCTTACATCCATGATGTTAATCTTTATAATGTACTTTTTGCTCCTGTTTTAACCCTTCATATTACCAGCTAGATTTAGCCTTTTTTTTTTTTTTTTTTTTGCACTACATACCTAGTGCCCTCTTGTGGATGCTGTAGGTCATCAATATCAGCTACCATCATTAACAACTATTCTGATGGACAAACACACACAGGAAAAGTAAGCTAGATGGCTCCATTCTTACTGAATGGCAGCTTCTTTTTAACCCCTGGGCTTTGAGATCACTTCTCCTCCAAGGATTAAGGGAAAAAAAGATTAGACTAGCAGATCAGACAGACATGTGAGCAAAGTGTTCATAAATAATGTAGACGAGTCAATGGAAAAAGTCACTATAACACACAGCACAAAGTTTAGTTATCACTGAAAAAGCAGTGGATTTGAACAGGCTCCGTTTTTGTGAGAGAGAAAAATCAAAGAGGGAGAAAGGATAAAATTAGTGAATGGGAAAGGCAGACAAAAAAGAGGTGGGATTGTGAGAGGACAAAAAGGAAGGAGATTTGTTATCTAGAAAGAAAGAACAAGATTGAATCAATTACTAGAGAAGATGAGAGATAACTGAAAAAAATAGTGGAGATAGAGGAGGGGAACTGATTTAGCCCCTGTTGAAGTATTGTGATTGTGCTAGCGGTTAAAGAGCAAAGTGTGATGGATACAATCTCATTAGAATGGGCATGTGAGGCTTTAATTTCCTGAACATGCTCCACTTTTATTAATGTCAGGAGCAGCACTAGTCAATTGCATTAGGGCTTCGATCACACTCTAATGACAAACATCAAACAAGGGCATTGTTCTGCAAGAGATCACTGTGACTATTAGATAGGCGAATTACACTATGTGTAAAATACATCACAGGTCTCAACTAGCACAGAGAATTGACTAGGAAAAAAAAGGTTTCTTTCAGTCTTTTCACTCAATTGGTACTCTCAAGGGTATGTCCTTTATAACTGAGAAAGTGATGTAAAACTCATCGAAGGCCCACAGTTGGACCATATTGGCTATGCTTTGTATTTGATGGTATGTTTAAATTGTTTTGCTAATTACATTTTCCCAAGAACTTTGCATTCCCATTGCAATACATTTTTCATTGCATTTCTTTTTTGGACAGTGTAAAGGTGGTTCAACACATCTTTACATTTAAATTAAGCAAACACTTAAAAGTTCTTGATGGTCAATGGGACCAAAAGGGTAAAGCGTTGAGTATTTTGTTTGTTTGTTTATTTATTGTTAACTACTGGGTTGCCATTTGAAAATTTAAAGGTTCGGCCCAACCATGTTATATCTGAAGTGCCAGAATAAATGGTTAAATGGTTGAATGGTTGAATGATAGAATGTTTTGATCTTTTCAAAAGTAAGACTTATATATCAGGTCGACATCGGCCAGACATGTGTGTGCTGCAAGGGCTGTATTTTGAAACATATCATTTAAGGTGATGTAAACATGCAGATTATAACTGTATATGTACTGTATAACTGTAAATGTATAACTGAGGTAAGTGTATCTAAAGTTAAAATAAATAAATAAATAATAATAATAATAATAATAATAATATTAATAATATGTTAAGCAGCAAATTTAGTTAGTTGATTGCTAACAATTGCCACCAAGTGTTATCATAATCTAACTAGCTAGAACATTCAATACAATCTGTATTTGTAAGATTTACATTTTTGAACTTTGTGTTTTTGGTTCAGATTTTTTTTTTTTTTAATCTCTAAACTGTAACCCCTAATTTTAAATAAGATATGTAAAAGGCCAATCGTACCCCTGACTCAATTAAAAATATATATAAATAAACAGATACAAATGTATATGTGTTGAATGAACTGCCCAAAAATACAAGCATTGAATCATCCAAATATGCAAAACTTATTCAAATACTTTTGCTAGCTCCCGAGCTCTGTACCCTCCCACCTTATCCGCCTGTGATAGCTCATTGGCACCATTTCTGATTTGGGATTTTAACATTTGCATAATGAAATGCAGCAGATTTGTGCTTTACATCTGTTTTTTAAGCATGCAGATCACACAGAGGTGTACAGAGTTCTACCCTGTGTCAATATGCAAACGCATTGAAATGTAAATGAGTAATATGTAAGTCTTACAAGCATTCAAGAGATGCATGATGTTATAAGTCTTTTGGCTATAGGAGCTCATATGGGGTTTAACTTTCTAATAGATGTTTACAATTATAGCACTGGTATAACGTATTTGGAGCTGATTATAGGAGCAATTATGCTGAGATGCATTGGCTGGTGTTGTTTTTGCACTTGAAATCACTCAGGACTTAAATGTGTCACCTTGTTTTATTGCCCACTTATTGGGTGTCAAAAGGAAAGCCACTCTATACTGTAATATTTAATTGGTGTGAATAGGGGATTGTTGGATTGTGTTTGGTTGTTGTATATGACTCAAGCCATTGCAAATTTAGTGCCACCTTCATAAAGTCTTTACACAGACTATCCAGACCTTAAGTTGCTGTCTGTGTGATTTATATGCTCTTTTCATGTGTGTTTCCAGCAGGTTCTCCCATTTCCTGCCACCTTCCAAAACATGCCAGTAGATACAATTTACACTGCCTTTACCTATGAATAAGTGTGTGTTTCTGTGTGTGTTCATGGTGCCCTATGAAGAGATGGTAACCCTCATACTGTATATCCCTCCAGTGAGTAAACCAAAGAAACCTTATGGGTCTTGTATAGTTGTGGTAAATAACAGAAAGCATTTTCCTTCATTCCAGCATTTCTATGCACTATCTAGATTTCATCTACTGCCTAGACAACCATGATTCATCACATGAAAGATGACTATGGCTTAAAATGAATTTTCTTTGACCTGACAGACCTGGAAGAACCTTGAGATGCCCTGCCTATCTGCTACCTTATGTAAATGGAGCATGGTTAAGAGAAGCATACAAGCATGAAGCTGTTCTGCTGGAACACAGAAACTGTCTCATTGAGATGTAGACTGGCTGTTAAATCTACATGCTTTACAGCACTTGTCAGCTGAGTTGATGGCTATGCGTTTTCTTCTGCAGGTGTAAGAAGACATAAAGCTTGAATTCCACATATTTAATAATACAGGCCACAAATCATCAGCAAATGTTCCAGACAACGACAGAAATTGGGAAGTGAGTGGCAGTCACTGGAACAACTTAATTTCCAAGGCATTGCATTTTCAACGGTGGAACCATAAAAGCATTCATAAGGATATTCACCTGTCAGACACTGAATCCAACTACAAAGCCCAATCTTCTACAAAAGTCTCAAAGCAAGTGATTTATGTTCTGTAAAACCAGCAATGCATTTTTGCTTTATTTCTTTATTTATTTTTACTTTGCAACAGCAGCGCAAGTCGCCACACCAGACTTCTACCTTACCTCATTTCAATTATGACACCTCATAGAGTAAAATAAAGAGATCAGCAAAGAGGTATTCTGACAGCATCTTTTGCGAACTGAAGTGAAACTGAAAAGAAGAGCGAGTTTTCGAAATGATTTTGGGCGAGAGGACAGTACTCCCATGGGACAGCTGTCATCTCCTAGCTCGCCCTTCGTTGATGAAGCACAACCATAAAGCCTTCATAAAGTCTTCATAAATATGCATTACCTCATCTATAGCTTCAACGAGAGGAAAAACGACGCTCATTGTGAATCTCTGACAGCGAAGCAGCTGCTCCTAAGGCTAGAAGACCATTCCTGAAATCTTAATATGCTTTATCTGTATTCTGGAGTGAAAAATAAAATTACCAGTAGTGTGATTTAATTATTTAATTTATCAATGCTATGCGTATATGGCTTGAACGTGCCTCACATTTAAGGACTTCTAGCTCCACCGCCTACATGTACACATATGTGGAAACAGGCCACACAGTGAGAATGTGTAATTTGTATAATTCATGTCCCACTAGGGCAGATGACAAACCTGACATTGTGCAGCCATCTCACACTGAAGGGTCAGGGGTCATGTCCAAGGCCAGAGTCTGGGAATGTGTGGATGACCAGGCTCTTCAGCACTGCATTTTTATTATAGCTTTGCCCTTTTTTCCCACAGGGACACTTGAACAATGTCATGTTTTATGGAGGTCTTAGCCAACCTCATGACCTAACCCCTGATAAGAAAAAGTGTTTGTGAAGGCTCTAAAACAGTGACACTCCAGGCAGAAAACTCAAACGCCCAATCCGCTCAGATTTTTAATAATGTTCTAGGTGAATCAGATAGTATTGCTTAATATGTAATGCCACCTTCTTTAATTAGGCAGAACAGTTTATGTTAAATGTCAAAAAAAAATACCACAGAGTGAGTAGAGAGCTGTTAGTGATTTTTTTTGTGTGTGGAAGCAGTAGCAAAAGGTTATTTGAGAAAGTTGTAATAAAGGCAATCTAGAAATACCACCCACCTTCATGTGAAATGCTTTTTTTAACCACAGAAAAATCAAAGATTAATGCTTATAGTGTATTGGGTTTCTAAAAGCTTGCTTCGGTTGCCATGAAATGAAAAGGATGCTCTTGGGTATTAGGTAATACATCGTGAATCGCATTAACTTATAGAACATTCATATCAGCTTCACATGTGAATATTTGCATGTGAAATTTTTACATTTATTTTTCCAGGATTAATTGCACGCACACACACACACACACATACTAAAAGCATATATAAAATGAAAATAAAGACAGAGAATAATTTGTCTTATCAATTAAGAAAAGGCCAAGCAGTAATTACTTATAGATAATAAGATTAAATATTCTCTCTCTCTCTCTCTCTCTCTCTCTCTCTCTCTCTCTCTCTCTCTCTCGCTCGTTCTCTCTCTCTTCAGCTTATTAAGAACCAAATTCCAAAGCAAAGTACCTCCAATACACTAGCAAAAGTAGATGCATTGTGGGCCTGTGAAGAGGAGGTCTCCAGAGGTCTCTGCTATGTTTGGACACCTGTTGGCATTTGGATTTTCCCACTCAAGGAGCCGAGCCTGTTGTATCTGACCACCCACACTGCCACCAGCCACCAAAAATGGGACATGTGAGAGCAAGAGAACCTCCTGACACTGAGATTAGGTAAAACTCTTTTTATGTTAAATGTAATAAAAAATCAAGATGTCATAATGGACCTTATTCATCAAAGTCACATAGAATCAAGTGTAGATTCAAGCACATGGAATGACTTATGGACAAATATGTGTGAAAATAGTGGTTATTTGAGTACAGTTGGTCAATCAACTATAGCCTCTAGGACACGAACTCTCACTATTTACAGGATGTTGGCAGCATATAACTCATGATTATCCTGATTTATCTTTATATATGTGTAATTTACATGAAACATCCTAATCAATACATGTATAGAGGGAAGTTTGAGGAAGTTTCTTAAAAATACTCAAAAATTGTAAAAAGTAAAACAAACCAAAGGAAATGATAGTAAGTGGTTGTCTTTTGCAATTCTCAATTTAACTCAAACTAATGTTAACAATGTTGGCACTTATTGAAATACTTGATTATTATTATTTAAATGCTAAATTGGTGTTTTTTTTTATTTTGTGATTATTTTAAAAAAAAAATCATTGTTGTCTTTTTTTTTGTCATTTGCCAGTATCATATATATATATATAGTATTTTTTCACATATATTTAACACTCTATATGTTTAAATAATTGTGCCTTTATCTTCATCTGTGTTTTTTAATTAGCTTTTCATAATGTGCAATTGCTATTGCTTATATTACTCTACTTATCATACAGTAATTGCTGCTCACTATATTAATACACATATTATAATAAATACTAATGATTGATGATAGCAGTGATTAATCAAATCGAGCACTTTTTTTTTAATCAAGCACAAGCACTTTTTTCCCTGGTCATTTAAATATTTAGCAAAATTACAAACACTTCAACCAGATGTGAGTTGCCAAAAATGAAACCAGTGAATAATGAAGCTGTCAAAGGAATCTGCCTACATTCATTTCGTGACCAGATTTGACTGTACGCTATATTGATGAATAAGTGCCATTACTATAATTCCTTTGGCTTAAACATTGCTCGATGCTCATAGTTTCAGAAAGAATAACCGAACATGCCATGAGTGCATGTGAGAGAAAAGTCCACAAATCACCCCTAGTCCCATGAGACATCTCTTATTTAATATCAAAAATCCTTCACTAATCAGTCTTGTCAGTTATTGGTTTGTTTATATCATTCAGTCCTACAGATGTGTACAATATTTAACTGGATTAGTTGCTTCTCTCATGTTGTCAAACACACTTTTCCTCCTAGTGTCATTCCTGTCACTAGGCCAGTCATCTGTGATTAAATGTCTCTACCACTGATCTGTGGGGCGACAAACACAAAAGCCTATAGTTCATTTTTACGACTGGGTCCAGTTCATATCCACAAGTCAATGAAGTTGAATGAAATATATTCTCTCAGACTGGGGACTGCAATTCTTCTTATTTAACATCATATATTTAATCAATCTCATATTACATGAGACCCAACTCAATATCAACCACACACAAAAAATTAACTCAAAGATTGATCCACTCTAAAGCAGCTAAATTAAATCTGTATCTGATCTTTAAGTCAACTCTGCCAACGTCTGATAAGCAAGCGTCTTCCTGCCTTTATCAATCTCTAAAGTCAGCCTGTGTGTTCAGTCATCTTATCATTCTGCATCAGAGGGTGACTTCAGGAGCTTTAGTTACTTCAGCATCACAGCAAAGCCTTCAATCTCAGCACTGTCGACAATGTCCTTACCTTCATCGAGACCTCTGATTTACTACGTGATTCGGGCTCCTCTAACCGTGAGGACACAGCCTGAGACAGGACCATGTTTGCAGAATGTGTTTTAGAGATGATCCTTTAGGGCATGGAGGTTACTGTAACTAGATTTACAGTGTAAAAGTTTGAACCAGCCCTCTGAAACCAGCAGTTTCAGAGGAATGTTTTTTGCTTGTTGAGCTGCGCAGTTAGCTACAGTACGAATCATTCAAGCATAAAAACATTTAACTTAAGGCATGAACCAGTGAGAAACAGAAGCAGATGATGGCAGATGATCAGGCTGGTGATTAGTATACTGGTGATGCTGAATGCTGAGTGGTTGGAACAGATGAGAGGGGAAATGAAGTTGCTGCTGAGGTCGCTACAAAAACTTTTTTAATTGTGTCGTTAAGCATTTTGCCACAATTTAATCAACATAATTTTCATTGATCTTACGAGGGGCAGTCATAAAATTCAGATTATCGTATGAAAAAATGGAAAATATTTGCCTAAATGATGTCTCCGGAAATAAGTACATTCACGGACATTTCTTCTCATTTAAAAAAAATTGTGGTATAGTTCCACACAATGCTGCTAGAGGGTAAAAACTAAAATGGTCACAAGGAGGCCTCTGGCTGCTTCTGAAGATGGCATTGTGTGGATGCTTGGGATGCATGTGCTGACTGAGGACAGTTCAGTGACCACATGACCTCAGACTTGGCAGATGCAGGAAGTTTTCCTGTGACTGCAGTCACTCAACAGTTTAGAACTGAAAATTCCACAAACAGTTACCTCCATCAATGAAATGAAATCTTCATCAATGAAAATGGACTTTATATTAACTTAAACACTTTATATATAGATATAGCACAGATTAATGGTCATACTGATGGTCATACTCCCAAATGAGGATGGATTACTTGTTGAGTTCCCTGTTGAAGGTTTCCTCCTCTCGTCATCTCAGGGATGTTGTCCTTGTTACTATCGCCTTGACTTACTCATCATGGACAAACTGATTATTATAATTTATACTTTTTTTCTTAAATTTTTTTTTCCATATTTTTTTTTTTCTGTAAAGCTGCTTTGTAACAATGATTATAGCACTATGCAAAAATTGAAGTAAAGTGAATAACATAATTTAATTTAATATGAAGAAATGAGGGGTTACTCATGACTTTTACACAGTACTGTGTTCGAGCTGGAACATTGTAAAATCCTATGTAAAATACTAGCCATTTCATTATTTGAATTATAAACCAACAATGCCTGATATTCATATTTTCTGCAATTAATTTGAGTTGCATAGTAGTGCTAGTTGCGTTCAAAAACTAGATATAGTTTGAATAACTGCACAATGCATTGTAATAGCTGCTGTAGTTACAACACTGCATGGAACTGAAGCGTTGGATTAAGACATTACAGTGTACCGAATCATCCAAATACCATATGTGGACCATATACTGGCACTAATACCACAACTATGTCTGACAATGCGCTACATTGTCTGTCTCTAACATCAGAGGAAAACATGAACAACACTAACATGCACACAGATAAATAGATACACACACGTCACAAACTCCCTGCAGCATTTACATAACTTTTCCCTGATGAAAACACACAGTCAATGGAAAGACCATATACTGTACGGTTGTCTCAAACATACTGTAGATTTCAAAAAGTGTCACAGAGCTATGTGACTGTTACAGCATGACTAACAAAAAACACATCTGTCACAGCAGTCAGAGCATGGAAAAACCCCTTTGCTTCAGACATGCCACCCCGAGACACACCAGTGTTTTTTCCATTCAAATGCTCAGCTTTTGGTTCACTATATTCTGCTAAGTGACTGAATGTGAGTTTTAGCTGTTGACTTTTTACTTAAATTTTTTACTCAACTGAAAATGTAAAACCTAATGTATATACTCTATTTAGGAAATTCTAAAGTTTGCTGTATCAAAATATGTATTGTATGGTACATCGTATCGTATGGTACGTATCGTATTTTAAATAAATACTGAATTTGTGTAAAAAAAAATTTGTCAAACTAGCTATTAGTCGTGCCTATGCGTTTTATTGCGTTGTGCTTGAGCAAAGTTAACAGATTTCTGAGATAAAAATTTCCTTTTTTTAGAGAGAGAGAGATTCAACTTCGGTGAACTAAGTTCAAGTTGTCAGCTTTGTGTTTGGGGTTTCAAGGAATATCATTTCAGAAAATGTGTTTTAGAAGCCTTTTACTCAAAATGAATCCCATTTCAAACCTTGAAACCAACAAACCTATATGAGTCATTCCGATCTTATCTTCCCTCGAGGGTCATAGCATCTGGACAGAATATAATGTAAGCACTATTAGTTCTTTTCCCAGTGATTGAGTTACCTAATGGAAAGTGAAACCGTATAAGGACTGCGTGACATCAAGCTGTAACCCAGGATGTGCTCCGTGAGCAGAACTTATAAATTTGTGCAGTGGTTTCTAAGCAGTCATTCAAACAGCAGGTGCATACTGCGCTACACAAAGTCTGAGAAGAGTTACTCTACCTGCCAGGCAGCTAATTAGCATGTTAGAGAGTGGCCTTAAAATTTCACAGGGTTATAAAATAATGGGTAAATATTCCAAGGATTAGATTATAGCTTGTGTCATCCAATGTGTAAACCGTTACAGGGACAGGCATGCAAGACAGCCAGTGATGTTAATTACCTGCTTTAAACCTCAAGCATTCAATGTAATTTTCCTGTTTCTTCTGTATACATACATGACAGTAAAAAGCAGACAATATTCAGTACAGATTACGATGTGGTACTTATATGCAGAAATGGAAATAACTGTATGGTTTCACTCAAATGATAAAACCTAGCTTTTTTCCTAAAGTAATGTAACAATGGACTTATACGCCAAACAGCCATAATATTAAAACCACCTAGGTTTTGGGTTCATCTTTAACCACTAGGGAGGTTCTGGCCCCTCAAGGCGGGTCTCCAGAGGGCCTCTAGGGCATTTGCTGTGGATCCTTTCAGTGCTGTGGGTTGCAGAATGGGGTCTACATGGATTAGACTTGTTTGCCTGGTGTATGCCACGTATGTTCAATCAGATTGGGATCTGGGGAGTGTAGAGACCAGGTCAATGGGACGTGTTGCAGGCTGTAGTGCACTGGGTGTTCTGATACCTTTCTATCATGGCTAACACTGAATTTTTCATGATGGTTTGTTAAGCATTGGATTTTCTATGGATTCATACCAGACAGCTAGCCTTTGGTCCCCACATGAGCATTGGGTGTCCATGATTCTGTCAACAGTTTACTAGTATATAATTGATAATAAGTGTTAGTGTTAATCGGTTTTTGTCGTTTAGTTATATATTGCAGCATAGTGGCTTAGTGGCTAAATGTCAGCCACCTCACAACTCCAGAGCTGAAGGGTTCGAATCTTACCTCTGGTCTGTGTTGGTTGGTTTCCTCCTACCATCCAAAGACATTCAGTGTAGGCTGATTGGCATTTACAAATTCTCTGTAGTGTGTTTTGCCTTGCGATGGGTTGGCAGTATATACAGAGTGCATCCCACCTTGTGCTTTAAGTTCCCAGCAATAGTCAGGCACCAGGCCCCCTCTCCCTCTCCTCTACTCAGAATAAGCAGTATACTGTAGGTAATAAATGGTTGGATGAATAATTTATCTCAAAACATAACAGAATTGATGTTTTTTTTTTCTGTCTGTGCTTTAATGACAAGGGAATATGTTTTCAGCAGGTCAGGCTATATGCTGTTAACGCTGCCTTGAGCTGTCATGCTTTTAAGGAAAGAGGCACTGATTCAGTTTGAAACTAAAAGCATTAGCAGCCTTCATTTTCCGCTTCATTAAACCTGATAAGATTTAATATCCATACTGCATTTTCTCCCGTTAACTAGCAATATGTTCTTAGTTGATGCAGCTCACTTTGCATCGGCAAAGTGATTTACTCCCCATTAGAACCCATGTTTATTTTCCTTCTACACAGATTAGCTAAGGTATTTCTTCTACGTGATTGGAAATCATGCACATCCACTATAGGCCATTTTAGGGCGACATGAAGCTTAAACTGCAATGCATTTACAATTTCCCCAGAAGACCTACTACATATAAACACATATACGAGTTTGAAAAGTACTTGATTTATTGCGTGTAGTACATGTGTAGTTATTTAAACGACTGTCTTTTGCCTGCTGTGTCTTGCTCAAACACTAAGGATTTCTTTGTATTCTGTACAAATGGAACAAATGGGAGAAAAAAAATAAACAAAAGAAAGAAAAGACATGCTTTAGTTTAGGAGTTGTTTGAAATGTGCCCCACTCCTTTGCCGTACTCTGGGAGGGAGTACAGATTGTGTTACACTGGAAATGAGTTGAGGAGGGGGAGAACATGTGGAGGGGTTTTAACGCCAAACCGAGTTAGATAGGGAGCGGTCTGTTGGAGAGAGCGCTCAGGATGATGAATTATATATTAAGTTAATCTCAGCATGTCTCATAGGCCTTGATGGTTGCCTGGGGGAAAATACACACAGTGTGGCATCGGTGGACAAACCTGATGTGTTTTTCCACCTCTCCAAGCTCTACTCCACGACTCTGCAACAAGGCCTAATGAACATGGCCAAAGGTGAAGGGCGTACACACTTAATCAGTGGGATGCTGATCAGCCAGACTTGCTCATATAAAAAAATGCACACAAATACTGGGATCCCTACATATGCATGTGCCATGCTAGTTATTAGGAAATGTAACTGATTGTGTCCTTTACGGAGGAAACACGTGTATGAACGTGAAGGATTTTGATTACTCCTATAAAATATTGATATTTCCCATAATATAACTGCATAATATGTCAGCAATAGTGACACATGGGAAATCCAATATGAACGACACCTAGGCCAGGTTTTGTATTTTGTATTCACCCTTGTTGTTGCCTCTCTCCCTCCATCTGAGACACACTCGTGATTTACACAATGATTAAAATCCCAATGAGAGGTAAGGGCACATCATAAGGTAGTCACACCGGGCCGTGTGAGTGATATACTGCGCAGGAGACGAGCCACGCGGAGCATCTTAACCATGACACATGGGACTCAAGCTGTGTGCCCATGTGTGTGAGTGAATTTATGACTTGCCATGATGACTGAACACACTTTTTTCGCCCATCGTCAATCAGAGTGTTTTATGAAAGATATCAGCAGACCGCCACTGTCACAGTAAATTGCCGGGTCAGTGCTCACAGGCTTGATGGCTTTTGAAGGAGAGAGTGGTGGCACTTGAACAGGCCCTACTCCTGAGGCTCACACACAAAAGGTCCTAATATTATAAAAATAAAAAAAAAGACGAGGCGAGAGTTTGCTCAGGTGGAACGTAGTAACTCAGTGTGCTTTGTCAGTGGCAACCAGCAGGCAGGAGGGTAGCCATAAATTCAGTTTGTTATGAGCAAATAAATGAGCGTACTAAAGGTGGATGACCACAGACATTTTCATTGGAGAAAGGTGAGAGACTGGTCGACAGTAATGTCTCTTTTTCAGAGAAAAGTGGGAAAGGCCAGATGTGAAATTTGATTTCACTGAGCATTCCTGCAGCCCTGGTAAGGATTCCTGGCTCTGGTGTAGCTCACAGAAATGCAAGAAATCTTGCAAAACAGAATCCAATGTAAAAATGTCATCGAACCATAGTCATATTTGAATACATTTTCAAATAGAGATCCCTAAACCAGTGCCATCTGAACCTAAAAAAGAGGTCGGCTTCATGTAGTCTTCTGAAATTCTATTCAATTAGGAAATTCTTAAAGATTTAATCTAGAGAATACACTTCATTTAGAATGTATGCTTCGCTTTAAGGGATTCTTCCTCGTGTCATCTCAAGGAGTTCTTCTTGTCTACTATTTTCTCTGACTGAATTCAGATAGAAATTATATTCAGTCAATTACATGAATTCACTCACTCTCATCATCTATACCGCTTAATCCTGTATACAGGGTCACAGTGCCTGAAGCCTATCCCAGGAAACTTACCGTAGGGCACAACGCCGAGGTACACCCTGGACAGGGTGCCAATCCATCGCATGGCACACACTCATTCACACAAAGACACAACAGGCAAATTGAGAATTCCAATTAGCCCAATCTGCATGTCTTTGGACAGTGAAAGGAAACCGGAATACCTGGAGGAATCTGGCCGGGAATCGAACCCAGACCCTGGAGGCGGAAGGTGACAACAATAAGCCACGTACCACCATGTTAAAAGTGATTTAAAAATATAATTAAGTCAAATAGAAAAAAAACCTTAAAGAAACCTTGAAAAACTTTCTGAGTGAAGTCAGATTTCAGAGTATTCATCATTGAGCCTAAATTTGTTAAAGGTACAGTATGTAATTATAAAATGTCGTAATCTGCAACAGTCCTAAACTTTTTAAGGATACTAGGATACCTTGCAATGTTGCTATGTAACGTGTAATGTATGTATGAACAAATCTGCTCCTTTCTTACCATGTTTCTTTAAAACCAACATACATTATTTTAACTGACCACCAGGGAGAAAGAACAGACTCAGGTCGGTGTATGTTTATTATAATTCTAATCTGTAGACAGGAAAGAGCTGCATTACAAATATTACAAAGTCTTTCTTTTAATTTATCAAGTGAGTTCTTTCTCGGTGAGCATGTCCTTTCAGGTTTAAAGAAATAGGTCAGTGTGGTGCAGAAAGCACAACACTTCAATCTCTATATAGTCTCACTTGTCTATACTGTCACAGTTACGTGTTCTCAGTATGATTCCCAGTCACTAGTGTAAACTTGTTCAGTCCTAAAGCCATGAACAGAGCTCAGACTCCCAGCAACACCAAGTATAAGGCATTTTCCTTTGACGTTTCATTCCTTGACCTGACATGCAATATGACCCAATATGTGACATCAAAAGAATCTCTGTGCTGTCTAGCATCTGTGGCAGGAGCCCTTAAAGGACATATCAGAAAGAATTTCTACTTCACCCTAGCCAACATAGAATAAGAAAGTAACTGCAACATGTAATGTTTATTCCATGCTAAGCAATACTTGGTTTCAAATCATCGCAATGTCCAAGGGAAAGCCTGCCATATACGATGCATAGCATTTCAGAACAGCTGCCAAAACATGAACCATGGTCTGATGTTATAAGTGCAATAATATTAAAAGTCAATGAGCACTTCATTTTTGTTCATAAGCCTTTATTGCATAAGTAAAATATGATGAAAAAAATGATGACTTCCATATGTATCAACTTTATTAAATAAAAACTTGATACACATGTGAAGAACTAGTCGTCACAAAGCAGAAAAAAATAAGAAAAAAATGCAACAAACATCAAATCTATGGCTGACAGGAATATCATGTGCTAAATAAATTACACTTGCACTCCTTCAACATACACAAATTCATCTCCATTAACTAAGGAAGGTGTGAGGGAACCGGCTGGCACTGCACTGTTGAGACTGTGTTGGCTCTGCAGCTCCTAATGACTCCAGGAGGAGCGCAGTGAGTAATGAGTGACTGGCTCTTTGATGAACAGCGGGGTAATTCTGTAAGCCGTCATGCCGTCACCCAGAGGAATAGCAGCGGCTGCAGCCCTCGACAGGGCCTGAGCGTGATTAAAGTTGACCTTGAGTGTGAAGCGAGAGAGAGTGAGAGAGGCGCTCAGATCTGTGCCAGAAAACAGTGCGGGACGGGTGAAGGGGTGATTGCGGTGGAAAAGACTAAAGTAAATCAATGGAAGTCAATAAATGGAGATTTAATTTTTTCATCTTTAATTCCTGTTCAAGACGCATGCATAGGAGATTGATCAGGCATTCCCGTGTGGTATTGACAGACTGTGTGTTATTAATGGAGGAGAAATGCTTATCAGACTGACTGGTAGATACGTCTGTTTCATTAAATATGAATAAGTGATTGCTGTAAGCAGAAAATGAGGTGAACCGCTAACCTTGAGCCTAGATCTATATAATGTAAATGTAAACTCAAGTCAGGGGTGAGTGGAGGACAGGAGCTGTAATGTTCGTATGGCATAGAGAAACAATGAGATTTGTTCAATCCCACTAAAACTGAATAAAAATTTACAAGGGAACAAACAAGTTACTGTGTTTAGGAACTCGTAAACAAGCCGAATGCTGCTTCATACCTCCAGGGTTCCTGGCTCAATCCAGAGCTCTCTTAGTGCCTGTGTGGAACTGTGGGTTTCCTCCAAGTTCTCACCTGTTGATTAGACTAATCTTGTCAGGACTGCTCAGTACATTGAATATACTGGGATAGAACATGATTATTTAAATTGTAACTATTTCGTGTGTATATTATCCTTGTCTGAAGTGTGTTTGTTGTCTCTTGTAATATTATTTCAGATAAATGTGATCTGACCAGGCTTTTTCCAGATAAAAAAAAACAAGCAAACTACAGAGATGATTATCGCAATGATCTGAAGCAACCACTAAGAAAGCCAGTTTAAGAACCCGTATAACACGATTTCAGCAGTGTTTCCCAAAGTTTGGGCTGCCCCTAGTGGACTATAATTGTCAGATGGGCAGAGTGGCAGATGGGCCCCAAAGACGTCATTTATCTATATAAATAACAGAAAGTATTTGTCTGTACATTGCTCAGAATTTGCGCTTCCAATGATGTCTTTATGTTTCATACATTGGAGGAGGACCATAAACCAGTCTCAGAAAAAAATTCTGTCTGTATGTCTATATATCTGTATTTCTGTCCAGACAATTTTGTCTCAGCAACACACAAAACTGGCTCGACAGAACTTAATGAAACTTTGCCAGTCCCTCGGTATTTGCCGGTAGATGAGCAGTTTTGTGCCAGATTACCTCACAGCAGCCATCGCTTTTTGGGATGAAAATAGCACTTTTGCCCTCAAAGTGGGGGTGGCTATATGCGTCACTCAGCAGAGCCAATCAACGCAATAGTTTACCGTAAATACAGTACGCAGAGATATGCACCATACGCCCCTACAAAGTACAAAAATCATCAAAAACACAAATAAACTCACAACACAGCATGGTTTACTCCAAAAAAAAGGTATGTAACTTTTGAAACCTGAATCTTCATTGATGTTTGGACAGATCATTGTTTGTTCATTCTTCCTGTGGGAAGTTTAAAACCAGTATGTCTCATATGTTCCAAAACCGTGGTGCTAATTAAAGTCATGGAAAGGGCCACTATGAAATAAAACACAATACAGTAGAGATTCCTAGGGCAACTATTACTCGAGTAAAAGTAGAAATCCTCCATTTACTTGTGGACTTGAGTACAAGGCTTGTATTAGTTCACTATAGCCCTTTTCATAGTAAAAATCTCTCTCATTCTCTCCCGCTCTCTCACTCACTTCCCGATTGTGAACTTGCTGTTTTCCAGCAAGTTCACTTGCTACAACCAGCTCAGCTTCTAATTTCAAACACCTGTTACATCATTAGGTGTGTCTCGAAGGAAAGACAAGTCAAGCAATTATGCATAATCGTCAGCTGATGGCAAAATTCCCATTTCAAATACTACACACCAAGGTGGTTACGGAACGCAACATCACACAGAAGTGTTGTTAGATATGAGTTGTGCTTTTGAGCTGAGTTAAAGTAAAAAAGTATCCTCCTGGTCAAGTAAAGAACAGACATGGGAAATTTGTAATTAAGTGCAATTTATCTTGGTCTTGTATGTTGATGAGAGTTATGATTAAAGATCAGGGGGGCCGCAGAATATTTTCACATTTCAAATTAGGCCGCAACCTTGCTAAGTTTGGGAATGGTTGGGCTAAAGAATTTCCTTTAAACCTAAGTTATACTTTAAATGAGATTTCCTATAAGAAAATTCAAGTTGAGATTGTTTGAGTTGGCTATGTTGAGAGCCTTAGATCGCAGAGAGACTCGGTTGGTTTAAGCACCTGAGGTGCACTGTGCCTCCTCCACCACTTTGGTCTCAAACTAGAAGCGCAAGCAATTAAATCATAAAAGTGCCAGGATTCTTGAAACATCTCTTAAACTCAAGAGCTTTGGATTTTGGAGCTTGCTGTTAGAGCCCTGTTTACACAGCTTGTTTGTCTCGGAGGTGCATGTTTAAGAAGTACCTGATGGATGGGCAAGTCCACCTTGAGTTGGGCACTAACTCTGTAGCTCCTGTAGTCTCCATTCTGTGCTGCCTGGCTCTCAATATACTGCCCTTAGAGATGAGGCCATTAATCACCATTACTGCTGCCTGCTGCCACTCCGTTTACTGGGTCAGTCAGTGAGTGATCTTCTTATGGGCCACTCTGCTCTCTCACACACACTATTTCACCTTTCTACACCAATGAAAGGAATCTATAAGCCTGTCTTCCCAGCTTTACATCCATGCACTGTCCATGACTGACATTCAAGTCCCAGTAGACTGACTTTTACTAATCTTTCTGCTCCATGTGCCCTGAAAAGCTGTTCCATTGCTGCCTACTATTGTTCAATACAGAAACAATTCTTTTCAATGCATCTGTGGGAACAACAGAGCCTTGTGAGGTGATGTGAAAAAAATACATGTGAGAAGGTGCGTTCTATATTGCCTCTGGCTGCAGTCATGGGGAAGCGGGATTGACATTGATGTTGATGGGCAATGGTATATGTGAATGGCTGAATGGGTTTAATAGGAATCTCCAGATCAGCAACAGCAGCATGTCACTCAGAAACTGCGATGTGAATGGGGCCGGGGGTTTATGGGAACATAAATTGAACTGCACTGACATGATCACGCACCTTCAGAGATTCAGGCTCACAGAGAAATTGCCTTGTTAACATTCAAAGTAGCATAAATGGCTGGACATCCATCAGCAGCACTACTGGTTTTGCATGGTCATTATGAATTGAAGTATACTGGAGCGCCATAGAAAGTATTATAAAAATTCATCATGTGACCTGAACAATCTCCAGTCTAATGTGGTTATGATGAGATGAATGATTGATATCAGTCACCAGACTTGGCATAATGAGAGTGGAAGACAGGCAAACGGAGAGAGACTTCCCTGATAAGGTTTGGACCATTCTCGGCAAGTGTTGAATTAATTTATGATCCTATTTGATCCTTCACTGCAGAATTCTCGCTCATTTCTCCCTGAAGTCTGGACTGCTAGTCTGTGATGTAGTCACAGTCGATTGTGCACACACTTTCCTCCTGATGATCGAAGACTGAAAGTTTTCGAGATGAATCTGCACCTTGGCAAATGTCCTTTATGAATGGTATCGTTAGGTAAGAACGTGTAGTCGGCAAACCACATTGACTAATTTAGATTCTTAGGACACAAACACATACACTGTTCATGTTTGCTCTTAAACTCATGTCAGTGTTATACAGCCAAAGCGAAGTGTATTCTCATGTAGAGCATAGTTAAAGGGCAATAGCTAAATATTAATAGTATGAAGCAAAACACCAAAGTCTAAGGAAATGTCAAAATCCATTAAACTCCTAAAATGGCTAAAGGGGACTGTATGTTAACATTATCACCTTTAAACACTGGCATAGGAATGTTAGCTCAATCACTTTTTTAAAATCCTAATGAAAACAGTACTTATTTGCTTTAACCTTAATGCTTAGTCTTGAATCAATTTTTGTTCAATAAACCCTTTGTGTTTTTGTGGTAATTCTCAAGATTCATTAGTCTTTTATTTTTTTGTCCTTTAAAACTTTTAATTGCAAAGCATGTTAAACTTAAAATTAAAACTACCACATATCTAAGGTTATTATTATTTTTATTTTTATTATTATTATTATTAATATTATTATTATTATTATTAATAATAATAATAATAATAATAATAATAATAATAATAATAATAATAATTTGTGACAGTTTAACATGCTTTACAGCTTTACACGTACCTATAATAAAAGTAAACAAGGAAGCTGAAAAATAACAGCAGCATGGGGTGGCAAATGCAATAATGATAATAATAAGATTTATATTACTGTAGGCCAAAATATAATGTAATTCTGACCACCTAGATGTCTAGCCTAAAAGTGGCATATATGCTGATGACTAAGTTCCATGGCTGAAATGTGCATGGGTATGGAGCTTAGTTAGCCAAATTTCAATCTATCTATGCTTAGCTAGTAAAAAGTGAGTGATACCAAGAACATTAGTTGGAGACCGTTGTAACCTAGCTAACAATTATGTTGTTTTGAAATAGTTGCAAAAAGTAAGGTGGGTAGGCTAAGGTAAAGTTGTGTCATTTCATGTAGGTGTGCCGTTGTTTCAAATATTATTAAAGCTAATAATTTATGTTCAGTTAATGGGTACGAGGATGTACTGCGGAATGAATACAACTGTAGCAGCATATTAGCCATAGTTAGTAGTAGCTGTCTATTAACTACAGAGTTGCTAAGAGAACAGGCAGGTTAGCTAAATTTGTTCTGTGAGAGTTTGTGTATTGTTGTGCAATGAATGCATTACTTGCTTCTTTATGGTTGTATTCATCTCAACCATTATGTCATATACTTACTGTACATGAATACATTTTCAAAAATTAGCCAGATACAGTAGCTAGACAGCTACTTGTGCCATAGCTCCTTCTTTTAGAACTGTCTGAACCCTATAATCAAAAATCGTCTTTTAGAACCTACAGGACACATATACTGTCTAGCCATTTTAGAAATATTAACTTTTCAAGGGATCTTGGGACAGCTAAGACTTTGTCTCTCAAAATGTCTCATACCTTTTTGTGGTTCACAAAAATAAACAAACAAATGAAAAATAAAAAAATTATTTAAATAAATGAATAAACTCACTTTAAAACACACTGTATACTAATAATGGTACAGTATATGGGAAAAGGTTCCTAATATAATTTATTTGCATACTTTTTGATTAGACCACTAATAAAACCAATATACACTAAATCTTCCCATAAGAATAAGTGGATTTCACAATACATTTGTTCTGTTTTACATTATATGTGGCAGATGTAAAATATTATATACAAAAACAGGATGTAGTTTTGAGCCCATAAGTGCACAGATGTCCAAATGACCTGTGTGACCCTAGAAGAAAATGTGCGTTAGACCCTCACTGCTAAGTGCCTTACCCATGTTCTCAACATTTCTGCTAATTCAGATATCAATACAAGCTCTGGTCTCAGGTCGTGATCTGCCCTGCCATATTAAATCTACACATTACATCTGATCTGTCCCTGCAGAAAACACCATTACTAAACACCACCTACAGGCACTGCATTTATGGCACACGAGTTTCCCGGAAAGAGCTAAACTGTGGACATGTCCTTAAGAACTTACTCGCAAGCAATCAAACGAAATGGATCAGACACTCAAAAGTAACCCAACCTGCATGTAACAGCATTACAGGATAATGGACAGTCGGAAATTGCCTCTAACTGGAGCGAGATAGCTACAATACTGCATGAGAAAGCAGTGACATATAGCACGCATCACAGTTTAATGTAAATTAATGACATTCATTGCCAGCTTGTGTTTTTCTTAGCACACATTGAGTCTGGATCCAATACGTCTCGTGCTCAGCCAATCAATCACAAGCAAACACTGCAAACTAATCATTTATTGATGGCACGGAGCAGCCATGAATTTCTAATGGCATTCGTCTTATTTAACAGTGCAGATCACCCGGAGGAAATCCAAACATGCTAGAAGGAAGGATGAGGAAAAAACACAGTATCATTCTTGGGAATATCGTTCTTTTTGACAGCCAGCCGACAAGTATTGATGAGGAAGGCTGTCAAGTGAAAGACAAGGGCAAGGTGAGGGTTGGAAAGTGGGTGTAAGTCGGTAAGCTGAGTAGTATGAAGTTGATGTGAGAGTTTCAAATCTGTTTTTTGGCTTGTGTATCGGATTTAGTTCATCTATAGAGTGAGTTGATTCGGTTGACTCGAGTGCAAGGTTCATGGCCTTGGATGAAGTGAAATCTTTGTGGGTAGCTGAAGCCAATGCTGCGATTTAGCTTTTAAGTTCATGTTTGAGGAACAAGAGAAAATGTCAAATCAGATTGAATTGACTTTTGCAGTAAGAGTGAGGACACTGAAACAGTAACATCTTGTACTTTAAGCATGTTTAGATAGGACACAACAAGAGCTTGAAAGTCCTGAGTTGACATGCAGGTTTGCAGTTCTGAATCAGGGTGCAAAGATAAACTGGTGCAAAACCATTATATGCCAAGGGGGAAAGCTTTGAATTTGATTTCTGCTGGAAGGAGAAGCCAGTAGACCTGATATATGAGAGGGCAGAATTGAGGTGAAGTCTAGAACCTTTTTCTCAAGGTTGATGCATTTTCAGAAGGCAGTCTGATATGCACCCCCTGGCCATATCTGACCCTTAGGTACACCTTGATAGTACTGGGTTGGATGCCCTTTTGCCTTTTGACATGCCTTAAATCATAATGGCATCAATTCAACAATGTTCTTAAAACATTTGTTAGAGATTTCGGTCCATATTGATATGATAGCATCATGAAGTTCCTGCATATTTGTCGGCTGCACTTCCATGATGTTAATCCGCTGTTTCACCACAGGTGCTCTATGATTGAGATCTGGTGACTGTAGAGGCCATTTGAGTACAGTGAACTCACAGTCATGTTCAAAAAACCACTTTGAGATGAAATTTATCTTTGTGGCACATTATCCTGTGGTCATAAAGGGATGGACATGGTCAGCAACAATATGCAGGTAGGCTGTAGCACTTAAACAATGCTCAATTGGACCTAAGTGCCCCAAAATGTGCCAGAAAATATCCTCCACACCATTACACCACCAGCAGCAGCCTGAACCCTGGATACAAGGCAGGATGGATCCATGCTTTCATGTTGTTTAGGCCCAATTCTGACCTTACCACCTGAAAATTGCCGCAGAAATCAAGACTCATCAAACCAAGCACCATTTTTATAGTCTTCTGTTGTCCATTTTTGGGCGGACTGTAGCCTCATTTATTTGTTATCAGCTGATAGGAATGGCACCCTGTTTGATCTGCTGCTGTAGCCCATCTGCTTTAAGGGTTAATGTGTTCTTTGTTAAGAGATGCATCTTTTGCATTTTGGCATTTTTTTCTGTTGCTTTTCCATCAGCTCAAACCAGTCTGGCCATTCTTCTCTGATCTCTGGCATCAACAAACCATTTTCTGCGACTCACTGGATATTCTTTCTTTTTCTGAACCATCCTCAGAGATGTTTTGTCTGAAAATCCCAGTTGATCAGCCATTTCAGAAATAGGAAAGCATTTAAATCATCTTTTTTTCCCCATTCTGATGGTCAGGTAGCACTTCAGCAGATTGTCTTGACCATGTGTGTATGCATTAAATTGCTGCCATTTGATTTACTGATTAGATATTTGTATTTCCAAGAAGTTGAACCCAGTGAAGTGGTCAGTGAGTGTTTATTCTGAACAGCTTGGGAGATGAAGAGGAAAAAGAAACAAGAGATCTAGCATTGATAAGAAGCCATGAGACCTGATCACAAAGCCTTGTAATTTAGTATAAAGGGAGAACAAGAGTGGAGCTAGTACTGAACCCTGAGGGACTCCAGAAGTACAGCTGTGAAATGATAAAGCTTATCACCTCAAAGCCTTCTGGTAGGGTTAGATCATGTGGGTACAATCACACCATGTGCATAAGAGAGGATATAAAAATGCAGACAATTCAAGGAGGATAACAGGACACAAAATTCTCTCTGGCTTTGTATAAACCTTCATTAACTGTAAAAAGGGTAGGCCTGAGTAAGTAAATGGACAACATATAAAGACAGATGTACTAGAATTGCATTTTGCAATAGGATTTGAATAGAAATGGAAAGAGAGATATGGGTCTGCAGTTAGAAGCATTTGTGGGATCAAGCTTTGGCCTCAGAAGGCAAGGTTTAAGTCAAGCACTTTTGAAGACTAGGGGTTTTATATAGTAGTAAAGACAGTCAAGAACAATTTATGAGATGCATGAAATTAGTGAGTTGTCATTTAACCCCTATAAGCTTATTATACAAATCTTTCTATAGCATATTACTAACTACTGTGAATAATACAATTAAACTAAGATCAGTTACAAGTGTAACGAATGTAAGTCTGGATCCTCCCATGAGTTCCATGAGTTTAAGAACATCTTCCCTATCAAGTCAGTGCTCATTGTTAAAGAACTCTAAAATGAAAACTAGTATGACACTCTTCATAGTTCAGAACATATATTTGAATATGTTGGGACTATAGTAGGTCAAGAAACACATCCATATGATAATATTTTAACCAACAATGTGGTTCTAAATGTTCTAAGGATACACTTATAAATAATGAGACTCTAAATTAGTGCTTTCTTAAAGGCAGTTGCAACTAGACAGTAAACCAATTAAGCCTTTACTGCCTTTCACTGGTACTGGTTATATGTAGTGAGCTACAAAGGCCTAATTAATGTGATCTCGGTTTTTTCCACTTGGATCAAGATGGATATAATGGGTCTTGAACATTCCTTAGATTTTAGATATTTTCTGAGACTTAAAATGGAGCCATTTCTTAAGCAGAAATGGTTCAAAATGTATGTTTTGATAATCCAGTCATAATAATAAGGTAGGACCATTATATACATCTTGCTAGCTTGAAAATATAAGAGCAAACAATTAGGAATGGCTTTCACCACAAGTTGTTATATATACTTACACTGCCTGAGCAAAAAAAAAAAAAAAAAATTGCACACTCCAAGGTTTCATTTATTTATTGCCTTTAGTTCTGATTAGAGTTCACAGTGTGGTGGCGAATTCATGTGTGAAAATGATCCCTCATGCTCTTCGAACCACACTTTTATAACTTGAATCCTGAAATATGTCTGTTCCAGCACAGAATTAAAAAGTGATAACCTGGTCATTTAGTACAATCAGGTAAATTTATTAACCATGCATCTTTATTAATTGCTTAATCAATCTGCATTCATGTTTTTCTTCTGATCACATTCCTTCCACAAAGTTAAAGGATCGGCATAGTCCTTCCAGGTTTTATTAATGTGTTGAAGGGTCCTTAACCCAATTCCAATTTAATGCAGGCCAAAAATTGACCCTTCTGAAGTGGTGATTTTGTATACTGTATTCATTCATTCATCAACAACTGCTTATCCTGTACAAGGTTGTGTGGGGCCTGGAGTCTATCCCAGTGGGACAGGGTGCCAATCTCTTCCCTTTTTATCCTGATGCACCCATCTCTCTGGAATAGGATCAATCTGGACTCATCAGACCACAGAACCATTTCACAGTGCTGCACTTCACCAAGTGTTTAAGTGATCTTCATTCATGATTTTTCTCCGACCACAGTTTTTCCGCAAAGTTGACATGTCAGTTTTTAATAGTGTGTTGAACAGTTCTTAACCCAGTTCCAGTCATATATCCTTACTTGTTTTCTTATTAGGAAGCAAGCCAATAACTTTTCATTTCCAGGAATTGTACTGTAGATTGTGCTCTCATAGTTGTCCGCCACTGTCTGAAGTTAAATTAATTATGAAGGAGCAGTGTCTCGCAAAAACACATGTAGGAGTTACTCAGCAGGGCAGAAGACAAGCGAACTATAGTGCCCAGACGAACTCTTGCCCATGTTACAGCATAGAAAGGCTTTGGCATGACCAGTTGGCATGACTTACCCTATACATCAAAATCACACACACAAAGAGAAGGGGGGGGGGGGTGGGGATTCACAGAGAGATTAAGAGGAGGTCATCCAGAGGGTACACACAAAAGTCATTCTTAAATATGGCGATCACAGGTTACCTGAAGTGATGTTGCAGAGTTTTTTGGTTTACTGTTGCCCCCTAGTGGGCATCACTGGATATACACTTCACACAGGATGATAATGCAACAGTTCAAGGCAGGTACCAATTTAATGTACTGTATGCATAAATGGTTATTGGGTAACTCTAATAGCTCATGCACCTCACTGAACTAATAAAGAAATATTGCATGGCTTCAAAAAGTAATTGAATCTAGTAATAATACTTAGCTTAATAAATGCTGAGTTGTTTTAAATGTAAGAAATAAGTATATTGAAATAGCAACAAACATCACCCTCAATATAATCCTGAAATAATTCATCATTATGGAATGAAATATATAGAGCTATATGTTATCCAGAATTAATCAGCCCGATTATGATCCAAAAAAAAAAACATTGGCTTTAAAGGCTCCCCATCTGTATTTACAGTCCAAATAAGAACCTAAACTGAGTTAGCAACGTATGATAGACTGCTTTCGAATATACAGCAAATGATAGTATGTGTGTGGGGGTGGGGGGGGGGAAGTATTTTCTAGAATGGGTAATGTCGTTGATACCTAAGTAATATTTCATGCTAATAATATATCAGATAGTTTCCATTGACCTTTTCTCAGGCTAAACAAGCTGAGTCTGCAATTCACTCATCCTCACTCATTTCAGCTCAGCCCAAGGAACACTTATCATCCACTTTATGAAGCTCCGCACTGGTGAGAATGTTTATGTATGTATGTGTGTGGGAGTGGGTGGGCGTGTGTGTGTGGTGCATGAGTGAGCATCATTCACTGTAATTAATCACAATACAGCTTATTTCAGTGCGGAGCAATGAGGGATGTATGGCGCTGTCTCAATCTCCACATGGTTGATCTGTTCAAGGACATCTAACGACATGCATATGATTGAAACAGCATAAGTATGATGCTGTTTCTGATATTTATGTTGTCTTAAATTTGAGCGCAATCGAATGGTTCTCTGATTGAAAGAGAAAAGTCTTCTTTGGTTAAGTAGCATTAGCACATTTCACCTAGATACATTAACTGAAGTACATTTTGACAGTTTCATAAAAAATTTTACAATGTTGGGCTTCCCGGCTTAATGAAGACGACTGTAAAGAGCCAAAACCTTAATCAGATTCACAGCTTATCCTCCCACCAGGCACAGAGTGAGAAATATGAATAAACCATAAAGCGCACAATGAGAGTGTACGCAGCACCCTGCCAAGCTTGTCTGCCAGCTTGAGATCATTCTGATCCAGCGGCTGCCCATAAAAGAAACTATTATTACATCAGGAGGCATTCAACAACCTAACTTATCACCTAGGAGGTTTTCAATTAATACGCTAAATGGGCTGTATTATAATAGGCTACCTACTGTTCCTACTAACCAATAACGGTCCTACAAATTATATATCTATGTACAATTATAACATTCTAAACCTAAACGTTTTCCTCTTTGAAATGGATTGCACAGATCATTATCCTGGTTATCATTTCAAACCTTTGTTCTCTTATCAGTAGTATAACTCAAATACCATCTCACCTGCTGTTTAGATATTTATTATTTCACATACTGGGAATGCTAGAACTCGGGTTTATTCCTACTTGGGATGCAGATGCTGTCTTAACAATACAACAACACAAAATCAAAATAAGCCATGATGGATGAAGCAGGTAGAAACATACTGGATACTTTCTAGCATTGCATACACTATATTGCCAAAAGTATTCACTCGCCTGCCTTCACATGTACTGTATATGAACTTAAGTAACATCCGATTCTTAATCCATAGGGTTTAATATGATATTGAGGAATTTTTGACCGTTCTTCCAGAAGCACAGTTGTGAGGTCAGACACTGATGTCGGACAAGAAGGCCTGTCTAGCTGACTAATTCATCCCAAAGGTGTTCTATCAAGTTGAGGTCAGGACTCTGTGCAGGCCAGTCAAGTTCTTCAACGCCAAACTTGCTCATCCATGTCTTTATGGACCTTGCTTCGGCCAGTTGGTCAGCTGGTCATGTTTGGACTGGTGTTGGGTTGTTTTTCAGCAGTTGGGCTTAGTTCCAGTAAAAGGAACTCTTAAGACACTTTAGACAATTTCCTGCTCCCAACTTTGGCCCCTTCTTTTTCCAACATGACTGCGCACCAGTGCATGTGAAGGCAGGCGAGCGAATACTTTTGGCAATATAGTGTGCATACTGTACTTTTAGATCTAATAACAGATTTTTTACTAAATTTTTTTAAAATCTTATTTTTAAAATGCTTTACGTGCACACATACACGTTGTCACAATGTTAAAGTAAAAAGTACACACTCACAGACCAAGTTACTCGCAATCCAAGGTTCCACAGTAACTGCATTTTGTATTTGCAATTTTTATGCAATGAATATTGCAGCACTACATCATAAGACATTATTCACATTATTGTTATAAATGTTTATGAAAATCCAACTAACCATATTATGCATTGCATTAACATGATGAAATGTAAGTCGTTACATTTTTCATAACATATTATATGGCAAAGACTCATTTTGCATAGTGCACTATGAGAGAATATTATGAGGTCTTATGAATGCATTAAAACATAGCCATGAATGCATTCATAAGCCATTGTACGTGTAACCTTTAAAGAACATGTAACCACAATCTTATATAAGCAACAACCTAAAACCTTTGTTAAGTTGCAAATAGTGTCACATAATAGTGAACATAACTTGTTCAAACTTCAGTGCTCAGTTTCCAGAGTTAAATAAGACAACTTTATCTCCTCTCTCTTTCTCTCTTTCTCTAGCAGAGAAAGCACATATGGAAAGAATCAAATCTGAATTGTATTCTCCAGCAAAAGCAGGAAATCTGTATTGATTTGATAGTGCATGACCTGGGTCAAATCCTTCTTGGTTGTGCTGATGCTATTATCCTGTTATGGACGACTGGCTTAATCTGCACAAAGACAGGGCAGACATGATAAAGAAACTCGGAGAAAAACTCTCCAAGTAAACTGTTAGTATATCAAGGGGCTGGAAATAGAGAAGCATACTTTAAATTCTATTCAAACTGCAGTGTTTGAATAAGGAATGAGGGATAAGTCATGCATTAGATTTTTCTTTAACAAGAAACAATATAAATTAACTTTATATTAATTGAATTTATTGAAATATGAAAAGATTTGGATTTCTTTCCTGAAAGTGAGCAATGGGCTAATAAACCAGTCTTCACAACATAGAGCAAGGTTAGAGCAGAATTTTTTATTGAAATATTGTAATTGTTGTACAATGAATGTGATACATGCAATACAGTCAAGTTAATTTTTCCTTATCAATAAATAGAACCTTAACATGCCGTTAATAATTGAATAATAATTTTGTAATTAATTAGGGGAATTTCAATTAATCTAAGACTAGCAATAGTAATCTTGAGGGATTTCACAACACAAATCCAGTTAAATTGGTGTAACATCAGCAGAGAAATGCCCTTCATTGTCCACCGAGGTGACATTTTTAATAAGGTGTTAATATTTCATGACCACACATTATTGTGCATTGGCCACATTGTGTAATGCTGCGGTAAACAAATACTCAATTAACTCCAGTTGATTATTAGGAAAGAATATTGCATCATCTCCATGCTTAGGTTCTAGGCTATGTCTCACTCTTTTTAATATACAAGAATCGTCACAAGCCACAAAACAAATCTCGAGTAAAACTAACCACCTTGCCTCCTAAGTGCTTGTGTACAATCAGACCAATCTGCTGTGGTGTTAACGGTCAGAGTTTTGAGATTTGACGATTAGTTGAGTTGTTGGAGATGATGTGGCCCCACAGTCTAAGCCGGCTGACCCCTCCATCAGGAGCAATTACGAGCCTCACATGACTTACACACCCACACTGCAGCACACACTCTCCAGAGTACAGATGCCTGTAGTGAGGCTTCAGCTTCACAAAGAAAAAAAAAAAGAAAGAAAGAAATCATACTCACAAGGAGAAAGTGGATTGATATTTAACATCAATTCCAATGGCGAAGCTACGCCACTGCATGTACATCATGCAATAAAGTAAGTGTGTTAATAAAGCAATATGAAACAAGACAGATGGCATACTTTCTGAGGAACAAGGAGCATTTTCCATGCGGGACCTTTCTCACTGCTCCACTTGTTCCTTACATACGTTTGTTCCTCTTCTGGGGTTAAACTACAAGCCTCAATTTTACACCAGTCAGGAAAATTACCTAAATAATAGATGAAAATATGGAAATTCAATATCAGTTACTATAATTTCTGATGATGTAACAGTAAAATCCATCTGCACATTAGGTGTACCTTTAAAATGATTTGTGTCTATCTCAATTTTGTTGATCACACCAGGATGCCCAAGTCTGAAGACGGCCCACTCAAATCCAGGGACCTGCAAGATGCCCTTCTCATCCACCTGAGGAAGTACGTATGTACTGTATCATAAGTCAATGTGATGAGTCTCCTCCTAAAGGCTTCTTCTGTAACCAGCTCAGCAATATTTGTTTATGATGTATCTCATGATGGGAGCAGCAGAGGTCTACACTTACATTGTCAATTTAAAGTGAAATGCATCTAATCTAATTGAGAGGAACGTCTCATCACACAACAGAATACTGAACGTAAAAACAATGCCAACACAACAAAGGATCTCATCAGGGAAGAAGTGTAAGGTTTTAGACTGGTAAAGTCAGTCGTCAGACTTTAACCCACTTGAGCTTGCATTTCACCTCCTGAAGCAAAGACAGAATGGAGAAAGCTCACAAAACTCACAAAGAACTGAATGTAGTTACAGTACGGTACAAGCTTGGAAAAGCATCACAAAAGCAGAATGCAACGGTTTGGTGATGGCAGTGGATCCCCAGTTTGGTCTAGTTATTGTAAGAAGGTATGCACAACTAAATTAAGTGTATTTGTTCATGCATTCATCTCCTCTACCGATTATCGTGTGTATAGGGGCCCAGGGGCCTTGAGCTTATCCCAGGAGACTTAGGACACAGGGTGTCAATTCATTGCAGGGCACGCATGCACACACACACACACACACACACACTACGGGGAATTTGGGAATACCAGTTAACCTAATCTGCATGTCTTTGTACTGTGGAAGGAAACTAGAGCATCCCACCAAGCATGGGAAGTACATGAAAACTCCACACACAAAGACCAGAGGCAGGAGTCAAACCCTCGACCCTTGAGGTGTGATGCCACGGTGCTTAATCGTTATGCCATCCTGCCACCCTAAATTATGTATTTGCTTTAATTTACTTAAACATTATCTGTTCCAGTACTTTTGACCCTCTGAGAAATGGATGGTCTGGCTTGTTGTTTAACACATCTAACAGTAAATATCTGGAAGTAAAAGAGGAAATCTGATCTATAATTATTATTAATCATAATAATAATAATAATTGAAAAGTATCATTATACTTTCAACACTTTGGGGCGATCCAGGCGTCGTGCTGTCTCCCACCCATCGGCCATGTTTTCAGCCCTTCCCAAACCTGCAAAAGTGCAAAAACTTTATCTACTTAAATACCAAGTGGATCACTTCAGAAGAACTAGAGGAAAAGAACAAGCAATGCAGATCGATGTGTTCATTACCAATCATGTTGCGCGGGTGACCAAAATGGGCATCGCTGTAGCCCACACACACTCCACCATTGACCAGTGTGACGAGATCTACTTCCTCCTGACTGAGCACACCGGACCAATCTCGTTGTCCGACCCCATACACTCGCAACCTCGCAATCCCTCCATCTGTCAGTAGTTGGCAAATTGCATGCAGCCTAACACTAAAACTCTTTTAATAGCATTTTTTATATCTTAGTATAATAAGCCATAATTAGATTACATTGTGCGCTTATAGTAATTAAACATCTAAACATTAAGTGATATGACATTGCCTGTGTATGTTACCAGGATACATGTTCAGACGGATGTGGGTGACCCGACGGGGGAAGGAGACACCGAAGAAGTTGTGGCACGAATCAGAGTATCCAGGCTTCAGCTTTGACACCGGCACAATCTCCTCCCAGCTCTCTGAGTGGAGCTGTCAATGACACACATTTGATTTGAATCCATTTTGTAAGCAGTTTGGATATTAGTAGACCAGAAATTACCTGCGCCACAGCTTTAAACTGGCTCTCCGAAGCAGCCATACCTGTACGGTCTCCCTCAAGATCGAGAGCTGGCACAGACACTCCATCTGAATCACACACATGAGGCATACTTGTTTACTTTTCTTTTCTAATAGTGGATCACTACAGGATACAATGACCTATAAAGAGCTCATATGCACTCTTCCTCTGAGACTGATGCCTTCTTGGCATTCTGCAGAGCTTGTTGAACTGAAAATTGTACTTATAAGGAAAGTGTGCACATTTATACACTTCTTTCAGTATTTATTTGACCTTTTTATGTGTTGCTTACGTCTTCCAACAGCTTACTGTCCATGACATCAAACAAATCAATTACAGTGTCTTGGTATTGTGACCTCACACTGTCACTGCTCTTTCAAAAGAGTCCGGTCAATGAAATAAAGAATCCATGTGGATGAAATGAACAGCCCCATTTTTGTCTCCGGTTTGCTTCAATTTTAGCGGTATACCACCATCTAGTGCACAGGTGTTAAACTCAAGGACCACAGACCAAGTATTGCTTCATTTCTTCATGACTGTCTGTGCAAAACTACAAAAAAATAATCAGGTACCTCTCAACACAATAATAATTAACATTTAAACAATAGGAAATCCCTCTGTACAAACCACGTATCTGTATAGTGACCATCCATTTAATCCAAATCCCATGTAAATGTGTCCCCAGCACATTTAATTAATGTAATCAAAGCTGATACTCTATGGTTTTAATTTTTATTTTCGTACTTGAAAAAGACATAAAAAACATTAAATTATATATTTGTATATTTATACTTGCCCATAAATATTGTTATTATATGACCTTATGGAATAACTGGACATGAAATCTTAGAGGTGAATCTGCTGCATGTGAATCATGTCTAAAATGCCTCAAATATGCATCCAGTAGTAACTGAGCAAGAATATTAGGACTGACTACAAAAGCATGGCCTCCATCAAGCAAAGAAAACAAGTAAGCAGATCTGAAATAAATTAAATTGGGTCTAACAAATCATTAAAACTTTCGAAGAGATCATTTGGTGAGGCTGCGTTGTAAAAAATAATTGACAGTAGCGATCTCAACACAGTGAAAGTATTGAAAGTAAAAGCATTTCCACACAAATGATGGGATGAGAACTCATCATTTGTGTTGAAATGGGATACAAACTCACCATTTGTGCTGGAACTAAACAGTAGTGTGGATGTAAGAAAAACATATTGTTGGGCAGAATAATTAGAAAAAATGGCCACAGTTTCTTAGGGAGCACAAAGATTGGACTTTGAAAAAGAGTCATGTGGGCTAATGAGTCCAGATTGACACTATTTAAGAGCGAAGGGTGCATCAGGGTAAGAAGGACAGCACATGAATTGATGCACCCATCATGCATAGTGTCCACTGTACAAGCCTCTGGAGCAGTGTTAGGATCTCCAGGGAGAACATGTTTCCAGTGCTCTAGAGTCCAGTGGCGGCATGCTTTACTCCACTGCATCTGATGCTTTGTGTTGCACTTGGTGATGTAAGGCTTGGGTGCAGCTGCTCGGCCATGGAAACCCATTCCATGAAGATCTCTTTGTAATGTTGTTGAGCTTGGAGGTCTTTAGCTGTTGACTCTGCAGAAAGTTTGCGACCCCTGTGCACTGTGTCTCAGCATCTGCTGGCCTACTGTACCACTTCGTGGGCCGACTTGCTGTCGTTTCCAACCACTTCCACTATGTTAGAATACCACTAACAGTTGACTGTGGAATATTTAGTAGCGAGGAAATTTCACGACTGGACTTATAGCACAGATGGCATTCTATCAGGGTATCACACTGGAATTCACTGAGCTCCTGAGAGCGACCCATTCTTTAACAAATGTTTATAGAAGTGGTCTACATGTCTAGGTGCTTTCATTTTTTTTACACCTGTAACCATGGAAGTAATTGGAACACCTGAATACAATTATTAGAATGGGTGAGTGAATACTTTTGGCAATATAGTGTATGTACAGTATAGTGTAGTATGACTATTGATCACTAGTGATCTAGTGTACAGGTATAGCCTTTTCCCACTGAGTGATGTCTACATATTAGGATTTCAATAATGGGTCTAATTTATAGCACTTAAAATGTAAAATGATAAATGTCGATGTGTTATTGAAATTATACCTGAACAATTAAAACTGTAATTTGTGCTAAAACACACTATTTCATCCTTTAACAACTCATAGCTTAGTCAATTGAAAACAGTTTTTTTTTAATAATCTATCCACTCCTTGTGGTTGCCGTTACATACCGAGACAGGCAGCCTGAATAGAAATGGAAGGCGTATAGTTTCCCGTGAAGAACGACGTGTCCACATCAAAGCCGTGAATGACACCAGGAACTCCCAACCGCACAATGCACCAGTCATGACCTTTAGCACAAGACAAAAGAAACTATACTGTGTAATCTTTCATGAGATCAATACGTGACTTTTAAGCAGACAGGAGTTTTGAGGATTATAAGACAGTTTCTCATAGCCAGGTCAGATAGCCTTGTCCAGTTGCAATACTTCAAAGAGCTCTTTTCCTTCCTGTCATTTTATTGATCGAGTGGAGCAGATAGATGAGGGTTCTTAGTGAAAGTGGCCCCCACTACACACACTCATCAAAGCTATAAAGTAGATCAATGCCATGGTCATAAATAAAAAGTTGGTGTCAGTGAGATTTTCTGATAAAAATGGAACGATACCTGCTATTCTTTTCCTTCTTGTTTCCCAACCGTCCATCCATTTCCCGAACTCGGTGAAAGCTGAGGCTAGAAACACTGCAGGCTCTTTCTACAGAGCAGTTTACCAATATGAACGCATAAGAAATGTAGAAGAACATACGTTGAGAAAAGTGAAATTGTCAAGACGCTTGTTTGTGCACATGATTTTAAGTTACTGAAATATACAACTGATGCTGTACCTTCAAGAGATTTCGAGCAGGAGCAAACCACTCATCCGTTGCAAAAATCACCTAGAGTAACAAATTAACCACAGGCAATAAAAAGCTGAAGCAGTTATTCAAAGTTATAGAGAGAAGCTCAGTGTGCTGTACGTGTGGTCAGTTTTCACCTTCCCTGCTGCTGTTTCACACACAAGATTGTTAAACTGCACAAAATCTGGTTGACCGGAGTTCAATTTCACAGCTGAACGGTTTGCCATCCTCAATGTGAAATGCTTCAAAAAAAAGTATATAAGCCCTCAAGGATTGCCTGAAATAAATGCTTCTTTCTTGTCCCACTTGTACTTTTTTCAGGTGTGTGTGTTTACTAAAAGGTCGAACAGAGCAAAGTACACATTCAGCGCAGCCTCACTGGTGTTGCTCTTTTTTTTTTTTTCCTAAGCAACAAGAACCATTTGTTGCCCTTAGTGTGGTACAGACAAAAGGTGGTTTACCTAAAGCTTCTATTTTATAATGTATATTGATCAGTAAATTCATTTTATACTGTAGAATATTTTGGCTCAGCAAAGCACAATAATCCTTTATGTAAAATAATGTTACTATAGCAGGGTTTCAGTGGCTGCCACGGTGTATAATGCATAACCCCTTCAAATACAGTCATTAGTTATAAAATAATTTCACAACATGATGTGTTCAATAAAAAATGTGATACATAGTGCTTTTTTCTGTTCACCTCCAGTGAATACATAATGTATCCTGCTCCCAAACACACCCCTCAGTGGAATAATCCATTTTAATGAAGTCGGGAAACATTTTAACAACGAGAATTATATGAAAATGGAGTATCAACATTATTCAAACTGATATAAATGTATTGCTGCAAGTGAACTTTAAAAAGTTTTACAAGCTACCTGAGACTTTTTAAAGTCTCTCCAAACATGTCATTTTAGACTATTAAAATAAACCAACTACAGTACAATGATACACCGTTTTTTTATTTATTTTGGGGAAAGTACTCAAGTTATTGTATACCTACATTCTTACACCCTAATAAAAATGCAAAATCTGCCATGTCAGCATCAAGTTAAAAAAAAAAAAAAAACGGAAGAAATTAGTGGGATTTCTGTATCTGGGTCTTGATTTGCTCAGCCGATGTGTTTTCACATGTTTAACTTTACAATAGTGTTCGAGATCATCATTACGTCATGAAGGCAGAAACAACCCATTTATTAGGAACGTGAAAAGTTCTTTTTGCTGTAGTCAGACGCTGCTTGTAAAATATTTACAGTTCAAAGAGCAAAGTGAGATTCGACACAGTATTCATAAGCAATAACTCAAGCTAGAGCTGTATCAGGGGCATGAAGCAAAGCTGTCAAAGTCACATTGATATAACTAATTAATTAAATGTATATATAAAAATGACCATATAATTTTATTTTGGAAAACCTAGTGGTGGCACAGTGGCTTAGTGGTTAGCAACTGTCACTTTGCACCTCCAGGGTCTGGGTTCAATTCCAGGCCAGGTTCGAATCCTGCCTCTGCGTGCATTGAGTTTGGATGTTATCCTTGTGCTTGGTGGGTTTCCTCCTGGAACTCCGGCTTCCTCCCACAGTCCAAAGACATGCGGATTAGACTAAATGGCGTTCCCAATTTGCTCATAGTGTGTGAGTCTGTGTATGTGTGTGCCCTGCAATGGATTGTCACCTTGTCCAGGGTGTACCCCGCCTCATGCCCTAGGTCTCCTGCATTAGGCTCAAGACCCCGTACGACCCTCTACACAGGATGAAGTGGTATAAACGATGAGTGAGTGGAAAATCTAGTCAAACAGTAGCATACCACATGGCTGTGCTCATTTCACATAAACCATGTAGCAAAAAAACATTTTGCATGCTCTCGATAATAGCGAATTGTCCGAATCTGCTGCTAATTTGACTCCATTCCCTGCAGCATGACCTGACAGACTACATCTGTGATCTCAGTTCATTTAACTGAAACATGCAGACCATCACCTACTTGAATGCCAGCAGTATGATAAAGTAAATCAAGACCAGAATCAGTCACAGTCTGTATCTTGGGAGTGCATGCTCACAAGTCACCTCCCCTGACTCAAGGGGAGTCAGGGGAGGTTTAGGAGCTTTGGTGGATCTTTAGAAGAGTTGTGTCCACACCTTTGATAAACTGCAAATGAGGAGATGTAAGGTCATACTGAATGTACTCCATCAAATGTTGAGTGCTCTGGGTTTATGAAACAACATGCTTGCATGTTTCTTAAACTTTAATGGCTAATTGGATTTTCCTTTTTGAAAGTCTGAAATATCTATTTATAACCTGAACAGAATGCGAAGAACGTAGTGATGTTACTATGACACTGAAGCTGTATGGAGCAGAAGGGGGCATGTCCAAATAAAGCCTGAGAGTCATGTGACTGACTCTGCTTAAGTAAAAGCTCGTGCACTCTTTTCTGAATCTTTGAAGATTAACAGATGTTAATTATGAGCATACACACTTCCTTCAGCTGCATGAACATGTTAATTGTGCTGCTTGCGATGTTACGAGCTAGTTGCTACACAAACCTTGTCCACTAGATGGCAGTACAATAAGCCCTTGAATGAAGCTTCAAGAAATTAACTTTCTGGTGAAACTACTGGGCTGGGAAGCTTGGACACCTAAATGAGGCTTCATCTGGCAATCACTGTTAGAATGTATTTACAGCATCTGATATGACAGGTGAGGTCATTAAACTTAGATACTGTATCTTTAATAGGCTCTTCATTTGGGAAATCAAGGAATGAATTTAATGATGGGATGCAAAACAAGTGTTTTTCTGGTTTCTGAAAGTCATGCACAAGCTGTCAGACTTGCTTACGTCTCACTCATCATACAAAGGGATTGCAGATATGATTCTCAAACCAGCTAGTCTGATGACCTGAGGGCTTGCACTATAAGATTTCTGAGAAGCATAATGATGCTTGATTGGTGCAGTGGTCTAAATGGTTTAGATGGTTGAACAATTCAGTTACCAATGCAAAATCTTTCATTGTTCTTGATCGCTACACCTTTCACAGATCCCTTTGAACTAAACAATTTCACTCCCTGTGGTTTGGAATCATACTTAAAATGGCTGAACAGCCCACTTCTCCAGAAGTGTTGATTGAAATGCAGCCGAAGTCCGTCAGTCTCTACACATGGTCCAGTTTTTCAGATGCGTTACCAACTTCATAACTGAAGAGGTACAAGGTGCTTTATGGTAACAAATACAAGACTGTGGCAACTAACCCAATAAATCTCTTTCATGTTGGTCCTTAATTTAGTGGAAATGAGTTTTAAAAATTGTGTCAATGACCCCACTCATCAGTAACCTGTTTGGACAGGTGGTGAAGAGTCCAAACATATAGGTTACATAAACCTATTTCAGATTAGCCTAGCCTGAAAGCTTAAGGAAAGAGAAATTTAGGCATGAACTCAAAACTCTAAATTATACACCTACATTATAATGTAGCAATATTAACCTGTAGCGTACCAAGTGTTACTTTAAAAACCTCCATGGAATCTTTAACCAAAAGCATTTTTGAAGGAAGGGTAATCCAAACACATTTGGTTTAGAGTGCAACAATAGTTTAGCATCTGCCGAAGCAAGCCACCGCACATTAAAGAAATAAATACATGGTGCATATAATGGTATACAAATTTATTTTGCCATCTGCACTTTACAGTTGGAACTCTGGGAATTCAAATACAACATCTTTGCCTGTGAGCTTCTTGTAGACACCAGCAAAGGTCTCGACCTAGAAGAGAATTTACAGAGAATTAGATGCAGAAAAACCTTAGCTCAAATTTTATATATGTAAAAATAAAGATTTAAGATTAAGGTTTAAATTTAACTTGCAATCTATCTAGTCATTTTTCAATTTACACTCGATAGGCAATATAACATTCAAGTTTAAGGTTGGACCAATTACCAAGTTCAATCCTCAATCAACCCAAATAGCTTCTACAAGCCTACGCACAAAGACAATATACGCAAGAGAGAAAAACTGTACACTGCATGGTTTGGCTCCCCAGTAATGGCCCATGAGACTCTGGGAAGACCTAGGAATATACAGGATGCCGTCCTCACCAGCTAAATGCCAGGGACATGCATGCTATACAACGTCGTGGAACGGGACTGTACGTCATGGCAACAAAGTGCTACGCTCCCATACGCCACACGGACAGAGCCACATGAGCGAGTGAACTCACGAGATGTCCACGTTGGTCAAGTTGAGAATAAAAGTAACACTTACTTTGTGTTCAACATTGTTCTGCTGTGCCTTGTCAAGGTGGACCTTGATGAGCCGACTACTGTCCAGTTTCACGCGAATCCTCTTGCCAACAATCTCACTGGGGTAGACAAGGTCTTCAAGGATGGCATCATGCACGGCGGTGAGAGTTCGGCTGCAGAACAAAAATCAAGATTAAACTTCACAACCCTTTGATTTTATAGTAAATTACACAGGAACATCTTAATGCATCATTGAACTGAAACTGTTTAAAACATCCAGCACGACCTGTAATCATTTCTGTACAGGAAAGCATTTGAAGTCAAAACCTTAAATCAGTGATTTACAAGTCTTGTCCTGGTGGACATCCTGCACACTAGTGCTCTCAGCACACATGATTTAACTGATCAGTTAATTAACAGCTTATACTGGCTGTGGGTGGCTGTCACAGCAGGTAAATCACTAAAATGTGGTGGACATCAGGGGCTGTATTCACAAAGCTTCTTAGAATTCTCTTAGAGAGCTCATATCTTAGCTTAAAACGTCCTAGCTGGGAGTCCTAGACTAAAAGTGATTTAGGAAACTTCTCAGAGCAACTCTGAGTAAGGAAAGTACAAGAA
>JAQMYL010000020.1:10043591-10072129 GCA_030014365.1 Clarias pachynema
CACCGAAGCTTCGAATATTCGATGTTGATCACTACCGAATACTCGAAGCTCAAAAAATGGTATTCGGATCAGCCCTAGTTTATATACAGTATTTGTACATGGACACTAACTTCACCATTTTAGAAAAAACATCACCCATAATCATTTAAAAACTCTTAAAAATGGAAAATGTATATTAAATTTAGTGTGAACTTTTTCTAGAACTTTTTTGCTAGTTTGCGTGTGCTCTAGGAATAAAACAGAAGGAATGAGTATCATCAGGGTATAGCCAGTATGATATCATCACAATACCAAGGTGCTGATTCGTTTTGTATCGCGACCTTGTTAGTAGAGTGATTTTATAATTTTTTTAAATTATTTTTAAGTCTAAACAAACGTGGCAAATAATTCTCTTCTAACCCACAGGACACTGTACTGCCTGTGTATAGTTCGGAGCACACCACCTATAGGATTATAGAAGAACTGCAACATTTTACCGTCCCAAATGCAAACAAATATAAATTAAATAAATCAATTTTGGGGTCAGTGATCACGAATCACAATGCATCACCAAATCGATTTTCTTCCCCATCTCTTTAAAACAGATTTTTTTTTTTTTTTTAGTGAGAGATGTTATTTCCAATGTTAACAGAATCCTTTTTTTTTTTTTTTACGAAGACAGTCGATGTGCACCTTCTCCTTGGTTCTTATCGTCTATATCAGACTATATTCGCTTCCATAGCTCTAATGTATTTGGAGCCAATTAGAGAACGCAGAAAATTTTATTTATTTATTTATGCATGCATGCTATCATTTGTTTGAAGAATTTGGTTTGTACACCAACCATCCAGCTGGATGAGTGTCCATGGTTGAGGTGTTCAATTGTTGCTTATCCTCTGCTTCTCCTTTCAGAAGAGTTATTTAAAAGCATTTTACTTGCTATTACTGCAAATGAGAGAAGCACTAATGTACTGTATTCATCCATTTTCAAGTCTTCTCCATTCTTTTATTTTTCAGTTGCACATCCCAGGTCATGCTGGCTATTTAGGAAATGAGGAGGCAGACAGACTCTCTAGAGAGGGAGCAGCAAAACCTCAGTGGTAACTGGTGTTAGGTAACGAAGACTACTGCTGGGTTAACGCTTAAGCTCGGGTTATTATTAGTGTTTTGTGTGTTCTCATTGTGGAACCTAAACACTTTTATTTTAAGTTTTTTATTTTGTTTTTTTCCCCTGTAAATAAAGTGAATTTATGTGAATTTGAATGAAGATTTTTTTCCCAGCACCCTTTTTTCCCCTTCCTTTTTACTGGTTCTTTATGTATAACCAAATAAACAAAACTTTTACAGCCATCATAAAAGAATTCAGGGTTTTAAGGATGGATAACCAGATAACTAATAATCAGTAATAAAATGTTAGTTGTCAGTTGATTGTAATTATTTAAATCAACATGCTTAATATATATTTTATATTGGTTTAACGTTAACATTATATCGGTCAAAACTCACTTGCTGTAATACTGTAGTGTAACACCAGATGGCACTACAGTTGTTTTTTTCCTTCTGTAGATTGGTATTGGCTTGAGACTATAATGTGACATAATGTGTTATAAAATGGTAAAGGAAATACAAATAATCAAGAGACGTTTTATTCATTTCTGCATTGCTATAAACTTGTATTGCTTGCTTTCACTACTAGCATTTCGTTTTGTGGTGAAATAAATTAAACACAGGTCTGTTAGCTTTCTAGATACATCGTACTTCCATTATGTTATGTAGATAACATAGAAAAATATCTGGACTTGTTGTACACATCTGATTACAAAGTCTGAAAATCTAAGTCTAAAATACAAAAAAGAAAAATCTGAGCACTATGATGGTCGTCCTAATTTATTATTTTTTTGAATAATTTTTTTTATAATGTATTTGTTTGTGTTGTATACTTAAGATATGCATATTACGACGTGCAGATTTGATTTACCTAACGAAGTGTGGCCTCTCCGGCATGTGCTCAGCAATAAGATGGTGTCCTCTGAGCATCGGGTGTTTGTTTCCAGTCTGGCTGGATGAGTGCTCTCTGCAGTAAGCCTGTGTCTAGACAGCGATGCTACACGTTAAAATTCTGATAAGCCCCGCAGCAAAGAGGGAGAGTGAGAACATATTCTCCTTCATGGGAAGAAGGCAGGTGTGAATCCCAACATAGCTCCCAGCATGCTCTGCTCTGATCTCCACTGCAGCACCTCGGCTCCTCTGGAGGCCTGTGGAGACGTGTATGGTTGACGCTGGGATATGAAGGCAATACCTTTGGGTGAGAATGAGGGTTCGTATAGCTAGCAGAGTGTTGAGTGTGCATCACCTCACACAGCTACCGGTTGTCAGTAGAGCTTTTTTCGTTTTACACAGAATTCCACTGTGTAACACGCCCAGATGGCATTAGTATACAGTGCTGCAGTCTTTTTGATAGAGCTGAAAGCAGAGAACATCAGTTAGAACTGCAGCAGAGCACTTCAAGCTCAACTCCTTCTGACAGACTGGTGCATGGCCCATTCTGGCACGACACATGCACGCGAGCAAACAGCATCCAAAAAGTGCACGTTCCGAATCAGAGATCCCTCCACCTTTCTGTGCTCGATAGTCAGCCACAGCACTAATTCACAGAAGATGAAGGGAGTGGAGGAGGGGCAGCAAACACGCTGTCATTAGCGCGCATCTGGTCTCGCCGCTCTTCAAACGGCGCCTCGCAGCTGACTCGGCTCCTCCAACCTGGGAGCAAAAAGAGTAGGGGAATTTCCGATAATGAATCCAGTGCGAGGCCTTCTTTTTGCCGTAACATCAATGGTGGCACCACGCTGTGCAGGCACGGGGAGTCACAATCAAACACATTGGCACATCATAACCGAGCAGACATCTGTTTCCATGACAGCTGTCTGGAGCAACATCAGCATAAGTAACTCCCGCCTCAGAACTTAGCCTGACTGTTTGATATCTGTAGCAGAGAAGAGAAGATTCTGTTAGGAAGGCTGGATTGTGTGTTGTTTGGTTGTGCTAATGTAGAAAAGGAAGTTTGGATTCTGTGAAGCTGGCAGGATCAGAAGCCTGAGTGGTGAGAAAACCAACTCTGATGAGCTCTGGAGAAGCTTCTTGAGTGGAGAGAGAAGTAATAGAGACACCAGTGAGGGTTCTGAAGTTGTGCCAAAGAGCAGGCAGAGAGCTTGGTCAGAACAAATCTGGGATGAAGCAATCTCAGTGGCCCTTCAGCCATTCTGAGTGGAACATGAAAGAGGTTGAGCTACTATTTTATTCTCAAGCTTCCTGTCATCCATCTCTGTCCACTCAGTCTGTCTAGGTGCTTCACTCAGGCTCTGTTCTGTCATGGGTTGGTGTCCATCTTGCCCGACTTGCACATAGTTGTGAGAGGAACTATTATATGGCACTCTTAACGCTGACGTGACAGCATTCTGCTGCTCCCCAATTGCCCTCAGTTCCCCAAGCTACACTTCCATGTCTAGCACAACAAATTTTGTTGCTTTATGAAGGATAAACTGCAGTGTATTATTTTCCAAAATGTGAAATTTTCAATATCGCATTACATATTCAATTCCCAATATACTAGGGATGGGGATCACCAGGGACTGCCTGATTCGGTATTATCACAATACTTAAGTGTGAAGTATTGCGATTATTTAAGCATCATGAGTACCTTCATTCTATATTACATTGTTTTAGTTTTTGTTACACTTCTAAACAAGCTCAGCAAATAATTTGCTCCTACCATTCACTACCAATGTGTGAATAGTTAAGAGTACACCTCCTGCAGGATTAATTATTCTGACTTCACTTGATAGTACTGCTTGCAGGTTTGCATTTTCTCATATGATTGGATGAGACATCTGTCACTCAAGACATGCAAGCAGTACTATCAAGTGAAGTCAGAATAATTAAAGCACATTTAACACAACTTAGCTGACCAAAGTGCTGTATAATCCTAAAATACTGAAATGAATCCTTAAATGAAAATACATCTAAATGTCCGTGTGGCTGCAGTACTTCATATATACGTACTATTTTGAGAGTACTATTATCCGAGTGACTGATGTCTCGTCCAATCAGCGGTAAGAATCAACAAGCCAAAAAAGGTAGGTGTGGTTTGCGAATGACATTTTTACCGCTGCTTGGATGAGACATCTGACACTAAAGATCAGCAATAAGAATTTAATTCGCAAACCACACATAGGCATGTTGATTCTCACCGCTGATTGGTCGAGACATCTGTCACCCAAAATACACAGGCAGTACTGCAGCCACACGTACATTTAGATGTATTTTCATTCAAGGATTCATTTCAGTATTTTAGGATTATATATTACTTTTGTCAGCTAAGTAAGACTTCACTTGATAGTACTGCTTGTATGTCATGTCTCATCCAATCAGCGATAAGAATTGTCGTGTTTTCTCATTTGGTATTTTGTATCTGAATACTGTATGTCGTTGTGTTTTCTGATTTGTTATATTGTTTTCGTTTTTGTTTGTTATTTTGTTTTTGCTTTTGTTATTTTGTTTTCTGTGTTTCTCTCACCCATCTCTACCATTTACTGTTATTAAAATCTCCAATTTTGTGGGTTAGCTTTTCACTGGGTTATGGAGAATTTCTAATCTTTCACCCACAAGAACATTAGTGAAGTCACTGACTGATGTCTGGCTATTAGTCAGTGTCATGACATGTAGGCAGTGTTCTCGTCCATCCCAATAGGTGTTCAGTGAGTTGAATCATTAGGTGGTCAGTCAGTTGAATCAGTTAGTACTGTCGCCTTACACCTCCAGATCCTGGGTTTGATTCCTGCATCAGGTCTGTGTGCATGAAGTTTGCATAGATGGATGGAGGGTATAAGGGTATAGCGTCCATCCACAGATGATGAATACTCCCAACCCAGGAGAGATATCTGTTGAAAAAAAAAATCAACTCAGAAGTGCTGTTGAGATGGTCTCTGGTCATAAATTAGAGTAGTCCATGTTCCCCCACCCAGGTGTTTAATGTTAGATGTTGTGGAGCTGCCATGCCACCCTGGAAGATCATGGATTTACAAGAGATTCATCCTCTGAAATATGAAATTTTCAGTTACATCTCCTTAAAATGCCACTTAATGTCTTTCAAGTATTATGTTGTCTCAACTTTAAAAAAAAAAAAAAAACAATCTGTAAATGAGTCTGTCTGAAGTTGAAGTATACATGCAATGAAAGCATTCTGTCCATGACCTGCATATGGACAGGTGATTCACTTCCACTTAGAAGGCGGACATTGGAAGAGGATGAAGTGCGATGTGGCCTCCAGGCCGCCTCACACGGTTTGTGATTAGCTCATCAAACCACCACTCGGTTCAAACCTGTTTCATCCGCATAAAAGTGATGAGTTTATTATTACACATTTCTATGTTTGAAGTACTTTGGACTCTGAAAAGATACGATTTCCAGGTAAGTTCTGTGTAAACTCGAGAGACGGTTGTGTGTGAAAAGAGCAGTTTCTAAAATATTCAAAACAGCTCTTTTGGTACTGGAATTTCAACAACCATGTCCCTGAGATCACATTTTCCCTCCATTTTGATGTTTGATGTGAACGTTAGCTGAAGCTCTTGACCGGTCTCGGCATGATTTTATGCATTGTGTCGATGCTTCAAGATCAAATATATGGATAAATGTGCAGGTGTACAAGTGTATATTGAGGAATAGTGTAAAATGCTGCAACTAATAAAATAAAATAAATCTTTTGTACTGAAAAAAGCCATGAAATAAGATATAAAATAAGTTATTGAATGAGGAATCGTTCAGGAAGCATGGTACTGGTCTTGAATAAATTGAAAAAGGTCAGTCAATTGTGCTGTCTGTTAACCTGTTCATAAACAGATGAACAACTTTAAGGCACATCTGGAACTGTGCTGCAGGGCTAAACACCATTCTTCTGAAAATTCCCATAGTTGGTGGTTTTTTTAATGATGGTGGGGAGCGCAGTCTAACACGTCACTATAAAATCTGACATAGGTCTCCATCTGGGTTGAAATACGGTGACTGTGAATGTCACAGAATGTCAAGCTTAAAAAGCCAGGCAGTGAGCCCCTGAATCTTGTGGGTGGCAAATGTTCAGGACAGTAATCTTTAATCACATCATAAAGGTGATCAGTTGGAAGAACCTTGTAATGATTTGTTGGCCCTTCTCTCTAAAACGATGACTAGACCTAAATCATTTCAACAAACATGCTCCCATGCATAACAATGCCACTGGGATTGGAAGACATGGAAATGTGTTTTAATGATCAAATACTAAATGCAACCCATCCAATATTTGTGATTTAGTTTTATCCTTTTCTCATTTTAGGGTGTACATTTTGCATCTAAATGTCAATATCAATCACTGAGCCAGCTGTACTGAGGTCAGTTGACACTTGATTGGACTGCAATGGTAACTTTGCTTTCAGTGCTGTTCCAATTGATATGTCCTCGCTGAGTTCTACCACGTTTCAATTTAAATTTGGACTTTAACCGCTGTATTAATCCCATCCACAGTGTATTCTGGCATAATGCCTGGTGTACTCAGGTTTGGCTTGAGATCCAACTTTACCCTGATCAGGATAAAACAGTTAGTGAAGCTGCATGAAGGAATTTCAAATAGCTACAACACCTTTTCATAAAAATTTAAATAGCTTGACTAGAACACCTGCAGACCTTGTAAGACATTTGTTGATCAATAATCACTGCTTTTTTTTTTTTTGTCTGACGAACTGAAAGAAGGTGAATGGAGAGAAAACCGTGAGGTCAGTAAAAAACATGTTCAAATACAGTCTGGCCAAAACACATCTTTATCCTGTGCAGAAGATCACCGGTGAGCTTGGCAGACTCTCAGTTGCCCTTGACCATGAATCTAGGGAGAGAAATGGAGAGCAAGTCAGGACAAGGTGAAGAACAAATGGTGCCATGAAAGGAAGCAGATGCTTACTGGAGCTGTGGTTGCTCTGGCTGACCCTTCTATCCGTAATGATGACAAGGTCAGCTGGGCAGCTCTGCTCTCCACCACTCCGCACAACTCAACCATCCATCAGCTCCCACACTTCTAATTATGCGGCGGCGCTCTAACCAGGCGTGAGATATCATTACCCTGATGGGAGAGGCCTCTGTCTCTGGATCAGCGGCACACGTTCACGCACTGGGTTGCCTGGCAGGGCACACGGACTGGAGCGCTGAGCTGGATCCTCTTACTTTGTGTGTGTGTGAGAGAGAGAGAGAGAGAGAGAGAAAACCTCCCATTCATTGTCTTCACTAAGATGTGCAATGAAGCTGATGATGATAATAATAAAGAATGAAGGGGAGGCTGCCTGTATAAACCTTTGGACCAAAAAATAGCTCCAATTGTTCATGCTGGTAGAGACCAACACTCGACTGACTCCATTCTGATTGAGGCAGAAATGGCAGCGTGAGATTTTGTCTCTCCATGGTGCTTGAGTTTGAAGCGATTTGATTTTGTTGGCAAAAATACTGCTGGGTTGCATTAAAGTGTTAAATTGTGTTAATGTTCATCCCCTGGCACTTGAGACGCTTTGGAAATAAACTCTTAATCGCCACAGTCCAATGGGTTACCAAAGTGTGGTGGTCCACTACCGAATCAATGAAAAAGACAGAGTATAGGAGTTGACTATCTGATCACAGAGAATAGAATTTAAAGGAGGAGACTGAGGAGCCTACAAAATCTTGAAACATCTTCGCTCAAACAAGGACTGGTTTTTACGAAGGCTTACAATTGATGCTGCAATTGGAAGCAACTAATGAAAAAGAGGAATATCTCCTGAGAAAGGCAGCAAGGGATGGAACAAGCAAAGAAAGAAGGAGGAGGTAACAGTCTTAATGGTTGGTTCGAGACGCCAAATCTCATAGAGGCTGATATGAACAGCTCTATGGTGCCCCCTGTCTACTGTCTGGGGAATTTCCTTTTATTTAAACTGACTCATCCATCAAATGTCTATCTATTTTTCTTTCTTTCTACCTCTCATCTCCTTTCCTCCCCAGAAAACAATAAAGCTTTACAGTGACAAGACATCTATGAAGGCTCTGCTTCCATAACACAAGCTGGCTTTGAGGATTCAGACAGAAAGAGTAGCCAGAGAACACTGCATCTCATCAGGAAACAGCAGGGGCTGCCTTCAATTTAATTAGCCTCCCACGAGATCTTTGCCTGACGGCGTCACCGCGGATGGGTGCGGATATATGTTGTGTGCATTATGGAATGTTTTGATGTGGAGATCAAATTGATGTCCACAGTTGATTTAAGGTTATGAGGAATGAAGGATTGCCCCTTTTTTGTTGACTGGGTGTCTCAGAAGAATGCAAAGGGTGAGATAAGGAAAAAGAGTTAGAAAGGGAGAGACTGATTTCAGCCCACATCTGACTGCATCACTGGGGTTGATCTCTCTCTCTCTCTCTCTCTCTCTCTGCCTCTCTCACACCCTCCCTCTCAAACTCCATCTCTTTTGTGAGATGAGTCAGACCAGGCGAAGGTTTGTTGTGCCACATTTTCTGTCTCGTTGGAGCATGGCCTTCTGGAACTGCAGATGCCCTCTGAATGTTCACACATACACACACACTCACACACATAGAGCACAACAGCAAGGCTCAACATAAAATAGAGCAGTCGAGTAGCACGGCAGAGACAAATTCGCCAGGTGCCCCAAAAGAAGACCTAGTGGGACTATTAGGATGAACTGCGCCTTTGTGCATCATCCTCATTCACACAGACATACATCATGCAACTGAATACAAACTCTGTATGTGGAGAGTCTGCCCTAGTGAAGACCAAACCTCCAGGTTTTTGGTTATCCAACCCCCCCCTCCCCCCCTCCCCCCACCTGAGAGTTGCCTACATGGCCCCTGGAGCCACGGTGCCCACAATCGCTTAATCACGAGAGAGAGAAAGTAGGGTGGATTCATGAGACACATCTCTCCACACTAAGCCTGTGCCATCTGCTGAGCTTGGCAGCATGCAGTGCCTGTGGGTGAAGCACAGCACTGTCCATTTCTTTCTCTCACCTACTGCCATGAGAGTAGGTGCATCCACGGAGTCTATATGTGGAGTGAGGGGGAACAAGTATTCACAGAAATGTTTGTTATTTAATATACTTTAATGTACTTCCAGTTCATGTGTCCGCCCCACACATGATGTCTTTGATTTTGGAATTTATGGACAAAAAGTATTTATTTATAAGTACATACAACCATGAAATTGATGATTCAGACACCAGAGATTACCAGGATTAGTACCTTGTTGCAAAGCTGTTATTGCCAATTACAACCTTGAGACATCTACAGCATGACGTGATAAGCTTTTTGCAGTATGGTGATTCAATTTTGGCCGGTTGCTCAGGGCAAATCATCTTCAATTCTCCAGGGTTACAAGGGTTCCTCTGATGGACTCGCATATTCACTATCCGCTATAAATTCTCAATGAGATTCAAGTCAGGAGATGGTGGGCAAAGTACACAAATCCTGTATCTGAGTAAAATTAGAGATATCACAGGTAAAATATTACTAAATATATATATATATATTTTAAAGTAGCTCTTCACTTAAGTAAAGTAATCTACTTGAGAAAAAGTATAAAAGTACTTACCTTATCAATAGTACTGGAGTTGTGTTAACTCTGTCACCTTTTAAGTCTCTCTCTCTCTCTATTTCGAAACTGTGAACGTGATGTTTTCACTGCTTTCTGAAACCACACCCACTTCTGAATTCAAACACCTGCCACATGAGATTTAGGGAAGGCAAATCACACAATTACATACAATAGTCCGCAGGTTGCAATAGTACCTCTTCAAATGCTACACACCACTGTAGTTACAGTATGTAACACAACATCATGCACAAATGTAGTGAAGTATAAAGTACAGATATTTGTTATAGGATGTAGTGGAGTAAAAGTTACGTACAGTAAGTACATAGTTACGTACAGTAACAAAGTAACTGTACAATTGCCTCTGGTTTGAAGATTGGCGAGACCATGAATGCTCCCCAGATTAAGTTTGTTCCCCACAAGGTTAAATTCTTCTCAGGTATGTTCTGGTACCTCGCTTCATTCACATTTGCCTTGATAACATATAAGGCTGTTTTTTTTTTTTTTTTTTCCCCCAAATGATACTGGGACATTATATCATGATGCTTTCACCTCTGTACTTCACTCTAGGCCTGGTGTTCTTTGGATCATATGTGCAACACTTTTTTCCCTCTGAACATGTTATGCTAAATTCTGTTTGCAAAAGAAATCTTTTTTGTTTGTTTTGTCTGACAAGAGCATATTGTTCCAAAAGTTTTCTTGGAGTTTCATTTTAGCTTTCAGGTCTTCCTGCAAGCCTTTTCAAGTGACTGCAGGCTTCTCAATTATCTCCATTCTCATTAGTCTGAGAGTGTGTTGTGGCTGTCCAGGGACAATTTGATGTTCCATGAACTTCTTAATTTACATATTATTTCTCAAAAGAACAAATGGTGGTTGAAGTTAGTAAATTCCTAGTTGCATTTTTTCACGGCTGATTATGATTACAATATTGGGTCACATACTTGCCAGGTATTATAGTGGACAGTTTCCTTATTTTGACCCAAATTCCATATTACAGGATATGCATAATGTTTTTTGCCTGGCTGATCGTTTCTCACTTTCATGAAGAGTTCAACACAATGTTTAACCAATAAATTCATTGAAATTATAAAGAATCTGTAAACCATAACAGTGTATGTAGCTTAGTTGATGGTCAGTTAATATACTCTGTGACAATAAGCTATTATAGATAAAATATATTTTTTTAAATGTAAGAAAACTTACCACAGTACATACATTTCTATAATGTATGCCACAAAGAAGGATGAGATCATTTGATGCTGCTCACTTGGCATGATTTTAGAGTTACAGGACAGGGTTCTGTTAATACATTAGTTGGCAGAACTTTCTCAGACATTAATAACTTGACAAATTTAAATGAGAAAATCATTATTCATTCTATCCACTGCTTATCCTCTACAGGGTCATGGGAAGCCTGGAGTGAGATGGGCGACACTCTGGATGGGGTGCCAGTCTATCGCAGGGCACACAAGCATACTCACACACTCGCTCACACACTATCGGGAACATGAAAACGCTAGTTAGCCTACTCCGAATGTCTTTGGACTGTGGGAGGAAACTGGAATACCCAGAGGAAACCCACCAAGCACGGGGAGAACAAGCAATGTCCATGAACACAGACCTGATGTGAGAATCGAACTCTCTACTACCTGATATCACCCAAATGAGGATGGGTTTCCTATTCCCTGTGGTTCCTCTGAAGGTTTCTTCCTGTTGTCATCATAGGGAAGTTTTCCTTGTGCCCGTTTCTGACTGTCACAGTTATAGTCTATACTTTTTCCGTACATGTTCTAATTTCTTTCCGTTAATTTTTAATTATGTGAAGCTGCTTTGCGACAACCATTGCTAAAAGTGTTATACAAATAAAATTTTATCAAGTTTAATAGAATCGATCCTGGAGGTGCAAGGCCATAGTGCTAACCACAAAAATTTGAAGTTAATTTAAATGTTTTATTTTTTATTATTTAGCCTTTTGAAATAAATGCAAAAATTTGTTTTTGTTTTTGTTTTTTATTGATTATTTTGAAACCAAGAAACCTTCAACTGCAAAAGCAAACATGGTAAAAATGGTGAATTCAAGCTAAGTGAAGCACAGGATATGCATAATGTTTTTTGTAATATTATAACATACTTTTCCTAAATAAGTGAAATACAGTCAAGTCCATAAATCTTGGAACAAAGATAAGATTGAAACTATGCGAAGGGAAGACTTTCAGCTGCAAAGGATTTTCATCCAAGTATTGACGACGACAATCCTTATATTTGTAAATGTTAGTTTGTTCCATTATTTATGAACACAACACCCTCCCCCCACCCACCCACCCCATAAATGGGGTGTGTGTATACATTTTTCATTCGTTCATCTTCCCTACTACTTATCCTGTGTACAAGGTCCTGGGCGCCCTGGAGCCTATCCCAGGAGACTTAGGGCCTGTGAGAACATACAAACTCCACACACACAGCCCCTAGGCAGGAATCAAACCCTTGACCTTGGAGGTGCAAGGCCACAGTGGCACCTGTCTGTATGTAAATGGTTTCCAAATTCCTGAATTGTTAATGCTGAACTTTTGACAAACCCTTTGAATTAAAGCTGAAAGCTCTCAGCTTGAGTGTGTAATTTCAAAGTCAATGTGGTGGTGCACCGAGACACAATGCCCCTCAAAAATGTATGATTGTTCCAAAATGTATGGACTGTGTAATATTGAAAAGGAATGTATCCAAAAATATAAAGAATGACTCCCAATTGTACTGCCACAGATGTTTAAGTTTGTTGATGTGGCTCTGTAGCATTTTCCCCCTCAAGTGTTGTTTTATGATCTTGTCCTTGAGAACTACTTGAAGGTGTAAGAAGCTCCTTCAACGTCACCATTTTCTACTTGTTGCATGAAATCTTGCTAACAAAGGCAGCGTCTTTCACAATGACACCAGGTGCAAATTGCAGAATGTTTTGCAGCATTTACGCGAGATTATTCATTTCTCCCTTTACTGTAGTTTGCGAGTTTGTGATCTATAGTTACTTTAAAGTTCCATGTTAAAGCTATAGTGTAGAGTAATCACAGCCCAGTGTTCAGTATTATTGGGAATCAGTGGAGGTTGAGGAGAGTGTGTGTGGAGTGTGTGGGGCAGTGTTGGTAGCATGAGGTCATTCACCTGCCGCCCATTTATCAGCCAATGCCACCAAGCCCCACAGCTCCTCTGTCACCTTGACAACACAGTCCACAGCAGCCTGCCCTGCATGGAACCTAGCTATTGATTTTCATCTCTCTCTCTCTCTCTCTCTCTCTCTCTCTCTCTCTATACTAGCTTCTTTGCATTCATTCTTTCCACTCTGTTCTTTTTATTCCTATTCTCCCTCTATTGTCTTCACATTCCCACTCTAATTTGTCTAGTTCTAAACATTATCAGTAATATGCATGTATATATTCATACATTCAAAGGTGCTTTCTTTGTGTTAAGACCAGTTTAAGTAAACGTTTTTGGTCAAATGCAATCTTTACCTCTTTTTTTTTTTCTAATTTTCTCTTTCTCTCCATCTCATGCGAGCAGTAGAGGCTTGGCACTGTTCCCAGTCTGAAGTCAGCCTAGCATGGAAGCCAAGAGGGAGTTGAGTGGCACTGCCAGCTAAGGGCACTGCGGCATTTCAGCTGGAGTGTCACCGAGGTGTGTGGAGTGAATAGGGTGCTGCCATTAGAATAATTTCCTTCACTAACGAAAGCAGAATACACTGTTACTGTATACAATAGTCAGCATGCATATACAGTACGTGCACACACGTTTACCCTCACTCACTATCTCATCACGAGCACACACACGTACACAAGAGGTATTGCTCTGCCACTGTGTTACTTGCTTCTACACTTGTAGAAGAGCAAAATAAAAACAAAGTACTCTTGTTGAGAACTTAAAAGCAGCACATTTGCATAAACTCATAATTTCCACTAATTTGATTTCCATTTTTGGATCTCTCGCTTGCTTTCTCTCTCTCTCTCTTTCTCACACACACACACACACACACACACACACACACATAGGTAACACTACCGTATGGTCAGATGAGACTGGAATGCTAAAGATCAATGAAGACTTTTGTTTACATTCCACCTGCATTGATTTCCAGTATGGAAAAATTCACAGCTGTCAGGAAGTCGTTATAGTAGATGATGAGAACCTCCACAGCTCCAGCCAGCAGAGGGAGATGCGGTGGGATGTGTTGTGCCTTTTAAGCTTCAACTTTTTTTTTTTTTTCCTTTCTAGCATTCAGCCCTTGTCTGCTCACATCTTAAGTTTCAGCTGGACACATTTCAGTCCAGTTAAAAAATGTCAATAACTCATTCACAGTCTCTTTTTTCTTTCTTAGACTTTGCATTTGCTTTAAAATATGTTATCTAGCAGTGTTTATGGGAAAACATGACAATGACCTTGAGTAGTCCAAGATGATCCTTTGAGGACCAAACTTGTCATGAGAATACAATGTGAAAAAGATAGCGTTCAACATTGAACAAGATTTATTTAAAAAAGAATGAAGGCTTGCAGCTGTAAAAATACTTATTTGTAATATGACGTAGTATCAAAAAATCTTGAGACTAATTTTGGAACACACCAACAGGTGGCAGCACCTTATAAGTCAGCGTGCCAAAAGACATCGTCCTATGTACATCGGGAGATGTGCAACTGGTGCTATTATGATCATGTGTGTTATCACATCTGCAATTTCATCATGGACAGTAAGTTAGAACAAAGAGCAAATGTGAAATTCTGAACCTGGGATAATCTGGCACAGAGACATTTGACATGATTCATCAAGTTTGAGGTGTTTTGAGTGGCACGAACACTTCAAGAATGAAAGAACATCACTGGAAGGTGACGGGAGACCAGGAAGACCTTTAACCATCAAAAAATGTCGAAACCATTCGCCAACTTGTATATGATGATGATCGGAGAACAACCCACAACTTTGTCAGTGTTTCATACAGAACTGTAGGCAATCCTTACATTTGATTTAAACATGCGCTATGTTGCTCCCAAAGTTGTCTCCAGACTGTTGACTTAGGAGCAGAAGGAACATCGCATCAAAGTCTGCCAAGATGACCCAGGGATGATCCGTCCTTCATGTTGAGGATCATTACCTGTGATGAAACGTAGGTGTATGGGTAAGACCCTGAGAGAAAGCAACAGTCTTCACAGTGGAAGAGCCCATCATCTCCACGACCAAATAAAGTGGGACAGGTCTGCAGCTCGACGAAGTGCATGCTCATCATTTCTTTCAACATTCGCGCTATTGTGCATCGAATATATGTCCCCAGGGGCCAGACCGTCAATAGTGATTTCCACTGCTAGGTTTTAGGGTGTCTGTTGAAGGACGTATGGCGAAAGCGCATGTAGACCTGTTGTGCGCGAATCTCAAAACTTTTTTGATACCCCTTAATTAAATAATCTTCAGCCACACCACCAAATTAATGAAAACCTAGCATAAGTCATTCCACATATGCACGTGGCTTTATATGACGCCTGACAGCAGACTCCCTTTTACCTAAAAAGTTATATAGGTGATAAATGCTAGTTTATGTGCTAGCGGATAAATTCAAGTGCTTTTACACAATGACAAACACATTCATAGCTGATTTTCTCTTGCAAAAGTCAGTGTATTGGTAAACTGTTACTTTACCTATTGATATGTCCACCCTCTTATTATTTTTTTTACAGTATTGATCAGGTTTTGTGTACACGTTGTTCAGGATAAACCGAGACTTGATGATATTTTCTAGTGACTGAAGGAATAAAACCAATTGACGTGCGAAAACCATCAAACACAGTATGGTGATGAGACTCTTAGCCACAGTAAAGCATTTGAATGGTGCAAACGCTTTAAAGAAGGTTGTACTTCCATGAACGCGTGATCCTTGAAAATTGGATAATTTGTTACCAACGGAAAAGATGGATCTGTCTGTGGAAACGGTACACCTATCATTCATGAACACCTCTTGCCCATTACAGAAACTTGGCTGGGAGTCCACATCCTCCATACAGTCCTGACCTCACGAGAAGCCATTTCCTTAGGATTGGGTTTATTAAAGGCGTTCCTGGGAGGTTTGAGTTTTGAGGCTCCAGTGTACTGATAAAACTTTCTACCTTGATGGTATCCAAGCACTAGTGAAACGCTGGGAAATAAAGGCAGTTTTACTCTCATAATTGTGTTCTGTTACTCTGCACAAACAAAGTATTGAGTTGACTTGAACACGCCATGTAAAATCTCACTTTGAAAATACTAAGATAAGGTATTTGTTTAAAGGTATTGCATTTTTTTGAGAATTTTCAATAGTACTGAAATGCTTCTCTTGGTACCTATTAAATATTGATTTTTCTTTTAGTACCCAGCTGTGGTGCTGGTGACTCTTTAACACAAATTATGAGGTTTTTGTTATGGATTAGAGTTGTATAAAACACTCCTGTCACTGGGCTTAAAAATCAATATTCAAGTAAAACACTTGCGTCCCAAATGCCCAAAGTTTAAGGACAGAGTAGCGCGCGAGTCGTGACAGTCATAGTTTGTTTGACGTGAGGAACAGCACTGCTCTGACAGGTACTGTCTGAACACTTGGTTTGCATGCTCGTTTTGATTAAGCTACCTACAGACTCACAGCTGTTTCCTCGTCTAAACTGGCGCTTTCACTTATTCCAAAGAACATTGGATCATGCTGCAAGCCATGTGTTCCCCATCTACTCTTTTTTTATTATTTCTTTATCTTTTATGGACGCGTTGAAATCATGATCTGTGTAATCATTGTTGTTTAAGTTCTGAAAAAGAAAATAAAACATGACATGAAGTGTGTTTGATGTGACTTATGGGTTATACTTAATAAGTATAACCCATAATTAATAAATGGTTCATTATCACTAGTGAAAAAGTTATACGTATTTAGCTACATCTTCTCCTAGATGTCAGCTCTATCCTAGGTGTACAGACCTTCTGATCGCCATCGCATTTAGGACGCCGGTGCTTTGTGATGAAGCCATGTGCCTTTAAATGTTACTCAGAGAGTGAGTGCAAGAGTGAGGGAGAGATTAGGGATGGTGTCGCTGCAGGGCTCCAGGGATTGATTGATGGCAGCCGTATTTACGCCATCAGGTTCTCTGTATGCAGCCAAAATGGCTGCCTGTTCCCACAGAGAGTACAGACGCCCCCCACCAGCACAGCAGACTAAAAAGCACACTGACTTTGAATCATAATGAAAAGGGAAATAAGAGCAAAACTTAGTCATACTGAGAGGCTCAGACAGGGAAATGGGGAGAGTGAAGGATGGTGGGATGGATGGAGATTTTAGGTCATCGGATGACCTTTAATAACTTGACAACAATATGAAAGCCTCAAATTTAATAAAGCTAAGGAATTCCACAAGGTAAAGAAGAGTACATAGGGTGTAGGAGGCTTTCCCAGTCCTATTCCTGAAATAAGTCTATCTATCTATCTATCTATCTATCTATCTATCTGACTGTCTATAAATCTATATTGATGTTTTTCTTGTTATGGATTTTATATCCTACTGTAATGTACACTATGTCATCAGTTTTTGAAAGTCATGTTTGAGGTCATCCCTAAAATTTTTATATTCAGTAATTTATTTATTGTGGAATGTATGGATAGGTTTCATTATTTAAAATTCTTTTGTTGTTCCTACAGACATACACCAGTGAATTTCTCATTCTATATTTACATTCGCATCAGCATTTTTCCGGGCGTCCTTATCCAAATTGACGTACCAAAGTGCTTTTTAGTTTATATCAAATACACGCTTATGCTACAGTAGTTCACTAGGTCATGGACTAAGAGTACCGTCAGCCTCTTGTGGAGGTTGGTATTTTTATACGATATATTCTGTACAGAACCCTTTTAGAAAGCCAAGAACCCTCGTCTATCTAAAAGAAAAACTCTTGCAGAACCCTTGAGGTGCTCTTTTTTGCTGTATTGCATATTAATGTTACATGAGCCATATTTGTAATTCATTTCGTGCAACGTCTTTAGTACTTTCAAACCACATAATCAATGTGTTGAGCAAGTTCTGATCAAACTACGGTTCTTTCTTTTATGTCAAATACAAACCTGAAATTAAACAAAGTCCCAGCTGCATAGCAGATGACTGTAGGGTCGTAAGAACAGCTTCTGTTTTAGTTCTTCACCTTAAAGCATGGTTTTTAGAAATTTGCATGGCTTACTGAATATTCTGACTTTGGAGCAAAGAGTTTCTAGTTTAAGGTAAAGCTCACTCACTCATCATCTATACCGCTTTATCCTGTATACAGATGGCCTGGAGACCTAGGGCACGATTGCGTGGTACACCCTGAACAGGGTGCCAATCTATCGCAGGGAACACAAACATACACACATTCATTTACACACTATGGCAAATTTGTGAACGGCAATTAGCCTAATCATGTCTTTGTCTGCAGGAGGAAACCCACCAAGCATGCGGAGAACATGCAAACTCCATGCACAGACCCACGGCCGGAATCGAACCTGGACCCTGGAGGTGCAAGGCGACAGTGCTAACCACTACGCCTGGGAGCTTTTTGAATTTAAACACTGTAGTGAAACTTAAAAGGAGATGTATTTCAGACGAAGTAAAAGAACTGAGGACTGTCACTGTAATGGGTACAAACCTTTGATACTAAATAAGCAAGTCTTCATTAATAACCATCTAAGTGATTGCACATGTCTTTAAAATGTATTAATGTGCAACATAAATTATGTGGAAGTCTTTGGCTAAGTTGTTACCAAAGAAATGATAATGTATTAGAGCTATAAATCTTGCAGCAAGCACTATTGTCAAAACTGCTGTTAAAGGAAATTAATCAACAGCTTCTGACCAATCAGAGCCGAGCATAAAATAGCTTTGTGACATAAAACGGTGCAGCTCTCAGTTGACATAATCTTAGACTGTAGTTAGTGGTAATGAGAAGTTGTTCCTGGAGCTACAATTAGGGGACCTGAGGATTATCTCCATTTGCAGTAGATTGCGGTGGATGAGAGTTTGTTGCAATCTTTGGATTTTCAGCAGGCTTAACCGCAATTGGTTCTGCTGCAGTTAACTCTCTCTCTCTCTCTGACTGGTGGTTATGGTGGTGGTGGTGGTGGTGGTGGTGGGGTAGGGGGGGTGTTAGAAAAGGAAGTGACCTACATAGCACGACTCCCTTGCCTCAGCTGTCGTTTGCATTTCAAGGGATGATGAATAATTTACTGCTCTTCTTCCCCTATGCAAACGTGACAGCCTTCAATAAAATTAACGAATTTAACGAGCCCGGGTGACAATCAGCTCTGCGACACTTAAAAGCTCCCGGTCTGAGCCGCTGATAACAGAGCCTGAGGCGAATCAGTAAAAAAAAAAAAAAAAATTACAGTGGTGCCACAGGTGATGCTTTATCAGGAGCAGATCAAACACAGGAGCTACACGAGCAGGAGAAATCAGCAGGATTCTGCAGTATGGGAGCTGTTGGTTATTTTCTCATACTGTATGTAAAGCATCTACAGCATAAATCCTCAGTAGCAGAACGGGGTTTCTATTTCAACAGCGCGCAAAGCGTGACAGCTTGTGTGGGTACGAGTTCAGTCCAAGTCCCTGATCTTTTTCTGTACCAGAACTTCCAATGCGTCTCCGTATTCCAGCTATGATGCAACGGTTAGGTTACAGTTTTGGACTCGAGCATGCACAGCGACGAACGCGCGCACGTTGAGTGCGCACACAGAATCACTGGGGAGTGGGTAATAGTTTTATCAGGGTGAGCACAGGCACATACGTGCACTCCTGCCTGCAGCTATGGCTGGGCTCTATGGGAGAAAGTCAATTACGGCGGCATGAGGCAGCCTAGGGTGAACATATGGAAGAGAGATAATGCAGGCAAGATGGCGGCCCTGTTCTCCCAGCAGCCCCTGGTGCAGAGCCGTGGCGTGCCACTCTGCCTCCCTTCGTATTTACCTCACTCCGCACTGTGAAATAATAAGGCCGCCTGGAATCTGTCGTGCACAGTGCACACACAGAGACGCATGAGAGACAGCATCTCTAGGCGTGAAATACAAACTTCCAGACAGGGTGAAGTGTAAGCAAAAATACATTTCGGGGCTGCAGTTCGTATTTGTACAGTAAATCAACCTCCAACATCAGTCTACTAAATTTGGCTCTAAAACAGAAAAGAAACGAAATATAAAATATTTGTTTGAGGGTTTGTTGGAGCTTTTGCAGCATTTTTAAGCTTGTTTTAGCCTTTCTTATTTTACAGGATTGTACTGTAACTGATTAGACATTTATAGCAGTGAGTTGGTTTACTATAAAAGACCAGAAAACACAATGCATACTGGGATATGCAATATTTTAAACAAGATCAAGAAGAGTCAAATTTTTCATTTTTAGTGGCTACTTGTGAGGCACAACCACACAAACTTTGTTTTAATGAACCAGTGCAATACATCTTTCAAACGTGATGGCTCGGTGTTTAAGCCTTTGAGCCTCAAATCAGAAGGTCAGGAGTTCAAATCCCAGCACTGCCAGTTGGGTCCTCGAGCGAGACCCTTTAACCTTCTACTGCTCAGCTGTGTCTTGCCTCAGCTGGAAGCTGCTTTATGCAAAAACCATCAAACAAATGTAGTGGATTGTGTTTTGTTTTTACTACCGATGTAAACAGTGACATAATGTAAAATAAAAAATAAAAAAAAGGGCTGTAAACATATTACAGTACATTTCCTGCCAGTAACTTTTTACAATGAAATGTTTTACAGCACCTTATCTTCCTTTAAAAAAAGATATTGCATTACCAGTCTCTCAAACAATCAAACACTGACTGAAAGAGAAGGCAAGTGTGCCTTCTTTTTTGTCAATCTGCTTCTTTCACTACATAACATTGTCATGCAAAGCCAGCATTCGCCTGTTAACTGCGACACGACATGCTCGGTTGTGCGTTTGTGAACAGCTCGGGAGAAAAACCCGCCAGATCCTCATGTTGGATTTTACACTTTCTGTTTCAAACTGTGCCTGATGTATATTGTTCCTCAAACAGAAGAGGGTGGTAGAGAGAGAGAGAAGGAGGGAGAAAGGGAAAAGGCACGGCAGCATGTCAGAACGTAAGTCTCTGTCAGAAAAGCAATCAGCAGCTCGAGCGTCTGGCCTCCTGCAGCCCGCTGATTACAGCATTAGGCTCAGCCCAATTCTTCCCCTTGTGTGGCAAATCATTTCGCCTGCAATAAAGAACTTTGAGACAAAGGAGAAGTTAATTAAGATTAATTAACTTTTTAATGACGCCAGTACATTGCTATTTGCGCTTGTGGCCAAAGGCGTTTTTGAGCACGTTCCCTATTTACTTTCATATTGCACTCTCCCTCCTCCTCCTCCTCTCCCTCGCTGTCTCAGTGTTGGGTTTTATTAGGAGGTAAAGCAGACACAAGGACATTTACAGCTGCCTACCTTTGTGCTAATCCTTTTCATTTCAGTCCGACTGTAGATCACCTCTGCAGCGTTATAATAGGAATTAGTTTTTTTTTTCCCTCAGATCTCAGCGCACGGTGATTGATTTTTATTCTTTTTATAAATATAAATTTTAAAGTTAATACTTGAAGTCATAATACAGATTTCTTATATTTTTTACATAATTATAATAAAGTCACAAACCTGGCCCTTAAACCTGACGTATATTAAACAAAGGGCGATATGATTTTAAAACCTTAAACAATTTCACCACATAGAACTGAATTAGAGCCTTGGCTACATAAGGGATCTTTGAATAGTCGGAATTCTTTGCTCAATAAAGGTTTTCTATCTGAAATCATCTCTGAAAGTGAAACCCTTTATTGTAGGGTTCAGTTTATTCCTCACGCTAATACACCAGCAGTCTGAACTGTTCACACAAGGCAGGTTTAGTCCATGGATTCATGCTGCTGATGTCAAATTCTGACCATCTGTTTTTACAGGAGAAATCAACATTAATTACTGCAGGTAATGTTTTCCCCATCTACCCAGTTTTAGTGAGCTTTTGCCTACTAAATGTCGGTTTGGATTGGATTGGAACCCAGTGTAGTCTTCTGCTGTTGTAGCCCACCTGCTTCAAGGGTTGGCATGTTGTAGGATCTCAGATGCTTCTCTGAGATCACCATCCATCATCAATCTAGGAACCTCTGTAGTCCAACTAGGGACCGTGGAGGCCAATAGTGACCAATGCATTTATTACCATCTTGTATAAGCGTGGTAGGACCTCTAGTCAACTTTCACATGCACTTTCACACATCTGCACATGTTTGGACTGTGGGAGACAACCGGAGAACGCGGAGGGAACCCACCAAGCACAGGGAGAACATGCAAACTCCATGCACACAGACCCGACACAGGAATTGAACCCAGGACCTGGAAATGCAAGGCAACAGTGGTAACCACTAAGCCACTGTGCCTTTTTGCTTACAACAGAGTGGTTATCTGCATTATCATAATGTACATTCTCGTTAAAGCCATATTGCTCAATTCCTATTTTTTGGTCAGATCAGATTTGCATATGTCACGACGGTTCACATTCATAATTACAAGTGAGTCGTATCTGACTGTAATCTAGATGTGTCTGTCTTCTGAACGCACAAATTACAGAAGTAAAGTGTTCACCCTATCATCCGGAGTTCGCGAGTTCGAATCCCAAGTGATGCTGTAGTTTCCGAGTGTTTAGAGAGAGCTGATTGGCCAAGCTTTCTCAGAGGGGATGCTCTCACATCACTCATGGCTCTACAGCCAGTCATGGGCATGTGTGAGCTCATGCAAGCAGAAGGAGTGGATAGTGCTTTTCCAGCAAGTGTCTCAATGGTGCGTGAGCTTGCAGTTCGAAAAGATGTGATTTGTGGCTTCAGTTGGCTCGGAGTAAACATCCATCTAGGAATCTCTGTAGCCTTTGCCCTCCCTGGTTGAGGGTTGTCTTGATGTGGGAGGGTGGGTGGGTGGGGATTGGTTACAACTTAGCAAAATCGGGGGGGAAAAATCATATAATCAACATATTTGTATGACCACTCATTGATTCCAAACAATGGATGCAAGAAGAAGGAACAGCTTTAGCTGTTTTAGCTGTTTTAGCTATTACTAGCATTGCTAAGAAATTCCGGCACTGCCAGTGCCGACTGATGAAAAGACAAAAAGTCACACGAATTCCAGTCTGCCTGTTCTCATTCAAGTCGCATGACTGCGTATTGGATACAGTCGACCCCTGAAATTCCTGTGGGTTATGTTCCTAGAGCACCCGTGAATTTTGGATGTGGTTGCCTATTTTTTTTTTCTTCTTTTTTGGGATTTTTCCCGATTTTCTCCCAGAATTGAGTCGTATCCAATTCCTCCCTGTCACTAGGGGGCTCCCACATCAAGCTTCTACTATCAATCAGTCGGGTGGGCCACAGACTATCACGTGTTTCCTCCGACCCACGTGATGTCACCGACCGCATCTTTTCGAACTACTTGCTCACGCACCATTGGGGCAGCGTAACACACTCGGAGGTCAGCGCTATTCGCTCCCTCTGCTTGTGTGAGCTCACAGACGCCCCTGATTGGCTGTAGAGCTGTCAATAATGTGGGAGCCTGAAGTACCTCTCGTCCCTCCCCTGTGAGAGAGTTCGGCCAATCAACTCTCTCTAGGCCTCCGGCTGTGAGAGGTTACAGCATCACCCGGTGTTCGAACTCGCGATCTCCGGATTATAGGGCGAGCACTTTACCGCTGTGCCACTTGGAGGCCCTCCCTATTTTTTTTTTAACCCTAAATACGTATGCTCCCAAAATACTTTTTGACATTTAACAAAATACATTTTTAACTAATTTCTAACTCAGCTTAATACATCACCCTCAAAAAAAAAGAATGTAAAGGTAAACCTGTATACTGTACAGTACTGTACTGCTGTGTCTCCCACAGTGCTGGAATTACCCTTATACTGTATGTACTATAATTCATGCAAACATGTTTTCTTTGGTATCCGCCATTGTTTTTTTAGGGTAAATACAGTAATAATTCACTATCCAAAGCCGTGTTTTCCTTTAAAGTCGCTTCGTGTTCTCTCTACAGTACAAAACAATTCATACAGTATTATATTTCATATGAAATTTTTGCTGAATTTACAGTATGTTAATATTTATTTTACAAAATTTGTATATTTTATTGTTCTTAGTTTAGCATTAAAACACATGAAAAATTATATATTGTGGAGGCTATTTGCGTTTTCTGCGAAATTGCGGGGGTTTCCGCGAACATTTACTGTATTAGTTAGGTTCTAAGGGGGAAATCCGCGAACAACTGAGGTTGCGAAATCTGAACCACAACTTCAGGTGGGTCGACTGCATATTTGATCTAGAACCGCATATCTAAAAATAAATAATAATAATTAAAAAAAAAAAAACTGATCTGTGTCTCATTAGGGTAAAGAAATCTGAATTGAGTCACTTCAGGCTAGTAATGTGAACGTAGCCGTAGACGTCCTGTCAACTCACACCAGTCTGTCCAGTGTCCTCTGACCTAACTGATCAATGAGATGTTTCCACCAGGATACCTGCAACTGCCTGGTTTGTCTTTGTTTGTTCACACCATTTTGTGTGAACTGTCGAGACTGTTGTTCGTAGGAGATCAGCAGTTTGTGAAATACTCAAACCATCCTGTCTGGCACCTGCAACCACTGCATGGTCAAAGCCACTGAGATCAAACGTCTTCCCTTTCTGTTCTGTGATGTGAATATTAACTGATGCTCCAGACTTGAGTCTGGATAAATTTTTAAGAGTGTTCTGCTGCCACGTGTTTGTCTGATATAGAAACGAGCAGGTCTAAGACATTTTCACTAAATAAAAAACACACAGAGAGAGAGAGAGAAATAAAAAATGGGGGATTTTTTTTCTTTTTTAAAGCAACCCGTTACCAGTTAATGGACGGCATAATTCAGGATGAAACTGTTTCATTTTCAATTTTGGATTTTCATAGCGTGCACATATCCGTATGCCATTCATCATCGCGCCAGTTCTAGAAGCATTTAAGTCTCTGATGTGGGAAACTTTCCTCTGGAATGATGGCTCCGATGTACAAAAGCTCCTTTCAAACACATGTATTCGGAGTAATAGGTATTGTGATGGCTGAAACGCCGAGCAGATTTCAGCTAATGAGATGCTCCTGCTATTTTCAATGTATAATTTCTCAAATGAACCCGTTCCGGCTCATTAGCTGCAGAATTATAAGGACCGTTATGAGTTGAGTCGTCGTTTATTAGGGATGGTTTGCCTGCTCAAACACACCTCGTTCATATTATTCGGTTTAGTGGGTGTGTGTGTGTGTGTGAGAGAGAGAGAGAGAGAGAGAGAGAGAGTGGGTAAATCACTACACTGTGGTGGATTGAGACCCTCCGGGAGCAGAGATGGCTGGAACTGTGCTAGAACAGCGAAAACCCGGAATGATACGAATGTGAAAGAGTGGAGTGTAATGTATTGTAATGTGTTACATATGTTTCATTTAAAAGCTTTTATTGTATTTTATATACAGTATGTGTCTCACAGTAAGTGGAAAAAAATATGTGAGAGGAAAGGGAGAGACAGACTGGAAGTGAATCGATGCGTTTGTGTGTGTGTGTGTGTTTGTGTGTGTGTGTCTCCTGCAGGGGGCCTGGGACAGCCTCTGTATTGCTGTATTCCCTGTGTGTGCCTGCTGCTTTACATTCTGGCCGTGTACGCCGAGTCTCACACAGCAGCAGCAAGCAGCCATGCACATCCCTCATTCAGCCTGACTCCTCATTTATCAACTCATTCAACCATTTCTCTCTCTCTTCTCTTTTCTCATTCTTTCTCTCTGCTTCCTGTCTCTCTGCTCCCTTGCTTTCCTTCAATATCTATACCATTTCTCCCCTTATGCCAACTCTGTTTGTGCATATGTATTTGTGTCTACAAATAAGACAAAGAGACAACAGGAAAGTCTGTATGCATGTGTGTGTGTGTGTGTGTGTGTGTGTGTATGTGTGTGTGAGTCAGTGCATTATCCTAAATGTGTACAATCGTAATCCTTTCCTGCAGTTTTGCCAGGTCACAAGGGATGAAGCGTGCATTCCTAACCTTATCGCCCCCTCGAGGACAGACTTTGAAAATGCTCGTTATTGCTTCTTTTGTTCCACATTAAGTCAGTCTGCACGGGTGCCATAGAGTAAGAAAGCAGGAACGCAGGAACACAGGAACTCGTCAGGTCTGGCCAAAACTTTGCATCTACCCAGAGAGCATATCAGACAGCTGAGATGAAAAAGCAGGAAATCAATAACGAGGAGAGGGGGCAGCATAGAGACCCTGGCTCGGCTTTGATTGAGAGCTGACTGACAAGCTCTTCGCCTCTGTGATCTGCTGCATGCTGAATGATCAGTGTAGAGGGGCAAAAGCAGCTACCGTTCATTTCGCTCCCCAAAAATTTCAGCCAGGGCTTTCGACAAATGAAAGACAATGAATTTGATGCTCAAGAAAGAATGAGGAGCAGTATCGAGAAACTATTTCCTGTTTGTCTTTCCGATATCTCTAAGTGACTGGGTGTTCTAACAAGTTACTTTATCATATGACTGAAGTACATCTGAACTGTACATTGGGCATGATGGAAGTCTAATCAGCAGTAATGGTACTGTATATCAGCTTTGATGTCAAACCTAAATACGAGTCAAAGAATTTTCTTTTTAACAGAGAATTAAAAAAAAAAAAAGAACGTTGCACAATCTAATATTCATTTGATCTCCTTTAGCTTTGATTACAGAGCACACTGTGGTGGCCAGTTGATGTGTGAAAATGATTCCTCATGCTTCCAAAACCACCCTTTCACACTTTGAGTCCTGGAATATGCCTGTTCCATCAGGAAAGAAAACTCCATAGATGTGACATTCTGGTCATACAGTACATTCAAGTCGTCAGCTGACTTTATTTTATTGTCACATAACGTTACTGAGCCTAGACCTGACCAACTGAAGTGCAACGCCAGATCATAACACTGCCTCCACTATGCGTGATGGGTGCATCACTTCATGCTGTCCACTTCTTGCCCCGATGCCCCCATCCGGACTCATCAGACCACATGGCTTTTTTCCATTGCTCCAAAGTCTCCAATCTCTATGCTCCCTAGCAAATTGAAGCCTTTTTCTGATGATTCAAGAAGATTCAAGAATTTAATTTGTCACATACAGTACATGGTTGTACAAGTACAACAGTAGTGAAATGCAATACAAACACACTCCAGACTTTCACTAACAAGTTGTTTTCTTAGGGCTACACAGATGTTTAGTGCTCTTACTTTGGCTAATAAACATATCTCTGATTATACTGGGATTGTTTTACAATGCAATTTCACCAAGTGTTTAAGTGATTTCCATTCACAATTGTTTTACTACCACTTTTTTTTCAGCAAAGTTGACAGTTAACACTATATTTTTTTAATAATGTGTTGGACAGCTCTTAACCTAGTTCTAGTCATTTCAAATCTCTATAGTTGTTGTCTTTGTTTGATGCAAGCCAATAATTTGACTCCTCTAAAATGTTGACTTTTTTCCCCCTGACCAGCTCTGAATGTCTTTACTTGTAACCTAAATGATGGCTTTATTTTACTGAAAGATTTATCATTCCTAAAACATCTGGAAACTCACATGGATGTGTTTGGCCGATGCTGCATATAATCTAGAAAATACGTAGGTGACCAAAAGGTGTTGAGGGAAAAGTGAAATTCAGTGTTTTAATGTCAAAATTTTTACAAATAATGACAAACAAGATAATAAGAATAATTTATGTCGTGATTTTTCCTCACTTGAGTATGCCCTCAATTTAGCTATTATTGTGCACCCTGGCTTCAGAAAGTTAAAGTACATATTTGTTCCATCTATTAACTATAAGCCAACTGATTGTAGATAGCAGAACTCCTCGGCCAGATAGACTTGAACTACTGGAAATAGTGACATCACTTTTTGTGCATTGGGAGCACTATAATACATGGCACAGGTAGTATAAATACCTTTGGCCACTACTGTAATATTAAACCTATATAAATAAATATAACATGTTTGTGTTCTTTTTTACAATGTAATTCTGGTAGTTTATTCCTGTTTCCATTTTCTGTTAGAACTCTTCCAAAGTGTCACCTTTACCCCAAACTGCAATCTATTTTACTCACTCTGTAGCTCTAAAGTTCCAGTCAGCCACCAAACATCACAAAAATACTTATGTTTTCATTCATTTATTACCTAAGTGTGATACTGTAGGTGACTAACCTTTGCAAGAATAACACCATCATCTTCTAATATTTGCATATTATACATCATAGATTCGAGCCACTGAGGATAATTCACACAGGAACTAAATTAACTCCAAATAGTGTTTCATTGAATTCACATGGAGAAAATGACAGTTTGAAAAAAATCTCTCTATAAAGCAAATAATAATCTTAATCACTTATTTCATTGTAAATATATACATTTTAATTGTTTGTTTTTGCTCATATCCAAAGAGGATGTATCATGTGTTGGCCAAAATCACAAGCTAAATAGCTAATTGAAGGTGAAAGTAAAGAAAGAACTTCACAAAGAGAGAGAATCCATGTGCGGACGTCACTGTGGCCATGCAGTGTGAGTAATGTGGATTATTTCTGGCACGTGTTGCTAGAGCTCTGTTGTCTGCTGGCAAAGAATGGCAAAGGCAGTGAGAGAGAGACACACACATGCATTTTTCAGCAGAAGCTATCATAGCACATTTTGCCAATAGTGCACTTAATATTTCAGGTAAAAATTTTTAAAACAAATCAGTGTGTGTCTATAAACTATACTATATATATATATATATATATATATACACAATACTATAGAGTATAATAAATCTATACATATATATAAGTATAATTTGGGGTGACGTAAGATGAGTAATAGAACACATTAGGA
>JAQMYL010000020.1:10079612-10094684 GCA_030014365.1 Clarias pachynema
AAGTGAAGGCAGATTTTTACATCTTTTCAATTTTGATGTTTGATGTACCATAATATAAGAAATAATAATAATAATAACCTATTTCAATCCTGTTTTTCTGGTTGAAAATGTTTAAAAACACTGATGATTTTCTCATTCTTTCAGATCTCTCTCTCTCTCTCTCTCTCTCTCTCTCTCTCTCTCTCTCTCTCTATTTCATTATCTCTGCATTCCTGCACACACTTATAAAAGCTGTTAATATTGTTAGCCTCTGAGAGTCTCTCTACTTGTAACCGAGACCAAACACAGCACCGTCCTCGCTACTGATCCACATAAACGTGATGTGGTTCAGGTGTGTGAGATCATGACTGTTTTTGGTGATTGCTTTCTTTTTTTTTCAATTTATAGCATATTCCATTATAATATGCATGATATGACTAAGACAACATGGACATGCCGTATATTTTAACAAATTTGATTTTTCAAAATCCAAAATCCTTTTGTTACTTGTAAGCTAGATTTGAAATGAAGCCAGTAAAAGCTCTCACTTCCGATACTGGATTGACCTCACCTTTTCATTCTCTTTCTATCACACACTCCTAATCATTTTTTTTACAGTTCTGCCCTGAGATTACAAGGAAAAAGGCAGATTTGTAAATATTTGATGACTTTTAGAACTTGTTTATATATATATACTTTATATATAGTTTATATATAGTTTAGAACCCGGATACGTCCATGCTGTTGTTTTATCTTGCATTGTTCCTATTGTTCCTAATATTTATTTTTTTTTTCTGCATGAAAAACTAAAAAAGTATCATCTGCCTTTTTCTTGCCGGTTCGAAGGCTATAGTTAATTTGAGATGTACATACCGTATAAGAAAATAGTTTGTAAGTCTCATGGCAGAATCGTACATTTAATGTTTAGCCTCTTGGACCTTAATGCTTTAAGTATCCAGTTTCCAGTGAGGTATTGCAGGAGTATTTTTATGCAAGGCTGAGGTTAGCAGAGGTTAGTCAGATGTGAGCTCTAGCAGCCTACATACCATCTGCCCCTCCCATCATCACCACCCACCCGCCTCCCAGCTCCAGCATCCGCTCTTAGACCTTGCCCTGTCTGAATGGCTCTCTTTCGCTTTCTCCCTCTCGCTCTCTCTACGCTTTATGAGGGGAGACTGTTTGCTGATGGTGAGACGCAGATGTGTGAAAAGCTGTAAGAATCGTGGATTCCTGTACCACCACCATCACCACTAACATATCTCTCTCTTTCTCTCTCTCTCTCTCTCTTTCTCTCCCTATTATTCAAGCTAGGCGCTTTAATTAGGTCATGCTGCCATAGCCTTCAAATGAGCCCAGACTGCGAAGGCAAGAGGCACACACACATACACACACACACACACATACACACACACAGAGTAGCACCCTGACACAATATTCTCTCATTCTTTGCCAATAATCTCTAACGCACCAGTGAATGATATGTGGTTCAATAGCTCAATAGCTCCAAGATTTGTGTATGTGTGTGTGTAAGTGTGTGTGTGTGTGTGTGTGTGGTGGTGCAAGGGTGCTCGAAACAAACATTTGCTGCAAATTTAGGAACGGAATTTACTAGACGGAGACTGTAGTCAAAACAGAGAGAAATCGGAGAGGCTGTGAAGTGATATTGTTGCGCCCACTCTCGCACTACGCCTCTCTCTGTGTCTCTCAGTTGTTCTCCTCATGAGACCTTTGTTAGCAGGTCTACGCCACGGAGCCGCCTTTCCTCTGCTTTCGTGTGTGTGGCCATGTTTTCGTATCTCAGTGAGGACCAAATGTCCTACAACTATAACGATATCTGACAGGGATATTTCGATGGTCCTCCATTAGAAAAACTTTTTTTTGTTCTTGAAATATTTGTAACTTTTATGAAGATAAAAAGCCATACGGTTTTATTTTTGGTTACAGCAGTTAGGGTTAGGATATGACTCAGGTTTGGGCACATTGTTAATTAGCTGCATTGGAAGATTTATCAGTGGAAAGTTCTCACAAGAATATTAATCCTAACAGTATTATGTATAATGCAGAGTTAACTTACAGGAAGACAAAAAGGCCTAAATGTCTATAATAATAATAATAATAATAATAATAAAATATTTTATAATAATATCATATTTTAATAGAGCTTATATGGTTATATTATTTTAAAAAATAGCCATCTGAAATTTTTGTTCTTTGATGAAAAAATCCAGCACTTAAAATATTCAGGGTAAAAAAAACATACCGAATGCTTTCTCTTTATACAGTATGAAGGTAAACATTCCCAGTTCCAAACAAAGCTTTTCCCAATCCAATTCCATTTTTTTCCATTGTTACAGTACTTTCTCTCTCTCTCTCTCTATTTATTTTTTTTGGCTTGATCCCAGTGCTGAGTATGGGATCTGAGCCATCTCTATTAAAAGCCGAACATAAAACAATGCCACATATACACAAAAGGACACGTACATTTATACGTATGCAGTCGCACATCTGGATTAGGAATGTCTGGAGCACTAAAATGCCATCAAGTCAGTGACAGCTGTGTAGGGCGCCGTGTCTCTGCTGGACGTGAAGCACATTGCCTGAGCCAAGCATGACCACCACTCCCTGCTTCTCTCCTCGGCACGCACGGGTGAGAAACGCTCCCTCTCGTCTCTTCTGCTCTCCTCTCCTCCATCAGCAGCGCTCCAGCAGGCCATCTGTCAGTGCTAATGGATGCACGCTTATTTGCATGGCTGATGAGCACTCCTCATTTGGCAAGGCTCGAGCGGAAGGTCGCGTTCTGACGCGCCGGAGAAGGAGAGTGTTGGCAGGGAGAGGAGAGATGTGTGTGTATGTGTGTGTGTGTGTGTGTTTAAGAGAGAGAGAGACTTGTAGAGAGACTGTCGAAGCAAAGGATGTTCTGTAGAGAAATATTTATCAAATTTAATTTTTTATGTTCATTTATGTGATTGAATGTGTATGTATTTATGTGTACAAGTACCCCAGTGACAGAGGAAAAAAATGACTGGGGAATCATCTTGCATCTTCCCAATAAACTCCTAGATAAAATTTTTGCTTGTATTAAAAAAATTAATTGGCAAGAAAAGGAAACCGTGAATTTGTGAGTGAGGAAGTGAAAAATATCTGATGTGTGAGCAATCATTCAAGCCAGTCGTTGCGATTGGTTCCTTTACAGCGTCATGCAGCATTTGCATGAATTTGGGAAACTTTCACCTCACATCACTTGTTGTGCTGTCACACAGTACATAACACAGTATATCAAAAACGAAGGATCGTCTATTGCTAGCGCGAACGTAGGGTCGCGGGTCCACGCTTCCATCTTTCACTCTCGTGACTGTGCGCATTAATGTAACAGTAGTTATTGAATAATTCATACATTCAAGAATACTTTGGAATGATTATCTAAATATAAAAGTCTGGCATTGTAAAGCATCTTTGAAGGAAAAGAAAAAAAAAACATTAAAGATCCCCCTAGTGGTGGAATTAAATGTAACTTTTTTATTTTCTCAAAATTCTTATGCTTAGATGATGAGGAAGTTTTTTTTTTTTCTTTTCAGATGAAGCTTGCTTTGGTCATGCAGTGACCAAATGATGAATAAGAAATATTATCTAAGGGTAGTAATACAAATATGTGTGTGTATACTGTATATGCATGTGTGCTTGTATTCCACTTCTGTGGAAAATAAATCAGGTCCTATGAGGCTCCTGCAACCTATCATTCTGCGTTTGTCTCTTTCCTCTTCCAGGAAAAGCGTGTCTGTCCCCACCACATCCACACACAGCTCTTTTCCCATGCCTGTGTATGTCTGTGTGTCTTCTCTTCACAGGCTCCCCAGCCTATCTCCTTTAATTACTGCTTATGGCTCTCTACACCCCAAACCCCCCCCAAATCCCCACCTTCCGTAGCTGCTTCCAACCGCTCTGCTTCTTTGTGCCTGTCGCCTCCTTTGCTGCTGTTTTACCTCCAGCTTCTGATCTAAGATCGGTCTGCTCTTCTCGTTCGGGGCGTGGGGGACATAAAGCTTCGAGCCCGATCTCAGACCGGTATTTACAGGTCCTTAACAACCCCTGCAGCTTTTACAGATTAAAACCTAGAGTGGCAGAGATCAGGGAAGCACCAGACAGACATGCAGCCTTCTCCAAATGGCAGGCTTTGATGCTGGGGCTGTGAAAGAGCCTTGAGAGGGGTGTGATTGCTCTGTGTGTGCTAGTGTGTGTAATTGTGTAGTGTGGTGTCTATCGATCGCTCGGTTTTCCAGGCTGTGACAAGAAGTCTGTGTGCGAGAAAGAAAGAAAAAAAAAATCACATGTATGTACAATCCTCGAAGAACGTGTTCGTTCCTTTTCCAGTAAGTAGTCATCCATTAGAAGCAGTCAACCCTATTATACATTGGCTTTTTGAGCTGGGATGATGAGTTAGAGTACCCTTCACAAGTGTCCTCGGTGTCGGGTGGCTTTTTTAGCCAGTCTCCCGTCCATTAATTAGCCTTCCTATTTTCTGCTGGCCACCGTGACATTTCCTCGCTGCTAATTCTCTGATTAAGCCTATTAATGTGATTACAGAGGCATTTCTAAGACAGCTGCCATTATATACAGTACATGGAAGACAGGCAGCCCAGTTGCTCCGTTCATCTGTTTGCTCAAACAGAAGAGATATAGAGGAGAGACGGAGCTAAATAAATAAACTGTTTGTCTCCCAAACTGCCTTGTTTCGCTGCTGCTGTCTCATGCTAAATCTGTGCAGGACCACTTCAGGGTTTCAGCGCACATGCACGCTGGTCTGTTCTTTTCATTTTTGTCTTCCAATCTGTTAAGCATTCCCAATGTGTCCGATATTCGTTTATGCACATTTCATAAAGGAAGAGTTTCTGACTCGGATTTCTGTAATAATACTAATACTAAATCTGATCCTGAGATCTAATACTGAATCGGCTATTAATGCAAGTTCTTTCAAAACTGAGGAAGTGCAGCTCATAGCTTGCAAGGGCAGAATTGTGCCTCCAGGATGTGTTCAAATAAAAATTATTATCAATAAACATACTCTACATATATATCGATTTGCCAAGATCGATGTGCACTGTATGGCCAAAATATTGGTGGACACCTGACCTTCACGCCTATATATGGCTCCCTTAAACTGCTGCCACATGGTTTGAAGCACAACATCTTTAAGAATTCTCTTTCACGAAGGTTTCTAAACCTGTTCCAGCATAACAATATACCTCTACACACAAAGCGTGCTTCACGAAGATAAGGATGATTGGTTTGCCAAGGTTGGAATGAAACAACTTCAAAAAGCTCTAACCTTAACACCACTGAACACTTTTTGGATGAACTGGAATACTGACTGATGGTATCCAGGCGTTCTTCTCCAACCTCTACAATGTTCTTGTGACTAAATGAGTCATGCTTCAAAATCTACTGGAAATTATTCTTATAAGATTTAGAATTTATAATGGAATGCTCATGAAGCACAATAATATAGGTGTCCAAATATTTTCCGCCATATTGTGTATATGCAGTATACAACCTGTAAATTCCATACAACTGAGAAATATGTGTGTGATAAGGATTTGTTTTCTGATTCCGGCATGTTCCGTAAACATTACTGCTCCATCAGAATCAGAACGTCCTCATCTCAAAAAGCCATCTATGACAAAAGAGCAGCATTGATCTCCTCTTAACATTTGTGGTCTTTGCATTTGGATTGTATTTACTGTATTGTGTTTGCACTTTTATAGCTTTGTACTTGTGTGTGTTGCACCTTATGTATATGTCCTTGCACTGATTCACCAGGTTAGATTTGTGTGTATAAAGGGATTCTGAGTTTGATTCAGCAGGCTCTCTTCAGTGTTCTCTGCAGACAGAGCTGTGCACTCTAGTTGGGATTTCAGCACCGGGAGCTGTCCGTTAGAAAAACCTCAGTCCACACACATGTTGGGATGTTCTTGCTTCCCAGAGTGCCCAGAGAGAGAGAGAGAGAGAGAGCGAGAGAGAGAGAGAGAGAGAGAGATGAGCATATTATATATTTAATAATCTGTATATTTAAAATAACATATAGCTGAAAGTCATGCTATGACCATATATAAGCCGAGAGACACTGTCCCTATAGAGTATGTTCTAATCTATGTTATAACATCAAACTCTATGGTGTTGAAAATAAAGACCTGTTTGGAGCAAATTAAGGCATATTCTCTACTCCTCTCTCCCTCCCATCTCTCTCTCTCTCTCTCTCTCTCTCTCTCTCTTTCTCACATGCTGTGGTCTAAAAAAAACTCCAGCCCTGACTGAATACAGCAGAAAGAGAAAGTGAGAGAGAGAGAGAGAGAGAGAGAGAGAGAGAGAGAGAGAGAGAGAGAGAGACATTTTCAACCTGCCCTCAATTCCCTCACGGGTTGGCTGGTGGTGAAGAGAAGAAGAGGTAGGCTAGGCCTGGCTCTGCATGCTCCAACCGTCCTCCACACTCTCTCTCTCTCTCTCTCTCTGCTGCTGCAGCGTAGCATCGCTTCTGGAGGCTTCAGTCGCGCTCACGCTCTCTCTCTCTCCCTCCTGCCTCGTACATTCTGCTTCCAGCTCCCTCCCCTCCATCCCTCGCTCCCCTCCTTCCTGTCTGTCTCTTTCTCGCTCTTCCTCCCACCCTCTCTCTCTCTCTCTCTCTCCCTCTCTCTCTATCGCTCTCTCTCTCTCTCCTCTTGAGCGGCTGCAGCTCCCCCGCTCCTCCACTCCCTCTCCCTCCATCTCTCCAAGTGCTGGCGGAATACAGAGAGCGCAAACAAAGAAAGATTGATAGAACAAGGGAAGAGAGGAGCTTAAGAGTGAACAATAAGCAAGGATAGACAGAGAGAAAGAGAGAGAGGGAGAGAGAAAGAAAGATAGAGGGAGACGGTCGCAGCATTTCAAGCTACAGGAGAGAGGCAGAGACAGTGTGTGAGAGAGTCGCCATTTCAGTAGGTTTCATTTTGTTCACTTCTTCTGTTGTTTGGGTTGAACATTCTTATGATATAGAGTGCGTATGTGCGTCTAGACGTTATGGCGTGAGCTCTTGTATAAGTACGTGTCTCTATATGTTTGCATATCTGTGTGTGAGCAAGGCAATCTTTAGATTCATGAAGCAATCACTTGTGCATTCCAGCACACTGAGCTGCAGACTACTTGTCTAACAAAGTGATCACGACAGATCCGATGCATTTGTAAGACTGATGCTAGCTCATAGACACCATGCTTGATTTGTAACTTGACTTTTTTTTTCCAGTGTCAGCATCTTCTCAGCCTGACAGTAGGGTTAGAAAAAAAAAAAACTAATATTGCACTTACCTTGATCTTGCACTCATTCATGGGATTGTTTCATGACTCATAACCAAGCGACTGGGTTAACTTTCTACTCTCAACATGTCTTTAATGAATTTGAACTTGAACAAGTTGCCGTTGCATTTTGCTGGGCAAACTTTTACTCACCTAAGGTTTTAAACAACGTAATTTAAAAAGCAGATCTTTACTCATAAACAGCAACAACTTCTCAACTTTCATCATAAGTAATTTTTTATTTTTTCATTTTAATGTTACATTTCAGGTTACAGATGGAGCAATGATTGTCTTTTGTCCTGAAGTTTTGTTCATGGTCAAGACTTGTTGTTTATTATTAACATGTAAATACATTGGTTCAGTCGATTATGCATGGTTATTAACTAAGAGAAGTTCTTCGTGTGATTTTGCTAAGAGCTGAATTTTAAGAGTACATCCCTGTATCGATGCTGTGCTTCAGCTGTTCATGCCTGGTGCATACCTTCAGACTTGAACAGGCATGAACAGGATTTTGATATTGTGCATTAACATGTATAAATGTGTTATAATTCCTTAGGACTTACTGTATTGTTCGCACCTTTTTTCTTTATCTTTTTTTCACTAATTGCACTATGAAAAATTTTAAATAGTTAGTATGAAATGTTCCAGTTTAAACTTTTGAATGTTTGCATGCTGAGGTTTGTAAATGTAAATGATGAAGTTAATATTTAAAGATTCTACATTTTTATGATCAGTCATAAAATATACGGTATAACTCAGACCCTTCTCTGAAACTATTTAATGATGTTTATGGAATATACTTTTCAAAGTAGGAAATTTAGTGTAAGTCTTGGAGTTTCAACAATCAATTCATGACTTTGTTGAATAGAATAGTTTCCATCTGTTGTACGTAGTTGCGAACCGTACATGGTTTCGATTGAGACTGGTTGAGGCAGACGGCTCAGCATGCTGCCGTTTTTTAAATTTTATGATCTGAGACTGTAACTTTTCCACATTCGAATGTGCAGCTGAAGATGAACTTTCAGGTAGAAGCTTTAAAAATACGAATAATTACGGATTCGTTTGAGCCTATCTGAATTATCTGTCTGTGAGCTGTATGACCCCAGAGGGTTTTCCTGCCTCAGTGAGCCAGACTCAGTGAGTCATTAATAAGATAGCTGGCTGAGTGAGGGAGAGCGAGAAAGAGAAAGAGAGAAAGAGAGAGAGAAAGAGAGAGAGAGAGGGAGAGAGAGAGAGACGCCCTGCCTGTTTCACAATGTTGCAAGCTTAATGAACACCCCCACCCCAATATTCACACACACACATGCGCGCACAGGCACACACACACAAACAGTCTGATGTGTGTTGATAAAAATAGCCTATTTGGTGAATGCGGCTTGGAGAGAAGCCGTGCTGTATCAAGTGGTTACAGTGGTTTTACTGGTGTGTAACACACATACGTAACATAATTATGTCATTGATTTTCTGACCTGTTGTATCCACACATGGTCCCAGGAAATTCCTCATGCCTCATGTTTTTGTTGATTTTTTATTTTTTTTCCTCTGGGTGTGCAGAGCAAAAGCCGTCCCACTTAGTGATACGAGTGACACGCTGGCTGCAGTGTTTCCACAGTTATTTAGTTCTGCATAAACACACAGAAAAAAGAAAGCTGCCGTCGGCTCTGAATTCCAATATTACACCGATTCATTAAAACTGCTCTGAAAGCCCATACCGCTGAATTCCAAGCAAACGTACTCTTCACATGTACGTGCGTTTGCTGTACATTTAGAGGGCGTTTTTCCCAGTCGAGGCGAGATTAGCAGCATTATGAATTCAGTGCAAAAAAAAAAAAAAGTGCATATAATGCAGAGCTCGTCAAAACAATTTTATTTTGCTGCTAATTATTTAGTTTAGTAGGATGAAGCACTAGGGGATTGGCTTTCTTTGTTTCATTAGACGTACGGACAATGTCTTCACCGGTCGTTGTCTATGATTGCGGCTTGGCCAGGTCAAAGTCTCTGCTCTGAATGAACCTCATGCATAATACAAGCGGGTCCAAGTCAGAGAACAAAAAAAAAATAATAATAAAATCATTGAATAGAAGAGGGTCAGAAGGAGACTTTTTCTTTCTTTCCCGTACAACCTGTCACGTTTTTCCAAGCCAGTAAAAATCTCAATTGTATGAGAGCGTTTAAGCTGCCATCGAAAGTATGTTTATAATGACAAAACAATCAAATTAGCGCAGCATATCTGACCAGTCCTGTAATGGAATAAGGTATGTGCTCTCTACTCTACCTGATATTTGATAAAGGCTGTAGAAGGAGGAATAGAATTACCATATAGTGGACCCGGAGAAGTTATCCTTGAAGAAAGCAAAAAAAAAACCAACAATGTAGAGCTAGAAGCTAGAAGTTTCGGTAGGTTGAGTGCAGGATAGTTATGCTGTACGACGGCCACTCAGACCATAACACACTCTTGTCGGGTTTTCATAAGAAGTTCATAAGCAGCATCTGTGTACATGACACACCGCTTTGATCCAATTGATGGGGCCATGTGAAGAATAAATGTAATGTAGAAAAGACTGCTTCTGTTCCGGACACATACTTGCCATTCAGGTCCGTGAGATGATAATGTACAGTACAGCTTCATGCTGGCCTCGGCTAAGACGGCAGAGATGAGCGACATTAGTTGATCAGTAGTTGATAAAAGCTAAATCGTTTTGGCTGGGGGATGTTAAACTCTATGTCAGGTAAGAAATAATACACGACAGGTCGAGCTGTTGAGGCAAAATAAAGCATAAATGCGCTTGCATTACTGCACACATCAACAAAATAACTTATCTTACATTACAGCATCTATAAACAGTCTTTCTCTCACCAGTCTCGCTTTTTATCTTGTGCAAAAAAAAAATCACGTTGCTGAGAAACTAGAAAGTGCGAACACCTCTGTTCTGAAGTCTCTCACATAATGGAAGCTTACTGAATGGTACAAAGTTTAGATAAACACAGACAATCTCCTAACAGAGTGCTTAAAGAAATCTACAGTATAATTATACATTTAACCTTGATTAATAACATGCTTTTTTCAACAACCACAAAAAAAAAATCGCTAGGTTTAGATCATGTATCGTGTCTCCGTGAATGAACTGTTGCTGTACAGTACATACTGTATATAACATATTAAAAGAGACTGATGAATTAATTCACAGCTTCAGGAATGATTTTTTTATGATTATCTGTAGCTGTAGGACAATCGGTCATTTCACTTGAGAGATTTCTATATATTTCCCTCCTTTTTTTTTTTTTGGTCTGGTTGATGTTGAGTAAAACTATATTGGAAGATGATGGCATGCTGTCATAACGTGTATAAATCAGAATTAACAAGCTATCTCTTCACTCGCTTCATTCTCATTCGTTCCATTTTTAGCTACTCTTCTCGAAGTGTTAGTCTAGCTAGCTAGTTTGGCATTTTGTATACACTGCTTGAAAGCAGCCGGGGATGCATGGTCATGCCGAGTGTTCCCGACGACAGCTGGAACAGAAGCGGATTGGACGGACCATGATGAAATACTGTCCATCTTTCGATAGCCTACAAAACGTCCTTGCCCAGTGTGGAGCGAGATATGCTGGATAATAATTAATTAGCCCGAACCGACCACAGTGCCATCAGTGTGATATCGGGGAATCCAATACGGACCGCGTTAAGTGCTAACTATGACAATATGCACCGTGTTAACCAAGTGCTTTAACAGCGTCAGTCAAGTGCACGGAAAGATTTCACATGAACAGCGCACTCATGTGATGTTGTACCACTTTTCCAAAAGTGAAAACCTCGACACAATTCTTTATTAATTGACATTGTCAGTCACTTAATTGACAATCAATGCTAAGTATAATGATTTAATTGAAATTTAATGTTGTATTTCCAGCATCATACTACCTTTACACTGTTTGTATAAAAGAGTTAAATCATTAGCCTCAGTCAGTATAGCTACTGTATGTTCAGTGTCAATATTTCCTAGTTGCTTAGCAACACCATTTTCTTGACTTCATCCACTTTAAAGCACAAACTCACATTTTATGTTTAAACGCAACCTTTTCTATAACTACCGTTTGATATCTGCACTGCATGTAATTTACACTCCCAGAATTCATCTATTTTGCTTTTTTCTTGCTTTCTTTCTTTTTCCCACTGCAGTCTGATAGAGCAAACAATCAGAGGAACAACACTGGAAGATTAGAAGCATGGAGGAAAGAAAAAAAGTAATACCATAGCACTTCTCATGCATATAGACCCCTGCAAGTTCGCATTCGATTCGTATCACTTTAACTGAATCCATACCGGAGCTCCAGTTGTTACAGCACACACGTACAGTACATTGCCATGCAGCACACACCACTCGCTCCCACTAACGATCCTATCTGAGCAGGCAGCGTGTGTGCAGTAAGCCAGACAGATATTGCAGGAGGTGTATTAAAAAGGAAACTTCTCATTCACGCTCATCTGATGAGGAGGATGATGATTCAGATGTATCTCAGAGAGGTTTTCTCTACCTGAGTAGTGTGATGAGGCCACTATTCTGCTCGGAAAGCTGAAAATATGGATGGGGTGGGGGTGGAAGTGGGGGGGGGGTGGGGGGTGTGGGGGTGCTGTTCGCGTAGGTAGAGGGAAAGCCATCATCATCACCACCCTGGTCTTTGAAGGCAGAAAGGACTCTTTGTGTGTGGGTTTGTGAGACAGGGCATTTTCCCTAATTACTCATCTCAGGGGATTATATGAGTCCTGCCTGGTTTCTCTCGCACCTCCAAAGAAAAAAAGAAGGATATAGAGTACATTAGGACGCCTAAATTGGGACAAGTGGCTATTTTGCAATTATAGACAGGAAGACAGGTTACAAGGTTTTTGTGAATAGTGTACTGCCAGAGAAACAGGAGTAGTGGAACAAGACAAGAGGTGTTTTTTTTTTTTCTTCTTCTTCTTTTTTTTTCTCTAAAAGCTAGCCAGAAATAGATTACATTCATTTTATGCCATGTTGTGATAATTAGGTATACACCGCAGCATTATTTGGTTGCACGAACAATATCAGTTGTATAATATGGCTGAATTTCCTTTACTTTGAAAGTAAAAAGTCAGAGCTCTGAATCACATCATTTTTTATTTTGAGTTACAAAGTTGGCAAAAAAAAAAAAAAAAAGAATCCTCCTCCGTGTTCGTCTTTTGTTAGCGACAAACTAGCCAGCTAACTCTTCTGTCAGAGTTACAGATTTACTCAGCGAATATGCCTCCGTGTTGATTGATCTAACGCGAGCCCTAGTACACGTACTGTCGAATAACTCACTTAAACATGAGAAGTGTTACTTTATTTATCGCTGACTCTGCGCGCGCCTATGTTGACTTGTTAACATGCAGAATTCCTGACTGATGGAACGCTTTCTTTGGTTTTTCTTTTAATTGGAACTTTAAAAGTTCCGTTCTTTATTCAGATGTAGCGTGAGTACTGTATATGTCCATGTCTACAGTTTTGGAATAATTTTTATTTATTCGCATTACTCTTTACTGATATTAAGCCCAATTTGACATTTTTGCTACAGCTATCCTAAATCCTAGTAATGTAATGTACACTCAGTAGAATGTGGACTTGACATTCAAGAATGACTTATGCCAGTTTTAATATCATTTCCAGAACACATATGGTAGGATTGTTCGGGTCAATTAGAAGAAAATTAGTAGATTTATATGGGGTTAAAAAAAGGCAAGTGTGCAACTTTTTCTCTTTTTTTTTTTCTTTTTTCTTTGTTTTTTTTACATGTTCGTCATTTATCATTTAGTAGCTGGGAGCTTTTTCCTGGTCACGGTTATGGTGGTTCCAGAACCTACCCCCGAAACAGTAAACATGAGACAGGACTACACTGTGAAAATCACCAGTCTATCGACGAACACCAAACTTCCACATTCTCGCAGCCAAGAGGCACTATGCTAGCTCCTCAACGCTCTCATGAATACTATTAGTCGTATTTCTAAATCATCTTTGTAAAATTGCTTCAAGAAATCCTAATTCAGCAAAAACGATTCAATACAGCCTGAATCAAGCTCCCTCTGCTTCGGTCATGTACGCAGGACGACGTCTGCTGTTACGTAATCACTGTGTTTAATAAGGTTCCTGTAAAGATTCGTTATGGAACCATGTTCAAACTGTCTTGTCATAGATACTGGATGAGTTGACATATTGTAAGCATGGGACTCATGCAGGCACACGCACACACACACACACACACACACACACACACACACACACACACACACACACACACAGATTAATAACTGATCAGCCTGTAAATCAAGTAGTTGGCTGCAGGGTTTTTTTCCAGACGTTGTTTGGGAGAGTCGGACAAGCAAGCCCACAGAATGAGTCACGAAGTGGGAGAGTGGTTATTTTTACCACACACACACGCATGCATATACCAAAAAAAAAAAAAAAGAAAGGAAGGAAAAAAAAAAACACGCTTCACACAGGCCACTATGCAACTGGCTCACCGGAGACAGATTTGTAATGGGTGATATGAGGCAACACCTCCGTTAGAGTCCAGTAGAGGCCCTTAAGCATGATGACTCAGCAAAAACACAGTGCTAATTATTCATTAAATCCAAATGTCTCTAAAGAACATGGCAGTGCGAGCCTCCAAACACGCGCTAGACCATATTCCCCCCTAGTCAAGCAGGTTTGGTGCTGAAAATGGAATTTTAACAAGATGAGTAATTTTTGTTATTCTTACGTAAATGGGAGAAGTCATATAAAAATGGCAAATTATTGCGTATAATTATGCCAAGGCCTCTAGCCTTCTCTCTGAGCATGAGGAGAGCGAGAAAGAGAGAGAGAGAGAGAGAGAGACAGAGAGAGAGATCCTGTCTTAGCTGGTGGTAATTAAAGCATGTTCTTCTCGGTGGGATGCAGTAGAGGTCTAGCTGATTGCTCCGTGCCATCACCATCTCTAAATGCGCTGTGAATGAGACAGACACGAAAGAGAGTGCAGGGAGCAGCACGCTGATTAAAATCATATTTCCTCTCCGTCTTGGCCCAATCTGCCCTGATTTGCCTTGCTGATTAGCACTCACTCACAGCAAACCAGGAGATCCAATCAAGCGCAGGAAACCGGCCACTACTGTACATTCCAGCATACAGGTTTATTTAAAGAAAATTCAAAACATGTTTTTAAAGTCCAAGAAACTACTCCAAATGACCTAGGGACATGTCTATACCTTCCCCGCTAATTAAAAATCTGTGAAAATACATAATATTCAACTTCGAAACACCTGCTTCAGCCATTCAGTGGACTTGGTCTTCTTATAATAAAGCTCATATTTTATTACAGGAAGATAAAATAAAGCTCATATTTTATCACAGGAAGACATCCCTGTTTTATAAGTTCCAGATTCTTTATTTGCTTTGTGAAGTATTAAATAATAGAACATTCAGCAATCTTGCAAATATACTTCTCAAATAAATAAATAAATAAATAAATAAATAAATAAATAGTGGGAATACTTTGTCCCGGTTTGACTTGAACAAGCTTACAAGGGGTGTTCGAGTCAAACAGGGACAAGGTTTTCCTTTTATCATTTGAAGCATTATATAATGAGTGGGGTTTTAGTAAGAGACTGTTAATTTGCTACAAATTTGTCCAATCTGTCTAAATATTTCTGTCTCAATATGCAATTTCATTGGTTAGTCTACTTTAAATATCAAGCATCAAGCATACAGTACATGACCCCATGTTTAACAAACCATTTTTTAA
>JAQMYL010000020.1:10094784-10105953 GCA_030014365.1 Clarias pachynema
ATATATTGAGAGAGAGAGAGATCTCAGTACTGATGATAGATAGAAGTAAGGTTGAAAGTAATACAACTGAGGTTTATAAAGTTTGAGTGGACAGGCCAAAATGCTGTTTTTTTTTTGTTGTTGTTGTTGTTGTTTTTCAAGTGATGTAGGTTTGATTGCTGCTTTAGGTTCAGATTTACCTGAAACATGCACGGTGCTTAAAATGCCTATTGAGTTGACTTACATATTTATAACTGGATGATCAACAGAACACAAGCAACATCTCAATCGTGGAATCACCCAGATGAGCTCATCAAGTCAGCTCGAAATGGAAAAATGTAAATTTAGCACTGTGGTACACTAATCAGTGTGAGTGGAATTAGCCATCCAAGCTTTTTTTGCTGTTTTTTTTTTTTCCTTCTTCTTCTTCTTTTTTTTTTTTTTTTTACATAACTTGGCATTCTAAAATATTTTTGTGTTTGTGGGGTAAAAGGAAGAAAATAGCTGCATGTGTACTTTAGTACTTTTACATTTGTACTCAAAATAGAGAAAATAGCAGCTTGATCAGGGTGTATACAGCAAGTCAATCATTTACACACACACACACACACGAACACACACAAAGCCTGTGGAGAGCAGGCTTGGTGAACCCCTCAGGCTGCTATGGTGCAGCGAATGTGCTGTAATTGGCAGGTGTGGTGTGAAAGAAGGCAGACAGGAAGAGCTGCAAGGTGGCCTGCACTGCGAATACGCTATCAGCAACAAGGTTCATCGTGATATTTTCACCTTTGTCACATGACATTACAAGGTCTTTTTTTCCCCCTCAAAGTTAATTTCGAGTGTGTTTTTTTATTTTATTTTAAAAATCATGTTTTTATAGATATACTGTAGATGAACACCGGTTTGGGGATGAAGAAGCTTTGTTTAAAGACCATTACAGTTATTCTGTTTCTTCTACGTCCTTGGCTAGTGTGACTACTGAGAAAGAAAACAAGTAAAAGCCTTTTTCCCTCCAAAAAAAAAACCAATCATTTATGTTTAGTCTGTTTAATTTTGAGTTGAAAGGCTTGGTCATGGCCTGGTGTTACCCAACAGCAGGACTCGGTGGGTCGAAAGCTTTCTTTGTCCATGAAATGACGTCCCTCTGCCTCCCTGGGAGGACACAGCATCTCAGGGAGGTTTTGCCTCTTCTGTCTTTGTCAGAGAAGACTTCTAGCACCTCGGTTGCCATTGACAACGTGTTGGTCAGATCTCCTGCCGTTGCCAGGCATCATTAAGACTTGCTGGCATGAGCTTCACTGTCTCCACGAGTAGGCCTTGTACAGGGAAACGGCAATTAAAGATCCTCTCAGCCTGATGGAGGAGAATGATACCCTGATATGGGGGGAGTCTGAGGGAGAGAGAGGGATGGAAGGCAAGGATAAGGAGGTGATGGTAAGAATGTGACTTTGTGTTCGAAGTCTTTTTTTTGGGGGGGGGGGATGAAAGAAGTGGTTGTCTGTTTAATGGAGGGTGACTGATTCATGCTGTGGATGAAAATATCATCATGGATAATGTTCATGCTACGTGTAATATCTCGTTAGCTCAGAAAGCCATACGGCGATGTTCTAAACATTTTTATGTAGATCGTGTTTTAAGGCCGTGCTTCTTCGCTAATGGTATTTGTGCCTGAGTCTCTGTTAGCTACATCAAAACAGGAGTATATTATGAGGAACAGCACTGTTCTTTCTTTTTATTCTTACAACTTTAAATCATGCTAATTTTACCTATAGCCTAATTTTAGCTGTTTTTTTCCCCCCATGCTCTCTGTCTCTCCAGGAGTCTCCGAGTAAAGTCACTGGAGCTTGTGTTTTTTTGTTGCGGTTACATGTCCAGTCGTGCGGCTAATCATGAAGCGCTCTGGTGTTTGCGCTCAGAGAGCAGATGAAAGTGAGAAAACACCATTAGCCTCAACTCTCAGCTCTCAAGGCTGATTGGAATTCTTCCTGATGATTCTGCAAGCGTCTCTGAATTACTGCAGGCACACAAACACACAAACACATCCATTCTGCACTCACCCAGAGTGAGTCAGGCCATTTGACGCAGGCAGTGATAAAGCCTGAAGTCCTTGTCAAGCTTCTAATTGAGCCGTGTTCCAGACATCAGTCGCCACCAATCAGACACGGCTTCCTTTATTTGTTTGTTCATTCTGATGTGTTGAGGAAGCTGAACTCTGACTTTATAAGAAAGCTTATGTTTTTCTGACACAAGGAAATGAAAATGAATCATTTTTGTTTCCATGACATACAGTATGACTTATGTCGGGGAACAACCATCGAAGCAAATCAAACGAGTCACGTCATATAAGTGTTTAAGTTGAAGAACAGTCACATGAGTTAAAGTTTAATACAGTTCTATTGGACGTAGCAAATGCTCTGTGGTCAATACAAGTGTCATGGGCTCCATAGAATGATGGTAGGCAAAAAAGGAGTTTATGAAAAAATCATGAAAAGGAACAAACTACTATTGATAACTTTGGCCTCATGAACTGGAATAAGTAACGATCTAATAATGATAATAACAATAATGGCGACGGCACAGTGGCTTACTGGCTTACTGGAAGCCTCGTGTCTGCATGCGTGGAGTTCTCGAAAGCGTCTGTGCTTGGTGGGTTTCCTCAGGGTACTCCGGTTTCCTTCCACAGTTCAAAGACATGCAGATTAGGCTATCTGGCATTTCCAAATTGTGTGAATGAGCATGTGAGTGTGTGTATGTGTACTGTATGTGTATGTGTGTGTGCCCTGTAATGGATTTGTGCCCCATCCAGGGTGTACTCCAGCTCGTGCCTTAAGTCTCCTGGGATAGGCTCCAGGCCCCCTGCCCCCTGTACTATTACTAATAATACTACTAATAATAATCATCATTTTTAAATAATGATCAACTCCTTCAGTTTGTTCATAAAGAAAGAAGTAAAGAACCTTTAACTCTCTATCTCTCTCTAAAAAAAAAAGACTATCAGTAATCATTTCTAACATTTAACACAAGTTGGCTTGTTTAAATTCTTTTGACTTTTGGAAACATTTTAATTACATACAACCAGCAGCAAATCTGCAAGATGTCCAGGGGTGACAATCATAGTGATTGCCATCCACATTACCACCACATGTCTACAGTTTCTAAGATGCATTATGATTTAAAAACAAAAAAAGGAAAAAGAAAAAGTCAAACGTGGCCATAACAACAGACTCCTAAAATGGAATCAGGTCTCATACGCACATACTTTAACACAAGTACGTAAAGGAAGGATTTGTATCAGCTGCACAGAAGCCCTGACAGACAACTTTGTCTTCGACATACAGGAATAAAAACAATGATGATGATGACAACAATGGCGATGACTACGATATAACAGAAACTTCTACTCCATGAATAATAAATTGCTGTGAAAAGTTTTAAGGGGTAAGCTTAGCATGCGGCACACGGTTAGTGTGCTTTTTACGCTTCCATTGGTATGAGATCAACCGAACTCTAATTGCATCGCCATCAATTGTTTGAATTCTTATGAATTTTACATGAGACAAAGAGGGCATATCTTTTGTGTTTGTGTATCATCAGTTATGAAAAAAATAAAAATGTTGATGACCAGCATTTGTCTTAGCGTCCAACTGACTCACAACAGGAATCTGATGTCTGGTGGAACAAGACATGTTGTGCAACAGGGCTGTTGGTGCACATGCCATTCATGGCGAGACTGTCTTTTGAGACAGCAGGAATAAAGGTTTAAAACTGCAGTCCCTGTCTCGACCATCCACCAAATAATGAGAGAGAGAGAGAGAAAGAGAGAGAGAGAGAGAGAGAGACAGAGACAGCGAATGAGCAAGGGGGAAGAGCAGAAAGCCTGCACAGGCTGCTTTGGGACTGTGAAGCTGCATGGCCCACTTTATGCAGGGGAGCACTGTATCATATTATATGAGACAGATGGGAGCTTGGCAAGAATACTAAGCAGTGTTTTCCCCATTTATGGCCAGACTGAGTTCGCTAGCAGTGGCTGGGGCACAAACCGTGCTTGAATGCATCGATCCAACCAGGTGAAGAAAGGAAGCGCGCTTTCTCCATCATGCATCGTCTGAGTGTGAGTGATGTGTCAGTGGAACGAGGCTGAGCATGTACGTATTAGAAGGTGATGTTGCATTCACAAAGGACTGTCCTTTCAATAGAAATGAAAAGTTTTTTCTGTAGTTGTTGTTGTTGTTGTTGCTTTCAGGACATGTCCTCTGGCCTTGCAGCACACGCACACACACAAACCGCGGTAACTAGATTTGCTGTTAAACACACAATATGTTCGCTCACACGGTGAAGGATGTGAGATGGTGTGCGGTGATGTCTGTATATGCGTTCTCCTCTAAACAGATTTCATATGTGACAAAGCCAACTGACATTTCTGCTGAAAAAGTAATATCCGCAGTGAATCATATGCGTATATGTTTTCCTGTTTTTTTTTTTTTTCGTACCAGAAAATGATGTTTGAAGAAGATCACCATCACTGAACACAGCATAAGGGACATTTCAGCCAGAAACCCCAGGAAGGCAGGAGGAGAGCTTCAGACACCGCTACCCCACCCTCACTCAGCTAATCTCAGGTAGGACGGCATGAAATGCACACGCTCCATGATTTAGTGCTTACACAAGTTGAAATAACAGAGTTAGAGTTGAGAAGTTTTTCTTCATCCAGAGATATGCACACACACACATACTCCCAATGACAGCTCTAATGAGAATTAGTGACAAGAAGCATGAGCGTACTGTCTAGATGATCCAGTCTCGATTGCTAGATTGCTGCATGCTGATGGCCGCTCTGCTCTGCAGATGGAGGTGGATGCAGCTGAGAAGCGCCATCGAACACGTTCCAAAGGAGTGAGAGGTATAGTATAACGCTGCAGCTGGACTCGAATGAACTTCAAAAATAACTTCTTACCCATAAGTGATTTACTTGTACTGTATTGGCTTTTTATCAAGATCCCGCTGCATTCCGCAGCACAGTACAGTAGCTACAGTACACCACTGACGCTGATTTGATTGGACAACATAATATCACTATGACGGAGCTGATATTGATGTTTGTTCCTTCTAATTGTCTTTTCTTTTCTCTTGTAGTTGCCGTGGAGACTGCAGCGAAGGAGCTATTCAGGTTAGTTTGGAAGCGATGAAAGATGCATTAAACGCTCGGCAACCTTCGTGGCACCTGCATATTTGACGATGAAGTGGTCACGATAGAATAGGAAGCGGACCTTCTATTTTCAGGCCTCGGTGGAAAAAAATACTGATTGTATTCTTTTGATATGATTTGATGTGATTTATTTGCCCAATATGGAAAGGATGCAGCTTATACTGTACTATAGGTGCAGCTTATGAATAAACCTTTATAAATATCCTATCGCGAGTATGTATGATTATCCTAATTAGTATTGGTAAATATCCCCCCACCCTTAATGAAATCAGACATAATAACGAGAATGAACGGACTGGTTTTCCTCAAGGGCAGAAAAGAGATTTTTATCAGGCCTCTGCTCTCCTCACTTCAGAAGCTATAGTGCCACTCTTGGCACACTTTACAAGCATCTGTAATGGCAGCATCTCCATCATTAAGAAGTGTTTAACACCCGTGGACCTGTAAACGGAGCTGTAAAAAAGGTTTATTTTTATATTGTCTTGTTACTCTAAGATGTGTTCAATTAAAATGACAACAGCAAGGACAGCATGGAATATACAGTAGAGTGGTATATTTTGGAAGTGGACAGTGAACAGCCATTTCCTTCTTCTCTTTGACACATCTCTTTTATTTCTTCGGTAATAATCCACATTTTCCTTTTTTTTGAGGTGGGGGATTTTTTCCTTGATTTTTTCCCCTAATTTAGTCGTATCCAATTCCTCTCCGTCATGAGGGGGCTCCACATTAAGGTTACTACTACCACTCAGTCAGGAGGGTCGAAGACTATCACATGTTTCTGACCGCATCTTTTCGCACTGCTCGTTCACACACCCTTGGGGGCGGCGTAACACACTCGGAGGACAGCGCTATCCGCTACTTCCGCTTGCGCGAGCTAACAGACGCCCCTGATTGGCTGTAGAGCCGTGATTAATGTGGGAGCACTAAGTACCTCTCATCCCTCCCCTCTGAGAGAGCTCGGCCAATCAGGTCTCTCTAGACCTCCGGCTGCGAGAGGTTACTGCATCACCCGGGAATCGAACTCGCGATCTCCGGATGATAGGGCAAGTGCTTTACCACTGCGCCACTCGGAGGACCAATAATTCACATTTTCTCACTAATGCCACCAATATGAGCTGCTGCTTCAGCAGGCTGGTCCGATGTAAGGCAAGGGGCACCAGCCTGGATTCGACACCGATACTGAGCAAGGATGATTTTGTGCGCGAGAGATTAAAAGCTAGACGTAACATGCTATTATTGATGGCCAGCTGCCTTATGAATGATACCAGTGCTCTTGAGGCATTTGATATTTTTATATTTAAGACTAAGAACTTCATATTGAATTGGTACTTTGCCAATCTGAGGTAGAGTTATATTAGTTCGACTAAAAATAGAAAGTAGAGCATTTGCTGAAAGATCTGGAGGTGCTGCATGGTGGTGGTGTGCTCGGTGCAGGCCATGGTGGTGGAATAAGCAGGATTAGTGGAGTATCTGACCCTATAACGTATCTGACCGCACATTCGAGAAGGGCAAAGAATCCAAATCTGGCAGCATTTCATTGTGCTTTTAGTTGGCTGGTGGTCTAAATAGAGCAGCCAGAGGGTGAAGTATGAAATATGAAATATGCAGCCTAGTGAGTCACCAACCGGGAGGTCACTGACAGCTCCGTAAATTTGCAATGAAGGCTGATGTGCCTTGGCTCAAGTGCTGAGTGTGTGAGTGGGTATGCTTGTGTGTATCTAAGTGAGAGAGTGCGAGTGTGTGCCAGCTTTTTAAAATTAATTCCTTCCTCCTCTTGTCTACAGCTGTCCCACACCGGGGTGTGATGGGAGTGGACACGTGAGGGGCAAATACGCCAGGCACAGGAGGTAAGAGTCGTCAGGAAAGAGTGGAAGGTCCACAGGTCCAAGGTGCTAGAAAAGGAGTATTGCTTTATTAGACCAAGACTTTAAACGTCTCTTCGTCAACAAGTGACAAAATTTAAATTTTCTATTTGGAAAAAGAAATCTAAGACTTTTCCAAATAACGTGCTGATTCAGGAGAACTGTAGATATACAAAATAGGCTTTTTATAGAGCTACAGTAATATTCAAATTTTAATGACAATGTAGAAATGCTCCTAAAACCTTTTTGAGGTAACTATTAAAGCTTTTACATTCTGTTGTTTTTTTGTTTTTTTTATCTTTTGGATTACCTAAAAAAACTTTTAATCTGTAGAAATGATCAAAGAATACTCAAAATTCTGAAGGGAGTTTAGTATTAATCATGTTGCTCAACTGCCTCACTTTGTTCTCTCTGCTAATGCTAACAATAAGAAAAGCCCTACAAAGCCCCTTACAATATTTCTGTCTTATTAACTTAGGAACTGAAAAAAGGGTCTGTGACATACGTGGAAACAGGAAATGATGTTAAATATGAATTTAAATGCTTAAAAAGTGTGACGGCAGCACGGTGGTACAGATAGCAATGTGGCCTTGCACCTCCAGGGTCGACGGTTCGATTCCTGCCTCAGGTCTGTGTGCGGTTCTCCCCGTGCTTGGTGGGTTTCCTCCGGGTAATCCGGTTTCCTCCCACAGTCCAAATACATGCAGGTTAGGTGGACTGGCATTCCAAAACTGCCCATAGTGTGTGAATGCATGTTGGTGTGTTGATGGATTGGTGTATTGGCACCCTGTCCATTTGGTCTCATGCCCAAAATCACCTGGGATAGGCTTCAGGTCTCCCGCGAACCTGTACAGCCGTATAGAAGATGTATAAATGAATGACTGAATAAAAAGTGGAAGGTTCATTCATTCAAAGATTGCCAAATCGCTGCTATTTAAGACCACATCTGTAGATTATTTTCCCATACCATCACAACCCGAAGTGTGCTAGTCCTGATTTAGTTATCAGAAGATACTGTGATGTTACAGCTCGACGGCAGGGTAAGTGGATAAAAAAAGCAGAATGATGTAGTAATTCAGTCAGTTAAAGCAATCCTACTTTATTAATCTATCATTCCGTTTTATGAAGTATTCAATTGACTAGTTGCCATGTTGCTTTTGGTTTGAACTTAGAAAGGGTTGATAAATAAGATTAGTTTTCCTTTCATGCCACATTTTTTCCCAACAAATCCTACTCTAATTAAAACAGCGCTTGACATACCAGAACAACTGCAATTTCGCTTTTATCTGTTTGTTTGTTTTTTTGCAAATTTTTGCAGATGTTGTAATCTAACACTTTAAGGTTTTTGTTTTGTGTCTGCAGTGAATTTGAAGATTTAAAAAAAGTAGTATGATGTCAAAATTCCAGTGTAGTTTTGCATTTTTCAAAAGAAGTCCCTGTGGGAATTCAAAAGAATTCCTGTAATTATTTTGAACTGAGGTAGAAATGGGAGGTGGGATTACAGCGATCAGTACACACCAGCAATAATTTGCCTTATTGACTCAGCTCTTGAGCCAGCGGTGAAAAGCCGCCATCCAATTAGCCTGTTAGCCTGCCACATTCCCTAAAAATGCACGCTCCTTATGAGGCAACACAGTCTGTGAAATTGTGAGCTGTAGATAAATAAAAGTGATGTTAAAGCATAAAAGCTTGGTATTGTCTGGCTAACCGCTATGCTCGGATGCTCGCGCGCACCACTTATTAGCATGTTTCAGGAACATGTGTGAGTCTGGCACCATTAATATGCTAATCAGCTTGAAGAGGGCTCTTGCAGGAAGTGTGCTGGTTGTTTCTGCTTGTGTTTTTTCTTTTGTTACTCGCCTTTGCAAGTGTGCTTAAAACAAACAGGGATGTACTGCTAGACCGTGACCTGACAACTTTAACAATATCGACGAAAGACACTCTTCTTTGTAGGAAAAGATTTCAAAGAGTTCGCCTATTCTAAGGAGTTTGTTTATTTCGCAAAGACATAAAGATGAAGAATCCTCTTAATCGCGATGAGCCCGCGAACGTCCGTTGACGGTCTGTGCTGAATGATGACGGTCCAATTGCTTGACAAATGTTGGATCTTTTTCAGTCAGGGAGCATGTTTAACATGATGCTGTTTACTCCAGCGATAGGATACGGAAGAAACTGTGTAAAGAAAAAAAAAAGACGAGACTGATAGCTACGATTGCGGTGTCAGCCTAGCAGCGGGACCCTGTGAACTGCAAGTCGTAATTGCATTTCTGCAACAGACAAATGACAGCTCCACTAGACCTCTCACTCAAGAGGGAACCAGTGTGTGTTTGTGTGTGTGTGTGTGTGTGTGTGTGTACGTGTTGATACCTGCATGTGTGTGATGAATTATCAGCAGTAGGAGGGAAGGAAGTGATGCTCCGGTGGTGTTTCTAGGGGCCAGGACTATACGTCAGGGGCATCACAGGGATGCCGTGGCGCTGCTGTAATGAGGACACTGTATCACCTGTGAAGAGTGCGCTGCATCTGCTTTGCCCTAGCCAGCCATTACGGAACCATGATGACAAAGCAATTGCTTTTTCTGGCCCTCGCTTTCTGTACATGAGGTTAGATCATGGCAAAGGTTCTCTCCCTTCTGGTGGAAGGCTAATGTATAATGTATTATGAACATATAATCTATAGGGCTGCATTAATCCATCTAATAGCCTTTCAGGGCCAGACATTTCCTAGCCGCGCTGAATGCCGTACGCACATATCTGAGCTCTTCTGCTTCTCTACACTCGGCTAAGATTTTTAACTACATTTGTAGTTATGTGATTTCCAGACAAACAGACTGATACCGTACACAGAGACTAAAAACATCATAGACACTGACCCATTATACCCGTCGACTATACGCATTGTCTGCGTATCCACTGAAATATTACTGCATTATTGCACATTAGTAATCCGAAGGGGATTGAACAGGCATGATAGTGGAAAGAGGTAGTGAGGAAAATTGCAAGTTGCTTTCATACAGTGATTTCGAGCTCGTATTCATTTCCTACATAGCCTACATGAGGAAGACTGCAACTGTATAAAAATAGCTGAACACAAAATAGTCCAAAATCACACCTGCCCTCAAAAACATGATTTTTTTTTTATACCACCTCAATTCCACAATAATTTTCCTTCGCCCTAAAAGAAAAAAAAATGCTTGCGATAAGCAAAGCTATATGTCAAGAGAAGAAGTTTGATTAGTAGGCTTATTATTTGTTTTACTGTAATCTTATTATCTGTAATATAAAGTCATTTGTCTATGTTCAAGAGCTTTACACTTGCAGAGGTATCTTTATTATAGTGTAAGTACAGAGATTTTTTTTTGTTTTTTTTTTGGCCGGGGGGTGGGGGTGAACTTACAGTATGTAGCAGTATGTGTTTTACATAAAAAAGACAGAATTTCTCAGTGCAGCAGAATACTGTATATGAGTTGTGAGATCACAAATAGAATTGAATTTATCCTGTATACAGTAGGAATTAGCAAGCTGTGAAGTGAATAGCTAAGAATATGAATGTGAATATGAGTATGATGCAAATGCAACTACTGTATAATTGTAACAGAAACGTTCAGGCTGGTGAGGGTGGTGTAATAGTGTGGGGAATGTGTACTCGGTAGACACTGGGACCTTTAGTACTAATTAAGCATTGTTTAAATGAGATAGTCTGTCTGAGTATGTTTTTCTCTTTATTGACACTTTCCACAACTTATTATTAATAATTTCCAGTATGATAATGATAATGTAATAAAAACATCACAAACAAGAATCTAAAAGGAATGTTTCCAACACCTTTTGAAGTCCATTAGTATTTAACGGTCCTAATAAGGTGGGCATTGAGAAGGTTTTATTATTATTATTATTATTATTATTATTATTTTACATTTATTATCACAGCGGCTCTTTCTATTCTTCTTTCTCTCTTTCCTCAATTAATTGTAGCTCATTATGTCTGTAACTCCTCACTGTTTCATCCTTCTAAACCTCTTTCATTCTACCGTCCTTTGTTTTCCTCTTTCTTTCTTTCTTTCGTTCGTTCTTTCTTTCGTTCTTTCTTTCCCTTTCCCTTTCTCTCTCTCTCTGATGGATG
>JAQMYL010000020.1:10106053-10140355 GCA_030014365.1 Clarias pachynema
TCTTTCTTTCTTTCTTTCGTTCGTTCTTTCTTTCGTTCTTTCTTTCCCTTTCCCTTTCTCTCTCTCTCTGATGGATGATGACTCACATGGACTGGAGCTGGATAATTCAGAGCCTGACAGGTAGCACTCACTAAAAGGATTGTCACTGAGCCAAAAGCTAGTGGCAAGGTCTGGCGAGTGATGGAGTTACGTTCCTTCCTTTCTACCTGCATCTCTCTTTGCTGATGTTTTTGACAGCATGCTCCACACAAATGCTCTTCTTCTATGTGAAGACTACCAATGCCAGGTTTAAGGGTGTGTTTTTTTTTTGTTTTTGTTTGTTTGTTTGTTTGTTTGTCCCAAGTTTGTTCCATTACAGCATTGGAAATTTTAGGAGGTGATATAGATCAATAAAGTCCATTAAAGCTTTTAAAGAATTTCCTTTTTTTTACTTTCATTATTAAATTTATTTTTATTTTTATTTTTATAGAATTTTTGGTTTTTTTTTGCAACTGTGAGTACCAGAATCCCAGAACCTGGGTGGGTCGTGAATAAAGCTCTGAATGATGGACAGAAATAGACATAGATATAGGCATCTAATTTACAGCATCAAGCTCTAATTTGCATCTTTCCGTGTCGCAGGAAGAGGAACGTGCTTGTGCGGTAGTTCATTCCTAACCAACAGCACGCCAGCAGATGGTCTCTGGACTGTGTGGGAGGCATATGCCATCCTTTCCTCCTTTCTCTCTCTCTCTCTCCCTCTTTCTCTCAGCCTTGAAGATGGAGACTGTGCGGTCTGTTGGCTTTGCCGCTTGTCAAGTCACTCTAAATTGCCATTGCTATACATGCAGAGGGCTTGTGAGGGCTTGTTTGTTATCTCTGACTGGTATGTAATTTCCCCAAACTGTTTTTCAGCTAAGAGGCTCAGCCAGATGTCACTTTTATTTGGACAATGTCCATATTCCGTACATACAATACACATATGAGCGGATCACTTTCTGTACGAATTGCAACCGCTCCTTGTTTACTTGACACCCATTACCCCCTGCACCACCACCTTCCGTTTTCCTCTCATCTCTTTTTTTTTTTTCTTTTCCGCGTTCGAATCTACTGTACCTGAGGAGATTTGCGAACAGATGGGCAGGCTATGGATTGCACCGAGAAGTTTCAGGAGACTTCATTGTCGATGAAATGCTTATGCACAATGTGACAATCTCCTCCTGCATGTTCGTACTCGGTTGATTGAGGCTGAGAGAAGAAGGCCGAGCCTGCGAGACAGACTGAAATGCTCAGCGCCGGCGCCTCTTTTGTTCTCTTGCTGGAACGGCTGCAGAGGATGGGAGGGATGCCTGTCAGACTTGCGATCACCACTCTCTCTCTCTCTCTCTCTCTCTCTCTGTTTCTCTGTTTCTCTCTCACTCTCTCTCTCTCCCTATAGCACACTCTCTTTCTCTCACTCTGTCTCTGTCTGTCTGCTCGAATGGCAAATCCCACTCCGGAGGGGGCAGATCACCATGGCGACGGTGCCTTGGCACGCATGCCTGTGGATGCTGCAGTGTGGAGACATTGAGACTATGCGCTCCTATAGCAACTCATGCTGGGAGAGGCAGCGGCAGACCCCCTGCACCGAACTCCCGGCTGCCTGATTTGAGGATATACATATTGCCAGCATGATAAGCGAGAAATCAGACTTGACAACGCTCTTGACACTCAAACCAATTAAATCTGATGGAAAAACAAGAATTTTTACTTATCATGCCATGGTACCGCAACACTTTTAATCTCACCCCTTTGGATGGAACAAAAAGAGGTGGCTATTTTCATAGCCTTGTCTAAGCTTTTTACTATTTGTCTGTACCAATCATGAGGCATATAAAAAGGCCATGAATCATATGTTAATAATTCCAATAAGTGTGTTTCAACAATATATATATGCAACGTAGAAATACTGTGTCAGTAGCTGTAGAAATTATGGAAAAGAACCAGCTCTGGCAAATAGTCATTTTTTGACATTAGTAGAGTTCATCGGAGCATTTGTCCACCAGGAGTTGTCTGGGGCTGAAGTCATTATTTCTCTCAGCAGCACTGAAAGGCTCATAGCCTCTCTCTCTCTCTCTCTCTCTCTCTCTCTCTCTCTCTCTTTCTCTTTCTCTCTGTGCATAATTACAGCAGCCGCACTCAAACCCTGCCTGCGCTGCTCCCTCATTCAAATGTGGTTTAATTACCTGTGGAATTTTAATTGGCGTGGCCTGCCAGTGGGAAACGCGAAGGTGTGCGAGGTCACTCTGTGTGCCTCATAAACGCTCACCAACCCCCCCACACACACACGCGCACGAGCGCTGCTGGCACCTCCACTATGGAATGCTCTACAGTATGTTCTATAAAAATGTTCAGCATGCACACAACTGCATAAAGGTGGGCATTTTAGGAGCTTGCTATTACACACTTTTGCCATTTCTATCCATTTAGGAGGCATTCGAATGGGAAATGTCAGCAGCGGTTCGCAAGCCATCATAGACCTCATATTAATTAATAAATCGTTCATTTACATCAACCAAGTGGGAGCTCCCCTTTATTTTATGTATTATTCATAAGTGTCAGTCAGTGTTAGAAAAAAAGAAACACACACACACACACGTACAGAAAAAGTGCAGTATATTTCCTTCAACACAATTAACATAGAAGAAATGATCAGTGTAAAGGTTTTGTCTTAGTTCTTTAAAAGTAACAAGGATAACAAGGACGTACTGTATCATGGAGTATTTAGTGCATGGATAAGGAAAGCTAGGTTTAATCTAGATTAAACAAAATTACTGTAAATAGCTCATTAGATTAGACTAATTTGAAAAAGGCTGGTCCACTTGAGTGTCCACTTCAGATTTGCCCAGTTAAGCCACTGGGCAAATCTGATAGTAGTAGGTCCTTCTACGTTACGTGCCGCGTGGTACATCGGCGATGGATAAATATGCGTCATTTCCATGGCTGAGCTGCCAGTTTGACGCCTGATTTTATTTGAGCACTCTAGGTTGATGGATCTTGCTCAAGGGTCCAACAGAAGCAACCAGGCAACATCAGGGACCGAACCGGGGACCTCCTGGTTGGTAGTCAAACATCTTAACCATAAAGCCATCCCTGCCCCAGCAAATCAGACAGACTTGGTAGAAAGCCATGCTATATTCTGGCTCTGGTAAGAATTCGTATTTTTCCATATTTAAGGTGTTAGGCATAACTTCTTTAACCAATTAAACTTCTGGTCTATTACCCACAAGCATGTTACTCAGAAGAAGCTACTGGAAAAAATTGTTGGCAGCTGCTATGAAAGCAATTGGGTCCTGTGGGTTTCCAGGAGCGCAAAAGCAAACAAACTAAATAAAATCCTTGTACTCACTCCACTCTTACATACAATATTTACTGTACAGGCAAATTTTCTAAATGTGCACAGACATACTGTATATTCGTAATTATTCTGTAGTACCCTATGGACCAAGGGTTCTCAATTTTTTTTTTTCTTTCAGCCAAGGATTGCTTTAAGGTTTTAAAATAAATTCCATGACACAGCTTGACTGAAACCTTGACCTGTCAAACTATTAGTATGCAGCCTGTTATTATCACTACTTTGTTCATTTTTGGGAGTGTCTTAGGAGCTCTCAAATTTGCTCCAATCCTCAGAGACCTTGCTGTTAAACTCCCGGTTTGGTGCAGCTCAGGTCAGAGGGAGTGATGTCAGGAAGTCTCTGGATCGCGGATATGGTGCTGATGTGGGACAGAAGCCCTGAGGCGGTGACTCAAATGTGTCACGGCCAGGGGAAAAAAATCATTCCAGTAAAATGTTCATGAAGATGAGGTTTTTATATACGGTTTACCCTATGTACAGTACACGTGCAGGTCACTCTGTTTGTAGGCTGCGCTTATTGTAAACTATTCCATAGACAAGAATTCAGAATTTCTTTAATTCCGGGATAGATTAAGGGAAAAGGTTTATTTGCAGGTGATCTAAAACAAGTAAAAGATTAAAGTTTTTGTGTAGGCAAAAGGGTTTTTTATGGGTTCATTGGATTCCCTTTCATAGTTTTTAAAATAGGGGGTTGTTTCTCTGTTTGAAACCCTTTTCACTGAAGGCACCGGGATGATAAGAAAAACCAATAAAACTGTCAAGTACAATGTAAAATTCTGTGATTATTATTATTATTATTATTATTATTATTACTTTGCTATTTTCTATAAGGTTACACTTATGCATGTCCAGTCACCTAGACAGGACAGTGAAGTGCAGTTTGGTTGACAATGGTCATTAAGCACATTACATTGCTGCAGTTATTTCGGTATTCTTCTGGCACACAGTTCAGGTACTTTATAATTGCCATAGCAACATCCAACCACACTCAAGTGGACCAGCCTCCACTATTATGTACAGTATAAATAATGTAATAAATTAATGTAAAGTAACATACTTACTTTCTTAGGCATGTCGTTGGATCACTATTCAAATATTTGCCTGATTATTAAAGTTCAGTAATATTCCAGTTTCAGAGCTTCAAATTCATGTGAGAAGTTAAATTGGTTAATTCAATGAATAAGTGTAATATATTTGATAACAATGGATTGTGGAAAAAAAAGGGAGGGGGCAGTGGTGGCTGAGGGGGTCAAGGCTCTGGGTTGCTGAATGGAGGGTGTTAAGACTTACAGTACACCCTATACACCCTAGCGAGATGAATTGGGAAGGTTGCGACAGCAAGGACATCCGATGTAAAACCTGTGCCAGGTCTCGTAGATCAAATGAAATGATGTGATAACCCCCTAGGATAAAAGGGACAAAGTTCTTCTTTAGAAAATTGTAATAAATAAATAAATGAATTAAAGAGCCCCTGGTTTGATGGACTCCATGTTGCGAACTAATGTGCGCTCTGGCTCTAAATTGGGAAAGATTAACCTAGCCTTTAAATCCTCCCCATCCAGAGTCTTAGTCAATTGCTCATACACCACCGAGGGAGCAGAACCTTCAACCCTCTTGGCATGCCAAAAGCAAGTCCTCTCAGACAGAAATAGGATAATTAATTTTATGAATTCCACTTTTAAGCCACACATAATTGTGCATGCTGTTTTGGGGCAATTAAAGTGGAATTTCTCAACAGTTAAGGATAATTAAGGGATTTGTGTAATTAAGGGCTGGTTGGATGACTTTAGCTTTCTTCATTTTGGTTTTTCAAATGCAGCTGGACAGATTGAGAAAAGTAGCATCTTGGGGCAACAGCATTTGTGTTTTTTTTATGAATGAATGCCTGAGGTTGACTTCAGGCCAGATAGTGCAAAATGTGTTGCATTAAAATGAATTCTGTTCTGTTTTTATGATGACTCAATAGAAAAACACCTTGTCCTCCCTCATTTTTGCATGCCCTCTGCAGTGTTTATGGATGCCCTTTGGCTAAGAAGAGGAAAGGCCAGGAGAAACCTCCGCAGGAGCCAGCTACTAAACGGCAGCCATTTTTAACCATGGCTGACGGACAGCCGGTGATATACGACAACTATGGGGCTATAGAAGAGAATGAGGAGAGAGGAGAACAGGAAGAGTTAGACGAAGACGTGGAAGAAGAAGAGGGTGAAGGCGAAGAGGGAGATGAAGAGGAAGAGTGCTCTGAAGACAACGATGAGGCTGGTGAGGAGGAAGAGGAGGAAGAGGAGGAGGACGAAGATGAAGGAGAGGTCGAAAGGGAGGAGGAAGATGAGGTAGAGCAGATGGAGGAGGAGATGGAGGACGATGAAGAGGCGGTGGAACAGGAAGGAGATGACGAACAAGAGGAGGAGGGAGAACAGGAAGAGGAAGATGAAGATGAGCATGAGGAAGAGGAGGAATATAAAGTGCAGGCTCATCACCAAGGTGAGGCATTTCTCCTAGTTGGCAAAAATGGGTATTGTTGTATTTTTATTTATTTTTTTTTGTACTTTAACATTTAAATTCAACCGGCAGATATACTGTATTTTTCACAGTTTCCACACTCTAGTCTGATTGATTTCAAATTAAACAGTGGCTATGAGGTTAAACTCAGCTTTAATTTCAGTGTATTTATGTCTTGCAATAACATATGCAGAGTCAGGAACTTGGCTGCTTCTTTGGTTCTTGGCGTGTTGTGCTACTTTGCATAATTAACTCAGGCAGAATAAAAAAAATAAATAAAGGTTCGGAGTTGATTTCAAATAGAATATTTACATCTGGAATGTGTTGCTACTGTCCCTCAACATGTTGATCAAAGACGTGTTAATGCCAGTAAAACGGAAACGCTCAGTCACACTGTCACCCTGATAGTTTCAACATGCTATTAATTGACATCTTATTCAAGAAATCCAAATCCACCAGCTAAATTCGCTCAATATCGTGTAATTAATTTTTCCCGAACGAGAACGTTTTCATTTCAAGCCACATAATTGACTGGAGTACAATTGAATCGTTCCACAGTCTCCACTGGTTGAACAGCACTTAGTATTCTGACTATGGCACTGCTGAGAGCTGGGAACATCCCTTTGCTCCCCTCTTGAACTTGAGAAGCCACTGATTGCTTAGTATGCATCTCGGCCTCATACTCAGACTTCCTCAATTGTTTTTGACAGTGTCTTCCCAAGAAGCGGAGGGAGGGAAGCTCTCTAACTTATTAACGTTGTCCGCTTTCACATGCACAGTGCCATTTTACAAGTGTCAGATACATTCAGCTCCCCCTCACCCGTGGTAACGGGCTCCTCCTAAGGTTATTTCTGGCTGTTGAAGCAGAGCATCACATCCTCCACTTATCCCTGCAGTCTCATTCTCCTGTGTCCCAAATACAAGCAATACTAAAATCCCTGAAGGAGATTTCCGGCACTACTTTCCTCACAGTTTCTTTAGCAATAGATGTATTTCAGACTGCTTTTGTCATCTCGATTTACATCTCACATTTACTGTTGATTCTGACATCAAATTTCTGTTGTACTTGGTATTAAGTGCAGCACAATTATAATGTTAATTGCCATTTAGGAATCTTTGGATTTTGCAGATGTTTAAAACCAACCACCTCCCTTCTGTACAGACGTAGAAAAAAATTATTCTATTCCATTTTAGAATAATTTCCTTCAGAATCAGTATGAACTTATGGGAAACATACATACTCTAAAGCATGCTTTGATATGCTGTTTAATTGTTTATCCTCCCACTTTAGAGAATACTTATTCTAGTTGTGGACAATCAAAGCCAAGCCAGATGTTTGAGAAAGACAGCAACAACAACAATAACAACACAGCCGGTGAAGAATATGAGAACTATGATGAGCTTGTAGCCAAATCCCTGCTAAACCTGGGCAAAATAGCAGAGGATGCCGCATACCAGGCTATGACGGAGTCCGAGATGAACAGCAGCTCCTCCAACAGTGCCGGTGAGGATGAAGATGACGATGATGATGATGGGCCTGAGCACGGAGGACGGAAGGGAGAGTTGAGTGTGGACTTGGACAGCGATGTAGTTCGGGAGACGGTTGACTCACTGAAGCTGCTGGCACAGGGTCACGGAGCTGTGCTGTCAGAAGATAGCTACCCTGAGCCTGCTCCTGGCCAGGTGCACCATAACGGTCAGCCGGAAGAGAGCGAGGAGGACGTGTGCCTTAGCAGTTTGGAATGTCTGAGGAACCAGTGCTTTGATTTGGCACGTAAGCTAAGTGAAACACAGCCACTCGAGCATGCGATGTTGCAGCACCAGATTGAGCAGCAGCACCTCCAGCTCCAAATGCACCACCACCCACCTTGCTATGAGAATTGCCAGCAGGCCCCAATGGAGACTCAGAGACCAATGGAGAGAAGCTACTCAGACATGGTGAACCTGATGAAGCTTGAAGAGCAGCTCAGCCCGGCGTCCAGGGGTTGCCCCTCCAGCTGCGCCCATGAAGGAGACGAAGACACAACATCTGTGGCATCAGAGCATTCAGACGAGCCCTTTGACATCACCAAAGGCAACTTGTCACTGCTGGAGAAGGCCATCGCTTTGGAGTCTGAGCGGGCCAAGGTCATGCGTGATAGGATGGCATCAGAGCAGGCAGTGGTTCGGAGGGACCATCAGCGACTACATGGGGAGCACAGCCCCAGACAGAGTAGTGGAGCTGAGGAGCGTAAAGCCCGACTTCACCATGATGGTGCAAGAAGAGCCTATTACCCTAAAGGTAATAATAATGCTAAGGCTACAATGAATCAGACCAATCAATTAAATGTCTTTTTGGCCATTATTATGAAATACAAGTACAAATTTAGACACACTTTTTTAAGGTTCAATCTTAAAAATAACCAAATAAACTACATTACAATAGACAAATCAACACCATCAGGCAAACTGGGAATAAAAAAAAGACATTAAGAAACTGCTTGAGGCATTTCTTAAAAACATTGCACTGCTTTATAGAAATGTACGTATAAAATATCCAAGATTTGTGGTAAAAAATTTAAATAAAAAAATCATCTTCCATAGAAGTATAAGTCCATGCTGAAATTCAGTTAAAATGATTAGTCTCAGAAATATTTTCGTACGCTCAAGTGTGGACACTTTAATAGTTTCACTCGAGTATAAATTTGACCGGCTATTTCCACTTTCAAGAGAGACATTTTGACATAGTAGCCATAATGGCACTTTTCCTGACATGAAGACAAAGCCCTACTTGGTTTGATCGGCTACTGGTTAGTCTCTAAGAACCAATTACAAGCAATCAGTGGACTTTAAGTTAGGACGTTTTAGCGAATAAATATCCCTCAATCAAGGCCTGAAGGGGCCATGGAGCAGCATATTTTTATACCTCAGAGATGATTCAAGTAACAGTCTTTGCATTAAGGCTTAGCTACATTATCCCAGCGGCGTATGTACTAGCTGCAGGACTCCTTTAATGAGACAGACACATTATTCTGCTCGATCTCCAACGCTCAGATTGCAGTGGCGGTGACAGCAGTAGCGGCAGCAGCTTACGTTGTTAAAATAGGCCTGCACAGTAACATCAGAGGCTTGCCTTGTCAGGCATGAGTAATGGCAATCTGCACGGCCCGTTAGGACAGCAATTCTGTCCATGGCCTATTTCTCCAAAACTACTTTGATTCACACCCACCTCCTCTGGGAAAGACACAGCTATGCTATGTGCTCTTATTATTATCTGTAAGAATCTGCCAGATTTTATCAGCATACCGTTTTTCAAAGGGTCGTTACGGTGTTCTCATCCTCTGCTCACCTCTGGATACTGCCCATTGTAATATATGTCATGACTTTAACGCCATCATTCAGGCTGTGAAGCTTGCAGCAATATCTAAACACTATATATTTCAGTCACACTGCAGCTGTTCATGGGAAATAATCAGCTAGGTTTAGATATTGCGCATGCATGACCAGAGCAGCTAATGAAGCGTAATCAACCTAGGATCATACAGTCATTCCTCATCTCCAGGCTGATAATCTTAAAGAGCAACTTCTGACTGGTGTTCACACGGCACAAACCTCTACAGCAGCAAGTTTTTACTGCGATTGGAGATGAAGCATGACATCAGGATCATTTTAATAATATTTTCACTGCTATAAGGAGTTAATTAAACGTTCGGTAATAAACTATTAATAAGCAAGTAAGACAGTTTACTAATTGAAGAATGATTGTACGCTTTCATTAATAGATTCGTAAGCATTAGTAAATATAATAATAAAGCAATTTTCTCCGCTCACAACACATCTGATCTAAGACTGGGTTTGAGGTCTACTGGTAAAAAAGAATCCAAATTTTTAAAAAAAATTATAATTTAATACATAAAATAAAAATCTAAATAAATGATAAACTTAATTTGCAAAGATTCTTAAATTTTTGGCAAAGGAAACATTTATTGTAGCATCTTAAGAAAATAACTAACTATATAAGAGTTTTTTTTAAATGTTTAGTTTTTTGATGTTTTTTTAACTTTATGCAATACCGACATTAATAAACCATTAATTAATCATTAATGAGCTATGTATTATATGCTTATAGATTTATTTTTAAATATTAGATGAAAGTGATACCAGTGTTTTCTATACTTTGTAGGCTAATTAATTAAGAATTCGTCCATGTACAGTACATTGAATATGATATTTTTAAAAATTATTATTTGGTTGTTTTTTTCGTGGTGTGGAGAAGGGGAAAGCAGTGTATAAATGGAATTGAACAAACACATGAAAAGACTTTCAGTACCTTGATTAGAGTACTTAATTAGATTAGGACACTCTGGACACTTTAGCACAGGCTGAGTTCCTGGTGAGACGCATCCAGTGCAGGAAGCTGATGTTACCAGTGACGTTGTAATTAAAGATATTGATGAGCAGTCTTCTGGATGGTTAGAAAGCTTTTTCAGGCCATGTTGGAACGAAACAAAACAAACACTACTAACTTCCAATGAAGCATGGCTGGTTTCACACTTATAAATCTTATCTAAGCTTCATTATTTTGCACTGGTTCCCTTGTAGTTACTGGATAATTATCATTAAAGTTTATATAGGAGCATTAGAAGTTAATGATCCAGAAAAGTGTTTGTTTATGCAAAAAGTAAAACTCATTCTAAGTACTAATATAAATGTGTTGGACAAATGTCTTTCACCCAAAGGTTTTTAATATTGCATATTCCGTACATCACTTTAATACAGTCTTGTCATAATAACAGCCTGATAATAGCAATGTAAAACTAAATATTTTCGGATGGTGTTGTGCCTGTACAGTAAACCTAAGTTGTCTGACACATCCTTTGCACAACGGCACAATGGTTAACACTCAAATATCCTCGTAACTCAAGGGTCGGGGTTCTAGTCCCGCCTCTGGTCTGTGTGCATGGAGAGGGCATGTGCTTGGTGTGTTTCCTTTGTGCACTCCGGTTTCCTTCCACAGTCCAAAGAAATGCAGGGTAGACTAACTGGTGTTTCCAAATTGCCTGTGTGAGTGTGTGTCCTGTAATGAATTGGCTCCCTGTCCAGGGTATACCACGCCTTGTGCCACAAGTCCCCTGGATACGCTTCAGGCCTCCTGTGACCCTGAACAGGATAATTGGTTTAGAGAATGAGTGAGTGGATTTAACAATACTTTTGAGATAAATGCCCAGAATATCATGATGCTGAAGATTTTAAATTTTGTCCATTTAAATATTTTCAATTTAACACATGTCGAATTTGTCCTTCTGTACACATGTTGAAGAACGCATGTTGAATTTTGTCCATCTGTATACCTGACAATGGCACTGAGTGCAGCAAAGCAAAATCTCTGATCCGGCGATACTGTAGCTAAAACAAAATGTACAACTTGGCTAGCTTATCTAGAAGAGTTTTGCACAAAATACTACTACTACTACTGTTAATAATAATAATAATAATAATAATAATAATAATAATCTTAGTAAAGAAAAACTTTTTAGATGATTAATTGAAACAGCAATCAGCAGATTACTTGAGCGTCAAAACAGTTGTTAGTATCAAAGTGTGCAAGCACTCATAAGAACAATCATAATTAATCATGACAAAGCAATTAACAAAACTTTTTAACCAAAAAAGGATCAGACTGTTTTTGACGCTAAGCACAAAACAACAGATAATTACATTTATTTTAAATTTCAAAACTGTCATCAAATCTCTTTTTTTTTCGCAAATATAGTAATAAACACTACAATCTATAATACAACAATCAAGACATGCTTAGATCTTTGACTTATTTTTATGGCATAAGTCATAATCACCATGAACATTGGCCTATAGGAAAACCTTTGACTATCATCGGATTTTTTCATTATAAAAATTATTACAAGCATTTGTGTTCTTGATAAATATTAATAAATGAGGGGATATTTATTTTATTAAGCTCTATCAATCTTAACATGCTACCAGCTTAAAGGTCTTGGATTTATCCACCTCTATAGCAAAAATCAGTTTTTTATTTTCTATTATACTGCAGTTAATAATGAAAACTGTAGGTTTGAAATTGGAATTATTGACCTGTAAATTGGTGATTTCTCTAAGCCTCCTAACTCCAAGGTCTAGGGTTCGAGTCCCACCTTCAGATCTGCGCTCTTGAATGTTCATCACGTGCTTGGTTGGTTTCCTCTGGGTACTCTGGTTTTCCCCCTACAGTCAAAAAACATTCTAACCTAATGGTCTCATGAGAAAAAAAAAATCTTCACTGTCTGATAAAATGTGTACCAGTGTACCACAGGAAGCGAAAAACCCAGATTTGGCATTTAAACAAGAGCCTTATCTTCTTCCAGTGCTGAATTATATTCTAAACGTTCATTAAAACATTTAACAATTAGATTATTTATTTATTTATTTATTTATTTATTTATTTATTTTTGGACCCTGTTGTCTCTACAAGCTGTGTGAGCACTCTTCTCTGTTTTGATGATGATGATGATGATGATGATGATGATGTGATGATGATAATGCAGGAATTCATAGAACCCTATTTCAAAATCCAAGTCAAGGACTCGTGCACCCAATTTTAAGAGTTATTTGGAGTCTTTTTTTAGTGTATAAGTGTGTACATTCTTAACAAGAAAACACTTTCATCTGCACTGACGCTGGTCTAATCACTACGCGTTAAGTCGATACATTTTTAATGAAATATGAAAGCCCTTGGGCAGGAGGAACTTACAAATGTAACGTTTTTATACTTAGGAGTGTAATAGAAGTAGTATATCTTACAGTACGTTATGTTTTATATATATATTCACTGCGTACGCCATCTATTTAGCCAGTCCCTTTATGTCCTCCTGTTTGGAGGGTTAACAAGCAGCATATAAAAAGGCAATTTCTTAAAACAGTTGGAAAACTGTTCCGAAAGGAGGCTCTTTTCTCTCTTATAACTTTCAACAGTTGGGCGAAATGTAACAGTGTGTGCATAGACATTCGAAGTGAAGGTGGTAAGTAACAGCCCCTTTCCTATACCGCACAATATCTTTTTCCATAATAGATTTAAACTTTTATTTGTACTCATATAGGCCTGTCCTTACAAAATAAATAATATGTCCTAAGATTATTAGGGATTTAAAGTGGGAATGTCCTAGAATAACCGTTTTATTACAGTCTGCGTTTTTATATTTGTGTATTCCAATTTTGTTTCTTCAGTCTCCGCTCCAAAAAATTTGTTCATATAGAGGTTAGAGTGAAAAGTTGCAAAGAAACAACTTTACTTGTGAATTTGATTGAGAAGCGGTTTATTTGTAAACTCAAGTGAAGGCAACATTCCATGTTAAGTCATACAGTACATTCCCACTAATGTATTTGCTGACTCGACAATTGTCGATTCAATTCAAAACTGCTGCCTGTAGTCCAGCTCACTCACACTGAATGAATGGAATGTTGATGTCCTTTAATTCAACAGTTTATCCAGTTAACATGGGGTCACTCCAAGTGGGGTTGTGCTGGGAGATCCCCATTCACAGAATGCCTCTGCTTTGTTCAATCAGAAATTAATAAATTGTTTATCCAGGCCTAGCTGTTGTATTTAAAAATTATAATAATTTTTTGCATCCAAACAAAGACTGTTTTTGGCTAGTAGCCCCCTGGAAAAAATTCAGCACTCCCTCTCAAAAAACGGTTCCAACATTGCTGAGACTGTGGAAATGCTCTTTTTATTCTACAGATCCATCAAGAGGTGAGAAAAAAGAGAGCAAGTGCCCCACCCCAGGGTGTGATGGCACGGGCCACGTCACAGGCCTGTACCCACACCACAGAAGTCTGTCTGGCTGCCCTCACAAAGACCGCGTACCACCAGAAAGTAAGAACAGCCAGGACATGCTGTGGCTCATTCATGGACCTTTTTCACAGTTCTGTGTTTACGAATACAGCGGCGTAATTAGTAGCGTTTCAAAACTTCCAGCAAGATAAAAATAATCGCAGTCACTGCGGTGTCCCTCGATGCACAAATAATTCATGTAAATATGGGCACTTGAGCTTTCACTCATTTCGCACTGATGTGTTTGTGAGAAAGAAATGGATTTATGAAATTTGCTGCGACGAGAGTGAGCATTTTAAGAAGCATAAGTCTGTACACATAAGACTGTAGATAGCGTTTGAAAGAATCTGATTAATTGAAAAACCACTGGTCGTTAAAGTTATATCCTGAACGGACAGATAATTTGTTGTAGAGCAAAATTCTTTTGACAAACCCACCACAAACTTTGTGTGGAACAAACTCAGAAAAACTAGCAATGTATGTGGGATCTTCCCATAGTACTGTATATTTGATCATGTGACATCTGACATGCTCAAATTGTTGCTACTTTTGTTTTTTTTTGGGGTCATTGGTGGCTCAGTGGTAGGTTTCTCACCTACAGTACCACTCGAAAGGCCCGGGTTTGCCAGTGCCCCAACCCCAGCCACTGGATGCAGTGCCAAGCCCGGATCAAATAGGATGATTTATTCATTTTAGTATTGAAATAATGTTGAAAAATTAAAACCACAGCACAAATATTCACTAACAAATATAACAACAGACTCTGTGTGAAAAAGGTCCATTGCTTTAATAATCCTGGGTGCAGTTACACCTCCCTGGTATGGGGGTGCTTTTTTATTTGATGTGCTTGTTGCCTGAAATTGTTCATGTACGTGCTGCTGTTCAGTTCTGGTCCATGTCTGTTCACAAATGAAAAGTGTGACTGCTAAGAAAGCACCTTTTGGGTGTGTCTGTTTTCCTTTGAATTGGATGTACAGTATGTGCATGTCTGGGTGTTGCTGATGCGTTCGTTGGGGAGGCAATTGAGGGAATCGCAGGACACATCACCAGCCATCTAATGATTAGATTAAGCCTGATTATGTATTTTTTTAAGAAAAATGATGTTGTGAGTGCTTGGTAATGGCTTACCATTTCCTGACTATTTTATTTTGGTGAATCGGATCAAATGTGTAATTGCATGAGTTAACGGTAAAGTTCAACCAATTCTTTAAAAATACACATGGATCTAATTTCATAAGGCATGAGGATGATTATAGGTATTTGCTTAAAGGTGTCATATTTTACTATTTCTTAAACAGAAAACATTGGTCTTATGCCTCTTCAAAAGTGTGTGTGTGTTAATGCTCCATCTAAAATACCCTTCAAATAGTGAGATTTTTTGATGCAGAAAACTCCCTGTACCTCACCACTCTTGATTTCTCCAAAGAATCCTGGAAATTAAGTTAATGGTAACATACAGTATAATCAAGAAATTATTACCTTAATTTAGTATTTGGTGTATATTTAATTTATAATAAATTACAGCTTAGTGAACACAGCTATGTACAGTATTAGCTAATTAGCTAATGCTACTGCTAATGTTACTGTACTGCTTTGTTAGCAAAATAGACATTAGCGCTTGCAATCCAGAATAATTTTTCTATGCTATAGTACCTTTACATGGTACAAGGTACAATCTTTGTCTATAACAAATACCAAATATTCATCTTTCCTCATTTAACAGACACTGTAAATAAGGCTAAACATTTTAAGCTAATTCGAGTCATAAACCTGATTCACATGAGTAAATATTTCTTTTGAAAAATTGGTGAACTTCCACTTCTTTGGGGTAAAATCGATTTGTTCTCATCATGTCTTTACAATTAATCACCTAAAATTCTTTATTAGCATGTGCTGAGTTAGCCTTTAGCGTAAAAATTGCATGCTACTAACACCGCTCTGCAGCTGGCCGCATGCTCTGCTCTTTTTTTCTGCATGGACTGACTTATATGTCTTTATATTATGAACATTACTGTATGTCAACAGGTAACTGAAACTCATTCAGTCTAATTTGAAGGGCAAGCTCTTCGTTCCACCTTAAATGCTCCTAACCTTCACTGTCTCTGGCCTTCTCCTGTCTTCTCCTGTCTTTCCAAAGTTCTTGCAATGCATGAGAATGTTCTAAAGTGCCCGACGCCTGGCTGCTCGGGACGCGGCCACGTTAATAGCAACAGGAACTCGCACCGCAGGTGAGTCAGTGCACCTGAAGGGCTGAAGGATCTGGAAGCGCTGTTGGTTTAAGTGCTATTACAGGCTCAGGCTGTTTGAAACCCTTGGTCTGGACATTAGGAAAGACTGCTGTTTGAGCGGAGGTGTGAATGAATGGATAGATTTGTGCGTCGGTGTCACGCCGTCTAAGACTTGCTGAGAAAGGTGACATTGCAAGCCTCGATTTAAAAGCTTCAAGGCTAGGCCGTTGTTCCTAATTCAGTTATTAAGCTTCACAAATTGTAACTGCTGTGAATGATTTAGTAAGAGCAAAAATGGTAACGCATTGTGGCACAAAGCTACGATATGGTTCACAAACTGTAAAGCATGCATTGTTTTTTTAATAATTAATGGCGTTCTTTAAGGTAATGATATACTGGTTATAGATGATTTGACAGTTTTATGCATTATTAAGCTGCATTAAGGAGAATAAGACACAATTGTACAATCTCCTCTGTGTACTGGCCCACACACCCACACACACACACACACACAGCTCAGGTGCATGTCTCCTAATCATGCGTATAGCTGTGATCTCCCGATCTAGCAGACACAGGCTCACACTCACAGCCGCTGCAGGCCATGTTATATGGAACAGGTCCTGTGGGACAGGCTCACACCCACAGTGCCAGCATTAAACAGGTTGAGATATGAAGGAAAAAAAAAAGATAGATAGAAAAAACATAGAAAGGAAATAACACACACACACACATATATATATATGTATATGTATATACTAGGCATAGTATATGCCATAGTATGTATATGTGGCTGCCGTGTCTCGTCTCTCAGTTGTCATAGCAACTCGGGCATATTGACGGCGATCCTTCTGTCTACCAGTCGATTTTTTTTTCTCCAACTAATTCAGAAAGTATGCAGAACTGTAAAGTATAGTTTACAGAGTCTATCCTCATCTCTTCTACAGATGTTTATTTTTAAGAATAGCTGACGAGTGTATGTGTCTTATGATAATAATAAAAAATGCACTGTAAAAGCAGGCAAAGGGATATAAGAAAAAGTGAGATGAGGAAAGCAGAATGTGAGAGAAGGATTGTTGTTCGTGTTGTAGCTCTGTGTGGCAGCGCTGCGGTTGGCAGGATCTCACTGAAGCCAGACAATCACAAAGGCCCAAATAACTGTACCGCTGAGCCTCATGCTATAGATAGAACATGCATAATTCATATATGCATATTTTTTTAGTGTTCACCCACGCATACAGTGTTCCTGCATACAGTGGAAGCAGTAGGGTATGGTGACTGGCGCAAGCCTTTGTAGTCATGTGGGTATTTATGTGAATATGCGTTCGTGTGTGTGTGTGTGTGCGTGCGTGTGTGTGTGTGTGTGTGTGTGTGTGTGCTACAGTACCAATGAAACTATTGTCTTCCTGGTGTTGCAGTCTCTCAGGATGTCCTATAGCAGCAGCTGAGAAGATTGCTAAGGTTCAGGAGAAGCACCAAACAACCGACGGACCCAAGTCCAATCAAGCATCTGACCGCGTGCTGAGGTATGACTGCACTCTCACCTGGTTCTGTAATCAATCACACACTGTTACACACACATACCATGTACATACTCCAGAATTTGTGTCACCTTTCAAGAATGCAAGCATTATATTTTTTTTATCTTATACGTACGTCTGTTTAATAATAGATAATAATTCAATTAATCTGATAAAACAGCTAAAGTATATTTTAACTGCAAATAAATTTAATTTAAACTTTTATAATTTTGAATTAAAAAAAAGTGGTATAATATAAGGCTGAACACATGTAAAAATCTCTATCATATATTATCATATGGATTCGGGAGCTTTCTGCACCACTTAGACAAATAGTGATTGTGCTGCAGATGTCAAGTTATAATATATAAATTTAAAACAAATACATTAGCATAAAAAATATCATTAAACATGATGACAAGTAAATAGCAAAAAAAATTTAAAAATTACCCTATGAGAACTAATTTGTCAGGAAGAGGAAGATATGAGCATTCTGCCCCTATGCTGAGTAAAAAGAATGGGGGGGGACTAAGAAAATCAGAGGTGCCAATACTTTCGAAACAGCAATCTTACAACCGGAAAAAAATGCACTACTTGAGAACACATTTTATATGTGAGATTGTGTTAAAATAATCTCTATGGATCTATTTTTTTAAATCTCAAAATAGCTCCAAATATGAACCGTATTTCAATGTTTTATTTGAAATCTATATTTGTTTATGAAGTAGACAGAATAAATATGGAGTTACAGTATATACAGTAGTACACATATACAAATGAAAAAACATTAAAGTTGATGCATTGGTATAGAGATGCTCTGAAAATCCTTTTGAGAATCTTTGAAGTAGGTCAGTGTAGTGTATATTATACGGTTGATAATAATAATAATAATAATAATAATAATAATAATAGGGTATTATGCTTTAATATGATGACGTATTTACTGCGGAATGAATGATGCACGAAATCATCGGGTTGACGATCAGATTCAGAGTAGGTGTGCAACGCCGAAGTGTTATCATAAATTCATAGCAGCGTCTCAGAGATAATTAGATTTTGTGCTAGTTCCGTTGATGCCCAGGCTGGGTTTTCCTCTCCCGCCTGTGTCGATGATTATCTTCCAGGCCTATGTGCTTTGTGAAACAGTTGGAGATCCCACAGTATGGTTACAAAAATAACGTCTCCACCAGCACGCCCCGCTCCAATCTAGCTAAGGAACTGGAGAAGTACTCCAAGACCAGCTTTGACTACGGAGGTGGCTACGACGGCCAGCCTCACGCCTACAGCAAGCGTGCGCTCGCGCAGAAGAGCCACGGCCGAGACACTTCACCAAGAGGATACGATGGTGAGAGCAACCTGATTAAACTTTGTCATTTCTGGAAGTTTTCTTTTCTGAAAGTAACAGCTGGAAGTGGGGAAAAAAAACATCAGTATGCTTCATTCAATCTGACAATTTTTTTTTTTTATTATTATCAAAAAGAGGCAAATTTCAACCATCAGCACTGAACACTCTTAACTTACTGTATGTAGATTCGTATAATTTTTTTTCCCCATAAAAGATTCTCGCAGTAGTGTTTGCTTTGCCTTAAGGTTGAAAATATCCAAATATTTGGCAAGCTGCAGTGAAGGCATTATTCTAAAATAATCAGTGTAGGTCATTCTTTTTTTATACCAGTGCAAGTTCTTATTGAATGAAAAGGCAATGGAGGAGTTTGGGTTCGTAAAAAAAATGCTTTCTGGCCTTCAGAAACAAACAAACAAAAAATAGCTCAATCAAGTCATGCAGGACTGCAAGTACACATGAACATTTCAAACTTAATATCAATATGCAAGTATGAATAACCTGTGCTATACAGTAACACCGAAATATCAGTACCATGGTCAGTGGAGATAATTAAAGACTAAGTCTCACTCATCCTCTGTACCGCTTATCCTGCACAGGGTCACCCAGGGGACTTGGGGCACTAGGTGGGATACACCCTAGACGGAGTGCAAATCCATCCATGGACACACAAGCACACACATACTCACAGACTCACTCACAATCTACATGCAATTTGAAAATATCCCGCATGTCTTTGGACTGTGGGATGAATCAGAAAAAGAAAACACAACACCAAGCACAGGGAGAACATACGTCCTACCCCGTGGTGTGAGGAGATGTGTGGCTAAGACCACTAAGCCACTTTGCCGCACTTGATTAAAGACATATTTGTGTGCTTAGTGCAGAGTGTTCCGAGATCTGATCTACAGAGATACGAAACCATCGTTATGCTGGACAGCTTCCTTTTTCAGAGCTGTTTTTATTGCACGTGAAAACATTGTAGTAACAAAATTTATTGAAGGTTTAACCAGTGTATGATGTAAATGTAAATGTAAATTTTCTCTCTTTCTCTCTCTCTTTCTCTCTCTCTCTCTTTCTCTCAGACTCATTTGCTCTCAGCATTTATCATGGAACATCAGACCATCCAATAAGCGAGTCTTGTAGGTGTCTACCTATCTACCCATCTATTCATCTGTTGTTCACTCCTTTTCCAACTTTGCTTTAACTCCATATACATGCATTTTGTTTTTTTTATGCCATCTGTCATAACTTATATGTCTCTATTCTGCTTACTCTATATGACGGTAAATTTATGCTTGCGTGTGCACGTGCGTGTGTTTTTGACAGCCAAGCGGTACTGTAAGACCTCGAGTCCGGCCAGCAGTACGACGAGCAGCTACGCTCCCAGCAGCAGTGGCAGTAGCCTGAGCTGTGGGGGAGGAAGAGGAGGGAGAGGAGGAGGAGGAGGAGAAGGAGGAGGAAGCAGCGCCAGCAGCACCTGCAGCAAGAGCAGCTTCGACTACACGCACGACATGGAGGCCGCTCATATGGCCGCCGCGGCCATCCTCAACCTGTCCACGCGCTGCCGGGAGATGCCCCAGAGCCTGAGCGCCAAAGGCCCCGAGCTTCTCGCACAGGTGAGCCCCTAGCACCTGTTCTCATACGCATACACATGCAGGGTTCTCTACCCGGGTTTTGATTTAGTACTTCTGTGTTTCTGTACTTCCAATGACACATTTTTATTAATTTATTTTTTTTATCGATATAGCCTTCTTTTTGTACCTCCGACCTGCTCTTTATTTCACACACAAGGACTTTCCTGTGTTGCTCTGACTGCATGATAAATTAATTTCCATGCCTGTGAGTTATTCCGAGTTACTCTCCTTTCCATGCAGCGTTAGTTTATAGCTCGTAAAGGTGTGGTTTTTTCATGCCACATTGAGCTCCACTGTGTGATGAACAGCTCTTGATTTCTTTACTGACACGACGAATGCAGAGATAATACACAGGGTGAGAAGCAGCATCCGACAGCTGAAACAGAGCCGGTGCAGAATCAGCCTTCTGCCCTTACTATGGTTTTTCTTTTCTTCTTTTTCTTCTTCTTCTGTCTTTTCCTCCTTTAACATCTGCCATCCTTTAACTCTTTCTCTCTCTCTCTCTTTTTTTTTCTTTCTTTGTCTTATCTCTCAATCCTTCTGTTTCTCACTCTTTCTCAGGATGAGACAGGTTGGATCGATGGTGCTTTCAGCCCTGGTCCAGGCTTGGCCTGTTTCTTATTGGGCTCAGTAGGAAGGGTGTGACCTCTCTGTTAGGACACCGGAGCTCGCTGTAGTCTAGAGAAAGCAAAGAGCAGGATGACTCAGATTGAGCACTGAGAAATTAGAGATGGAGATGTACGACAGGGAATGGTGCAAGATCATGCACTTAATTTTTTTTTTTTTACATTTCATTTTCCTTGCTCTTCTTATCTAATGCTTCCCTCTGCCAGGTGTATCTATCACCTCTTCACCAATTCAAATTTTTTTCCAAAAATCTTAAAATTTTATCTATATTTCTTTTTATTTGCTCTTCTCCATCCTTTTATCTCCTTTCTCCTCTGTTCTCCATCCTCCTGTTATCTTATCTATATATTACATCTTTACATTATTAAATTAATGCCTTTTTATTTCTGTCTCATTATATGTACATTTCCATTTCTCCTTGCTTCAAATCTCTTTTTCTATTGTCTCATCTTACCGTCCTCGCCTTTCTTTCGCGCCTCTCTCCTCCAATCTTCAACTTAACATCACTTCACATCACTCCTCTCCTCTCTTATTCTCTCCTCCCACTCTCCTCTCTTTTTCTCCATTTCTTCTCCGGTTCTCGATTCCTCTGTTCCCTTTCCTTGTCTTCCCTTCTTTCATTCTTCTGTGTTTTTTTTTTTTTTTTGTCTGCTGCGTTCTCTTGTCCAGAGTCCAGAGGAGCAGGAGGTGGAGGAGAGTGGGACTCTGGAGCTGAGTGTGGGTCGTCCAGGTGGCATGGGTGAGGGCACGGTGCTCACGCCGCTGCAGCCCATGTCCCCTCAACGGCAAGCATTGCTCAACAGCCGCTGCTACCAGATGAGCTCAGACTGCTGGGACCTGCCAGTGGACTACACCAAGATTAAGAGCCTGGACGAAGACCATAAAGAGGTACAGCCTCCAGATCCCACCTGGGAGCAGTGCTGCTTTATTGGAGTTTATACAGATGGATGGTAGAGCAGGATCTGCTAGTGTTTAGTTGGCTGCCGTATACCAAGCACTTTAGGGGACGAGAGTAATCTCTCAGGTTTTAATGGGGCAGCGGATAAAACAGATATGAGATATATGTCATATTTTACATTTTGACATATGGTTTGTGTCTGGGAAATAGAATCCAGAGGCACCATTGCACCAAAAGACCTTTAGAGACATCTAGTGGCCGAGACTGGAAGTGCATGCTGAGTGTTATCAGAATCTTGATTTTTATTTCCAACTTGATCCGCTTCGAATTTTGTTGAAGTTCATTGAAACTCTAGTATCGAAGACATTTAATCGAGCACATTCAGTCAAGTGAATTATTATTATTTTTTTATATGTAGCCCTTGTGAATGACGCCTCCCAACTGACTGTAATTTAATACAACTCTGGGATTGATCCATATACTGTACATAGGCAGCATTATTATTTATAAGTGTTTATTGAATTTTTTTTTTATAGGATGAGCTGGACCCTTTCCAGGAGTTGCTAGAGAATCAGCAGTACCCGGGTGAGGTGTCACTACCAAGCCCTAAACATAAATATGCCCCATGCAAAGAAAGCAAGAAGGAACTTCTCACGTAAGAAGACTAACTTTACACCTTTCTAACTAATTAAGGCTTTATAATAATGTTATTTATATTTGCTCTATAATTAGCATTTAAAATTTTTCATCCATTAACTCTAAAATGCATTTTCACCCCAGACTCTCTAGCTGCCAGTTAGCTGATAAAGGAATGCGTAGTATGATGACGACAAACTCACAGGATTTAAAGTAAGTCTTCCGGATATCATGCTTAAGTCATTTCGTGTACGAGTAGAAGTTCTCACTGTAGACTTTCTCATGCTTGTTACAGGTGTCCTACTCCAGGGTGCGACGGCTCTGGGCACATTACAGGCAACTATGCCTCACATAGGAGGTAACCACACACACACACACACGAATACAAGCGTACACTTGTAGCCGTGCTGAAGTGCCATTCAGGAGCGCTTGGTTCTTGATAATCTTAGTTACAGTATAAGAGCTTCCTCAAGGCTGTTTTCAAACGTGAAACTCTTTGTTCTTGACAATAACAGTCTAGTGTGTTTGCAGACAGGTTTTTGCAAACGTTAATGAAACATAGAGGTTTAACTTTGTAGGTGTGACACATGCGTGATTGAACATTTTCACTGCGACAGATCGATTGGATCTGTTTCATTATGAGGTCTATTATTCTATCGTGACATCCTGTGTACAGTCCTGTCATGATCAGGCACACGGCCCATCTGTTAATGCATAATTCAGTTCCGCACCTACTACATTAACACAGCGGCATTCACCTGCGACCTGCCACCATCTCTCACACGCGCATTCCAAAACATACAGACAACTGTGTTTATGCCTTGTATTTTATATTAAAAAGTAATATATGATCATGTATATACAGTATGGATATTGCTTGAGCTCACTGCATGCACATAAGGGTGCCAATGGCTCTTGATTTGCCTCTATATTCTAATAATGAGTGTTACAGAATGTAAAACAGTAATGTAAATAATAATTTTAAAAAATAAATTTTCTCTGCTATAGTTTGTCAGGTTGTCCCAGAGCGAAGAAGAGTGGAATTAAAATCATACATAACAAAGAGGACAAGGATGATCAGGAACCAATTAAGTAGGTTTTCAATGAATGTAAGCCTGAATGTATTTTAAGACATGCCACGCCCTGTTTGTGATGTAAAAAAAAAAAGGCAGCATGATAATCAGAGCCCTGCTGGATATCGCAGGTGTCCCGTGCCTGGATGTGACGGTCAGGGTCATGTGACTGGGAAGTACGCTTCTCATCGCAGTGCGTCTGGCTGTCCACTGGCTGCAAAACGTCAAAAGGATGGCTTCGTGAACGGGGCGCTGTTTCCGTGGAAATCTGGAAAGACTGATGGCATGACCTGCCCCACACCCGGGTGTGACGGCTCGGGCCATGTCAGCGGAAGCTTCCTCACACACCGGAGGTTCGTCTGAAAAGGGAAGACGGAATGTGGACACTGGCTTTTTCTTGGATTCTGAGAAGCATGGAATATTTCTGTAAATAAATAACATATATGTGTGTTTGTCTGTCCAGTCTTTCTGGCTGTCCCCGTGCCACTTCAGCCATGAAGAAAGCACGAATGACTGGGGTCGAAATGCTTACGATCAAGCAGCGTGCGAGCAAAGGTACAGCATCTGTAAACGAAACGTACCATCTCTCAGCAGAATGATGACCATGATGTCATAAATCGGTGTTCACAATTGGCTTGATGATTGTGTCATTGGTGTGCGTGAAATTATTCTGATTTCCTCATTTTGTTTAGGAATTGAGAACGATGAAGAAATCAAACAGCTGGATGAAGAAATCAAAGACCTTAATGAATCGAACAATCAAGTAGAGTCAGACATGATTAAACTTAGGACACAAGTACGTTTTTTTTTATCTATATAACCTAATAGAATCGGTATTATTTCTCAATTCATTCTTTTTAACCTGTTTCTAAGACATCTGTCTGTAGTCTTAGCAAACCCTCTTTCTTCGCTACGCAGATCACCACCATGGAGACCAACCTGAAGTCCATGGAGGAGGAGAACAAGGCCATTGAGCAGCAGAATGACTCACTGCTGCATGAGCTGGCTAACCTCAGCCAGTCGCTCATCAACAGTCTGGCCAACATCCAGCTCCCTCATATGGTACGAGACAGACAGACAGCTTCTCACCTACACACTACACCAAGCACTTTGAGATCAGATTGTCCAGAAATAACTCGGATGTAAAAACGCCAATGCTAGAGGATATAATAAGGAAAACCCTTATTAATAACTTGCCTAAACTTAAACCGCACACAGCTGTGGAAGTTGTTTGTGTGTGTAATGGGTCACTGATACAGCTGACTTTCTGCCATCTGCTTCTTTATGTATGTTGTTGAGTTTGTCCCAGCTCCATATGCTTCTGTGCTTAGGTCACTTTTCTTCCTGATCATTCTATGAAAACAAACTCACACCTCAAATGACTGTCTTTCAGTTGAGTAAAAACATGGCTTCGAATGCGCTGGCAACACACTCATGCATTATCTGCTCATGGCGCTTCATATTCTCCCCAAGACAGGGTGGGATTGGACGATCCCTGTTTCTAATGCTGGCCATGTTGCTAAACAACTGAAACATGTCCTTTCTGAATATGGCTCCTCAGTTCTCCACCTTCACCTCGGGCGAAATGGGATTCGATCCGATAAATCTCGGCACCCTTCACATCTCACCTGCATTGGATGATTGTTGGCTGTTTCTGTGCTGTTTCTAATTCTCTACATTCTCCATTAGGAGTCTGAGGCGAACTTGGATACATAGACCCTTATTCCTCAAAGTTGTGCGCGAATCGGGTTCTTCATTAATCGGAACCCGATTTATTAATCTTTATTAATCTGTCGGTCTGCTTTGGTGTACCTGTATTTTTTTTATTTTTTTTTACAACCTGGAAAATGCTTTATTTGCAGTTAATCAACTCTATTATTGATAGTATATTAATTGTTAAAATATAAGAAAAGTATAATTAGACAATCACATTTTGTTACTAACGTTACTACAGTTGCATGCATTGGATCCTTTTACTAAAATGGTTGGTATTTAAAAGGAACATGGATCTTTATTAGTTTAATTCAGTAATAATGATCCTGGCTTCACACTTATACATAATTCATCCCTCTTTTCAATCATTGGTGGGGAAACATTATAATGTATGCCACAATAGAAGAAACTCAGCTTAAGACTAACCTGAGAAGGTGCTCAGAAATGACCTCCATCAGCATGGTACATGGTAGCAGCTGATACCCAGGAAGTAAGGGTAGCTCAGTGGTTAGGGCATTGGACTAGTGGTCCCAGGTTCAAATTCACCAAGTTGCCACTGTTCGGCCCATAAGCAAGGCCCTTAATCCTCAACTGTTAGATGGATGGATGGATGGATGGATGGATGGATGGATGGATGGATGGAGAGTACTGTATTAATCCCAAAGGGAAATTGTATCAGGTATATAATGAGATAAAATGGGTCGCTCTGGATAAGGGCATCTGCCAAGTGCCGTAATGTTAATGTAGCTGCGTTTCAAGTTTCATACCCCTAAATAATTCCTATCAGGAGAGAATTCTCCCTAATAGAGTGTTACAGTAATACTGCATATATATATATATATATATATATATATATATATATATATGCATACAGTTGGGGTGTGTTTCATACGAATTAGATATTATCTATGTGAGGTTAGAAAAGGTCACATTATTTGTATACGTAAATAAGTGGGCAGAAGTTTGCATCCCTGGAGCTGAAGCTGATTCATCACCACCTGTTTCGATCTTGTGTGTCTCTGTCATGAATCAGACCTAAATTTGTTTACGTCCTTCTGCACAAATCTGCGCTAGATTTTTATTTTAACTCTTTTTTAATGCAACTTTGACGAATAAGGGCCACTGTGTTTCTCAAGTGCACGTTCACCTTTTTTTTTCATTCTTGTAAAGTATACAAACACCATTCGTTAAGATCTTCAGCATTTGGGGGGAAAAAAAAGAACTATGTGTCCAGCTAATAGTATTCTCTCTACACCTCTCCCCTGTAGAAACCGGTGCCACTGAAAGAGGCCCCTGTTAAAAATTACTGCTGTTTACAGATGCCCCACAGAGTAAGACATTCATTTTCCACAGTCTAACTTTATCCTTTTATTACTCCTATTTTTTTTTTTCCCTATAGCCCTCCTTTTCTCCGTTACGCCCACTGTGGTGTGTATATATAGTTTATCGCAATATGTGTTTCTTCATGAGAGTTGAAAGAGCAGAGAATAATAGTAAAGTGTATACAGTAGATTATTGCTGATATACAGTTACACCTTGAGCCATATTGACTTGTTTTCTAATAAGTTATAAACCAGATATTTAAATAGCTGGTGCTTGTTGATACTCTTGCCTTTCATGGCCCTGCAATTTGTGTTTTTTTTTCTTTCATTAGTATCAGTGCTGATACATTCATACGCATGAGATTCACCATAAGGCATGCACTCATAATACATGTATTTGTGTTTTGTTTGTTTGTTTGTTTGTTTATTAATTTATCCATCTCATGATGTACGGAGTATCCAGGACAGTTTAGAAATCTCATAGTTTCTTTGTTAGATTTGCCCCGTGCAGTTGATGATGCACCAAACAATCCTTTCCTAAGACATACCACATCCCTGTCTCTTGTTTGTTCTACAACAAATACTTCAAAAAAAAAAAAAAAAAAACTTCTCCCTTCGTTGGCTTTCATTGATTCCAATCTGTTCCACAGGAGCCGATGAACGAGCAAAATTTTGACAGTTACGTGAGCACTTTGACAGATATGTACACGCATCAGGACCAGTACCAGAGCCCTGAGAACAAAGCCCTGCTGGAGAACATCAAACAAGCTGTGCAGGGCATCCAAGTGTAGCTCCCTGAGCCACTGCCTCGTTTTTTTTAAGGGCTTGCGTTAAGCAAGCGCTGATAAGCAAAAAGAAAGAAAAGAAAACAAGGGGGAAAAAAGGAAAAAAAAAACAATGTAAAAAGTATGGATAATGATTATGATTTTTGCTGCTGTAATTTATTGTATTATCTTTCATTATTTATGATTCTGTTATGCTTTTGAGGGGAAAAAATACACTAATTATTTGTTGCCTTGCTTTAACGATAATTACCAATGGCAAATGTTTTGAGGAACATTCATGTTTTGTACATTTTTTCATATGACCTGACATAATGTGATGTACTGTTTATAGCTGCTAATGTATGCACATTTTAGTGTATATGTATTTATTACTTGTAAACAAAACAAAAAAACATTCATTGGTTTAAAAAGCTTAATGACAAGAAGGAAAAACAAAGTGTTAAAAATGTGGTATGCGGGAACTGTCAAGGGCAATCAGCTAACATAAGCTTTTCCTTTTAAAAATAAGAGGAATTCGATGCGTACAGTGTAGGGTGTTTAATGTATGTTAAAAGTTTTTTTTTTTAATAATATGAAAGAATTTCACAGAGGTTTGTCATTGTGTTCAGAAAACGTTTCGCGGCGGTCTACGTGGGCACTCTAATGAAGTATACATGTTGGTCCTTCATTTTCAAAAACGTAAAAAGAAAAAAATGGAGAAAAACAGATATATGAAGAAAAAAAAAAAAGACAATTTTGTGAAACATCATGACACGGAAACCCACTGGTGTAAAATCCCAAGATTGTGAGAGAAGTATTTCATATCTTCAACCATTCATCTTGTATATTCTTCAAATGTTATTCCCATTTGGTTAATTCCAGTCATTATGGAAAATATTAAGGAGACAATCCAGCATAAATTAGGACTTTACAGTATGATCATAAAAAAAATATAAGTAGGTAGTAAAATAGCATATCAGCAATATATGACAATGAATCAATCATTTATTTAGATATGGGATGCAAATGTTCGGGTATATGCAATTTCTTATTATAAACATCACAGGAAACTGATTAATCTTTTTACTAAATGTAAAGTATTGAGTTTTATATAAATCTTTTACTACAACCATGTTTTACAGTTTACACATGAGTGATCGAATCCAAACGGATGGATGCGTATGCATTGTAATTATGATTTTACATTCCTCATGTTCTGTTTGCACAGGGACACCTTTGTTTCCATGTTTTGATGTTCTACACACACGCACACACAAGATAAGGAGGTGCCCAGGAGCTTGAATTGTGTGGAAAATGTTTTGCAGAGAGTTCCTTTGTTTGTGAATGTTGGAATAAGTATGTGCTGGACTTACAGGGTTAACGTCACTGTCCAATTCATCGCTATATCGATCTTATGCATTATCACGTTAAAAAAAAACAAAAAAACAAACAAACAAAATGAACAAAAAAAAAAACTGTATATCAAAATCAGATGCAAAGCACGTGACATCTTTCTCTGTCAGTGTTATGTGCAGACATAAGCATTACGGTTATGTCATTTTCAGAGTACCATGTACCGAGGGCAGTATTTATTACATTTGTGGAAATCTGTATTTTATTATCACATTCTTGATTTTCTTGGGTTTTGTCTACGGTGAATCCGAAGCACTTTAAAGTCTGAGAATCACGGAAACCTGAGTAAGGTTTTACAGAAGCTTTTTAATAACTTGGACAATGGCATGTTGTACAGGCCTAAAATCCTCAATTAACCGTTGATGGATGACTATAAGAGCAATCGGTTCCAGAGCGAGCAGAACTCTTTACTGGCACGGCCAGTCGAAACGTCTTCACGATGCATATGGAAATATACGTGCACTTAAGAGTTGTAGACAGAAATGCACTTGACCTCAACATATTAAACTCCCCGAGCATGTCCCCCGCCTCCCTTTTTTTTTTTTTTTTTTTTTTTTTTTTTTTAAATATTGATAACACATGCTGGCATTAAGCAGTATCGTATTAATGCTTCAGTTTAGTGGTTTAAGAGTCGGTTGTGTATACTAAGCATGATCTTCATAAAATACATCAGGTTACCATGCTGTCACCACTATACTTAGCTCTTTTCTTTACTCATTATAGGCTAGCACAGCATTTTTTAAAGAGTTCACGCCAAGGTGCTAATCATCCTCATGTATCATGCGTTCAAACAGAATAACAGATCAACTTCTTTCTCTTCTCTCCAAAGCTTTGTGTATGCAGCTGCCGATGTAGTAACGCTTCTAATAGACTGATAGCAAAATTTTCCTTCCATAACCTCTCATTACTAATTCAGCAGGAAAAAGGACAATAAGCACAATTTTGCTGCTCACCTTTTGTTCGAACATATTGTAGTATCTAATTAAAAAAAAAAATGTTATCTGTAACTATTTAAATAGAAAAACACTAAGTACAGTATCACATGCCTGAATGCAGAATACTTTTCTTATTATTAATTGTGAAATCATCAGGTTACCATTTGAAGAGGACTTCAATGAATCATTTAAAAACAGGATTTTATATTCGAAAAAGAAACATGGCTTTTTCTTATCTTGCGCTCTAACTTTAGCTCTTTTTTTTTCCTTTTTTTTTTTTTTTCAAATACATGGCATGATTTCGGTTGATATGATACTTTTGGTTGATATGATACTGTAAATGTTAAAGATCACAAGTTGCAGTGATATTTCATTCTGAAATTGTGAACTTTGTACAATTTTTATTATGCTGGTGTTGACATCTCTTAATCAATAAAACTTGTGTTGCCACAAAGGCATAGCTCCTTGATTTAGTGTTAAAATATAAGGGGAAAACTCGACCCCAAAGTGCTGACAGGGATGCTGCTGCTACCAAGAAGTCTAGTCACTGATTTGTATGCCAGAAATTATTAAAATCTACTTTAAACATAATGGAAGTTTTTAAAGAAAAACTACGTCACACATTTGTCCTTGCTGTGACCTTGATTTTGTTTGAAGTTATTCACTGATTGCAGGGATAACTCCATATAATGACTACAAACATTTACTCACTCATTCTTCTGATATTATACTAACAATAATCTTGAAAAGACAAACTGCTGGCAAGCAGACCAATGCCAAAAAAAAACGCAGTGAGCCGAAAGCAAGGGGCCATGAATTGCTGAATATGAGCGAGTAAGTAACATCTACTGTATGTTTGACAAACAAGTAGGAAGTCATTATTGAAGTCACATCTGACCTTGCTGTGACCTTGCTCAATATGGTTATAATAATAATTCCACCATTCGAAGCCCCAACCCTGGAGGTACAAGGCAACTAAGTGCTAACCGCTGAGCCACCATGCTGAGCCGCTAATGGTTTGTATACTAAATTAATGAAACAGAAGAGGAGTTTCTCTCTTGACCCCTCTCGGAAATCTGGTGACCCCACATTGTTAGGTTTTTATTTTCTACTGTCTAAAGATGCTCTTGAGAAAATGAGGTGTGATGTTCATAATAATGCACATACAAGACCAGTGTTTCTTGTCCTGGAGGAAATCATGAGAAAGGTAGATGTCCATCTCTCTCTCACTTTTTTTTCACACATATACACACACGTCCCAATCCAACAAAGATTTATCTCTCTCCATCATTATAATCATTGTTTAATATTAACATTCTTTAAACTTGGGTGTACTTTATTCAAAGAGTTTTTTATTGACTTATTTCACAAAAATTTGAAAAAGTAGGAGACAGTGCACTTAGCCATGACAGAGCAGAATGTACTGTACTGGAATAGCAGGTAATCTCAGGATTAGGCCAGCATAGGTTTTCAGTCAGAGGTTACTAAGAGCAACTTTGTAGAGGTTTTTACATTAGCAAAGACTATGTCCGATAAAGAAGTGGTATGCTTTGGCCTCATCGCAATGTGACGTGGCGACATAGCTTACAGCAGGTTATGGTTGTCCAGGTGGTGCTCTGAAAACAAGGAGTGCATCCCACTCAGGAAGGTGCTGGTGGCACTTCATGCAGTTATGCTCCTAGTCTCAGAACAGGGCTAGTTAATCTTTGACTACCCAAACCCCAGCCCAGGGAGCAGACAAACAGGCTAACGTGATCGTCTGCTAGCTGAGTCATCAATCAGATTCCCCCAAATTGTGACTGTGTCAGTTCCCAGAGCTAAACAAAAATGACTCAAAAAGTCTGTTTTGGACCCCAGTGGCGTTTTCTAAATTTGCAAATTTCCTCTCAAACCTGGTCAGCATTTATTGCTGGAGAATTTAATAATCATTTTAAGAATTTAGAAAACCTTCCTAATAGAGCATTTATGTCTATTCTGTATTCAGTAAAAATAAATCAGCACATAGCAGCACCCACTTATAAGGCTGGTCACACTCTAGCTCTAATGCTAACCTTCTATTAAATATAGAAAAAAATACAGTGGCTTTTCCACAGTCCGAAGTCATCTCAGATCACTGTCTCATCTTGTTTAAAGTTTGTCTTAATAATAATGTATGTACAGTGCTGGAATACCATATTAAAAGTAGATTCAAATCAACTACTGCACAGAGCTTCATACAGTATGTTATCTCCCAGAGTTATCAGCTTTGATTGGATCACCACCTGACTTCACAGAACTCGATCAGGCGACTAAATGATTTGAGTCAACACTCCATTATACCTTAGATGATGTAGCTCCAATTAAAACTATAAAAAAAAAATAATAATAATAAAAAATAATAATAATAATAATAATTGTAAAAAATAATATATATATATAAAATAATTTGAGATAAAAACTAAAACTTGCTCCCTGGTATAAAGATCACACATGCACTTAAAACAGACTGCTCGAAAACTAGAACATAAATGGTGAAAACTAAAGTGCTAGCATTTCAAATATGGAGAGCGTCTTGACCTATAATAAAAAAGTGCTGCTCTTAGCGTTGCTAGATCAATAGATCTCTCCACTCATACAGAACATAACAAAAATTATCCCAGATTCTTATTTAATATTGTAGCAAAAAGAACTAAGAATAAGACCACCACAGAAACATCCACATCAATAACATGCAGTAGTGAGGACTTCACTTTGGGCTACCACAAGGGGTTGCCCACAGAAAACCCTCATTCAGCCCCAAAAGGGCAAAACTGCTGTGGGCCCCTGCATGGACTAACCTACAGGGAGTAGAGTTCTTGTGGGTTTCCTGTGGGCAAGCTCACAATCGGTGCTCCACTTCTGGTTGGAGATCTCCGTGTGGTCTGTTTGGGATGCATGTGGTGCCTGTGGATGGTTTCACTTGACCAACAAGATGGTCTTGGACTCGGCTGAGGCAGACTTCTCACAGACAGTTCTCTGATGGCTTGTGACTTGTGACAGTCATTCAATTCAAACAGTTTTGTATCTGAGCCTCCAATAACAAAAGTGGACTCCATTTAAACTTAAACATCTCTTTGCTTATACTGAACATCCAGACTCATAACACATAGTATGACTATAGATCAATTCCTGCTCTCCATTATGACCCTAATGAGGATGGGTTCCCTGTTGTGTCTGGTTTCTTCCTATTGCTATCTTAGGGATATTTTCCTTGCCTTGTTTTTTCTTGACTTGCTCATCAGGGACAATCTGATCATTGTGATTCATACATATTTCCTCATACATTTTTATACTCATTTCCCAAATTTTCTTTTGATTCTGTAAAGCTGCTTTGAGATGAAGACCATTGTTAAAAGCCCTATTTAAATAAAACTGAATTGAACTGAATTAAATGACTGACTAAGCACTGGAGTTATCATGTCCTTCATGTCAAAATCAGCCTTTTAGATTTTTCTTTTATAAATAGGATAAAAATGGAGCTTCCGAGTGGTGCAACAGAAAAGTTCACATGCTAAATGTAAGGAGATCACAAGTTCCAGCCCCATTTGTGTGGATTGTGTAAGAGAGCATGATATACATCAAGCTGCTATCCAAACTTATCTGAGACAAAGTTCTGGAAGGGAACAGTCAGGGTTAGATTACAGTCTTAAATTTTGAACATCCTGTGAAGCATCAGTAAATCATAAAAAACAATAATAAAAAAAAAAGAATATGACAAAACCAAAACCTACAGAAAGCCGTGCACCAGGAGTCAGTGAGCAAGTGAAAATGGGTTTAGTCTGAGACACATTAGTACAAAACATGACTTTGTAGGGATCAGAACAGAACAACACTAATATTAATTAATATTAATGAATGTGATCATTATGATTTAATCATATTTCATATTTTCAATTTCATTTCCATATTTTTTTTAAAATTCTTTTAAGCTGCTTTGCGATTGGCACCCTGTCCAGGGTGTACCCTGCCTCGTGCCCGAAGCTTCCTGGGATAGGCTCCAGGCCCCCGCGACCCTAAATACAGGATAAAGCGGTATAGAAGATGACTGACTGACTTAAGCTGCTTTGTGCCTCGCACCTCCAAGGTCAAGGGTTCAATTTCTGTCTCAGGTCTGTGTGTATGGAGTTTACATGTTTTTCCTGTCGATAACATCATAATTGGCATTCCCAAATTCTCCGTAGTGTGTGTGTGTGTGTGTGTGTGCTCTGCAATGGAATTGCCCTAAGTCTCCTGGGATATGCTCCAGGTGCACGTGACCCTGTATACAGGATAAAGCAGTATAGAAAGTGTATGTATTAATAAACGATTGAATGAATGAATGAATGAATGAACTAGGAATTCTGACACAATGCAAACAGACAGCAAGTATTATTATTATTATTATTATTATTATTATCCTAGAAAAGGCGGCACGGTGGTGTAGTGGTTAGCACTGTCGCCTTGCACCTCCAGGGTCTGGGTTCGATTCCCGGCCAGGCT
>JAQMYL010000020.1:10149112-10164081 GCA_030014365.1 Clarias pachynema
ATTCCTTAACATAGCAGCAGGAATTGAGGAATTAGTGCAAAAAGTAGTCCAGTAATGAATATTGTGCAAAAGAGATACAGGGACGCTGGAAAAGCTCCGCTGGAGGTGGGAGTTGAAGACCTCTTCGTTCCCAATTCACCTGCACTACCCATTTGTGCTTACCATGTCTGTCCAGTGGCCTAAGGTGCTCTGGTACCAAGTACACTTATGAGCATCCCTATGTTCGAACATGGTATTTGTTCTGGACAATCCATGACTAGCACAGAAATCTAATAACAAAACACTGCTCGGGTTTAGACCAGGGAGGCCGTTCCTCCCAATCACTCTCCTCCAGGTATCTTCGTCATTGCCCACATGTGCGTTGAAGTCCCCTAGCCAGACTTTGGAATCCCCTACTGGAGCCGATGCAGTACTCCATTCAGAGTCTCCAAGAAAGAAGAATACTCTGAGCTGCTGTTTGGAGCATAAGCACAGACCACAGTCAGAGTTCCCCCCGCCATGGTCCTCAGGCGCAGAGGGGCGACCCTCTCGTCCACTGGAGTAAACTCCAACGTCGTGGCACTCATCTGGGGACTAGTGAGTATCCCCACACCCGCCTGGCGCCTCACACCCTGGGCAACTCCGGAGAAGAAAAAAGTCCAACCTCTATCCAGGAGTATGGATCCTGAGCCGAGGCTATGTGTCGAGGTAAGCCCCACCAGATCTAACTGATAACACTTCACCTCCCGCAGAAGTTCCGGCTCCTTCCCCCACAGAGAAGTGACGATCCACGTCCCCAGAGCCAGCTTCTGCCGCCTGGGTCTGGTCCGTCGAGGTCCTCGGCCTTCACTGCTACCCAAATAAAAGCGCACCCAACCCCGTCGGTTTCTCTTGCAGGTGGTGGGTCCACGAGATGGGGGAGGACAGGTGTCCACGTTGCTCTTTTGGGCTGTGCCAGGCCAGGCCCCGTGGCAGACCCGGCCACTAGGCGCTCGCTAATGGGCCCTCCAGGCCTGGTTCCAGACAGGGGCCCCAGGCTTCCTCCGGGCAGGGTCATTTTACTCCCTTCTCTTTTTTTAATGGGGTTTTTTAAACCATACTTAGTGTGGCCCCTCGCCTGAGACCGCTTTGCCTTGGGAGACCCTACCAGGAGCAAATGGCTCCAGACAACACCGCTCCCAGGTTTATGAAGGCAGGCAAACCTCTCCACCGCGAAAAGGTGATGGTTCCCAAATGTACAGGTCAGTAACTCCCAGACGAGTTTCTGTAATGTGCGAACAGTTTTGGTGAATGATTTTGTGTACCGTTCCCACAGACAGATGCGTCTCTTCAGCATGCTGAAGACAAGTTATCTGTTGAATTCAAGGATCAGGCTTCCACTTGCTGTATGTTAACATGAATGACTGCAGTAGACTCCGAGCCACCTCAGCCCTCATTGTCATTCACGGATATACAGCCTTCTTTAAAATGTTTGCACTTTTTTCAAATGTTTTAATGCGGCTAGGAGTTTTATCACCGTACTGTGCTTCATGTCTTCTGTATCAAAAGTCCGGGTTTGAATTGAACACCCCTCTTAATATTACTACTAATACATTGTTTAGCATTTTATTCTAAGTTTAAAGCTTACAGTTCTTTGCACATAAAACCACATGTACTATTTTGTAGATTGCCAGTGACGGAAGTGATGGAGTTCAAGCTGTGTATAAGATTACTGAGGAGAAGATCGGTTCATCACCTACCAGCAAGGTTAGAACATTTCCACTTCAATGTCCACTTCACATGTCAATTACAGCTGAATTTCTATAATGGACTCATGTATTTTTTTTTTTTCATTCATTGTGGTCATTTTTACCTCACACATTCAGGCACATTCAGGTAAACTACCACTTGTAGTTAAAATATGCAGTTCTATATGCTTTAAATCTACTATGTACATATAATGTCTAGAAAGATGAAGCCTTGGTTGCGTTTAGCGTATCAAAAGCAAAATCTTTTCTTTGTCTGCCTCATAAAGCGTAAAGGGGCTTCCCCTGACAAAACTGAAATCTCATTTCTTCTCTTCCAGCTTCACATTTAATTTATACGTACTGGAAAATTTCATTGACTTGAATCACAGTGGTTTTTCTTTTTCTACGCTATTTAAGGATATAGAAGTTTGTGAGTCACATTCGAGTGAATTAATTGCTGCTCATGCGTATAAGAGGAAAACCTCTATGTGTTGTAATTCAGTAGCACACAATTTCTAAAATAATTGCTACGTTTTTGTTGCTTTGTAGATATTCGTATTTGTTAATCAGAGCTAGAGGAAATGACTGGAGTTAACTAAGCTACACTAGGAACATCCTGTGGGTTTTTCATTCTTTTTTGTCGTGTTTTATTTCTTTTTCATAGTTTTTTCTTTTTTTTATGTTTCTCTGCATGCTGGTCGTTGTGTGTGTTTGTGCGTGTCTGTGCTTTTGTTTGTCTGTGTCTTTGACTGTCTCTATGTATGTGCCTGTCTATTTATTTTTCTCTGTGTCTGTCTGTGTCCCTGCCTTTCTGTTTTTGTCTGTCTCTGTCTGTATCTGCATCTTTTTTCTGTGTGTGTGTGTCTGTCTTTGTCTCTCTCTGTGTGTGCCTGTCTGTGTCCCTTTGTCTCTGCACCGTTCCCAAATAGAGTATATTTGGGCAGGCCGCCTAATTTGCTCAACCTTTTAAAAAACTTTCCTGATTTTTTTTCTTTTCTTTTTGTCTTTTTTTTTTATACAAATAAATATGTAAAATGTATAGCCTGCATCTGTATTCAAGCCCCACTGAGACAATACTTTCACTGCAATTACAGCTTTGGCTTATGTCCCTACCAGCTTTGCACATCTAGAGAGTTAAATTTTTGCTGATTCTTCTTTGCAAAATAGCTCAAACTAAGTCAGATTGGATGGAAAGCAGATGTAAACTGCAATTTCCAAGTCTTACCACAGTTCAATTAAATAATTAAATTTATGGCCTAGACTTTGACTTGGCCATTCTAACACATGAATCTGCTTTGATCTAAACCATTCCATTGTTGCCCTGGCTGTATGTTTAGGGTTGTTGTCCTGCTGGAAGTTGAACCTCTGCCCCAGTCTCAAGTCTTTTGCAGACTCTAACAGGTTTTCTTCTAAGATTAGCCTTAATTTGGCTCCATCCATCGTCCCATCAAGTCTAACCAGCTTCCCAGTCCCTGCTGAAGAAAAGCATCCCCACAACGTGGTACTGCCACCACCATGTTTTACAGTGTGTTCAGGGAGATGTGCAAGATTTCGGTCAAAAAGTTATATTTTGGTCTCATCTGACCAGAGCATCTTCTTCCACACATGGCTTGTTGCCCACTGCAAATGGGACTTCTTATGGCTTTATTTCAAAAATGGCTTTCTGCCTGCTACTCTCATAAAGGCCAGATTTGTGGAGTCCACAACTAATAGTTGTCTGGTGGACAGATTCTCCCACCTGAGCTGTGGATCTACCATGGACTTTTTGGCTTCTTCTCTGACTAATGCTTTCCTTGTCTGACTCAGTTTAGGTGGGCAACCATGTTTTGGTAGGTTTGCAGTGGTAACATACTCTATCCATTTTCAGATGATGGATTGAACAGGGCTCTGAGAGATGATCAAAGCTTGGAATATATTTCTTTAACCTAATCATACTTTAATCTTCACTATTTTATCCCTGTCCTGTCTGGTGTGTTTCTTGGGTTTCATGATAGTTTGTTCACTAATGTTCTCTAACAAATCTCAGAGGGCTTCACAGAAAAGCTTTATTTATACTGAGATTAAATTACACACATGTGGACTCTGTACTAATTAGGTGATTTTTGAAGGCAATTGGTTCCAGTGGATTGTAGTTAAGGGTATCGGAGTAAAGCGGGTTGAATACAAATGCACGCCACAGTTTTCAGATATTTATTTAATTAAATTTTTTTTTTTTACCATTTATCATTCGCTTTCCACTTTGTGTTGGTCTATTACATAAAATCCTAATTAAAAAAACATTTACATTTGTGGTCGTAACGTGTTCAAGGGGTATGAATACTTTTGCCCGGAACTGTATGTATTTGTTGATTGTTGTTGTATACTACTTCTGTGCCTATTCCACCACAAGTACATTTCAGACCCGTTGGAAACACTATGTGCCAGTGTGTGTATGTGCATCGTTTTTATTTCTGTGTGCGCACATTGGTTCATTGGTTGATTGGTAACCAACAGGTGTGGTTACAGAGTGCTTATGTGGGTTGATCATTGTGTTCTCACATTCAGATACCCAGGTATAAGGGCTTGATAAAGGCCAGTGCAGCGCAGGATGAGCCATCTGGGCCTCAGGTAAAGCACAGGAAGTGCTAAAAAAAAAAAAAAAAAAAAAAGACCTTCTGCTTTTCACAGTACCTCATCATGCAGCTTATTAAAGTGACAGAAAAGTAGCTCGGCTGTGTCCATGTTGATGCAGAACCTCTGTCTCCTAAATCATTTCAGCCTTTTCTGTCATTCTACTCTGCTCAAATCACACAGATGCAAACCATGGCTAAATTACTCCAGCATTTCCATTAATACAGGAAATGACTAAGCACTTAACTCGGCGCTATACGCAGCTGCTTGACTTACATAAGCATTTAAGATCATTTAAAGCTTTGACTAATCAGTGATTCATTTACCATGATGCTCAGCTCACCTCTTCATAACAGCACAGTGACTCAGCAGTGACGTTCAGGTGGTGTCCTATTTTCACTAATGCACCAGGAGAAGATTTTAAAGGGTGGCACAGTGCTTCAGTGGGCATCATGTCTAGGGTTTGTCCCTGCCTTATACCCCAGTGTTATTTAATGTTGACCCATTTTCATTTAACTGAAACAGAAAAGGGTCAGTATTTTGATTTTTTTTTTTTTTTAAGCCCAAATGCATTTTAAAATTGGCCTTCGCTCATCTTCTTTCAAGAACATGAAATTTTTTTATAAATAAACAAACATTTTGATTAGCACATACTGTCTGTCGCCTTACATATTTTTATGGTGCAGATAGTTAAAACAGAAGTTTTTAGTTGAGAACAACTAAACATTAAAAGCAGACAAGACCTGTATAAATATATTAATATATAAATAAATAGACAGATAGAGATTATACAGTACTGTGCACAAGTCTTGAGAAGCCTCTCATTTCTTTACATTGAATTAAATGATGTAGATTAAATGTAATAAATGGCAACACATGATTGCGACAGGCTAAAAAGTGCCTAAGAATACAATTTTAAAACTTGTTGATTATGTATCAACCTTAGCAGCAACCTTATTTCCCCTTCTTGTCTGTTCCAACCACTCAGCATTCATCATCACCGGTATACTAAAAACCGGCCTGATCATCAGTCATCATCTGCACCTTGTATTAGCTCACCGTAGCTTTTTCATAGTAAAAAAGCTTCCCGGTTGTGATTATGTCGTTTTCGTCACTGTCTGCAATTAGCTCCATTTCCGATTTCACACACATGTAAAATTATTAAGCATGTCACAAGAGAAACACAGTTATGCATAATTGTCAGCAGATGGTGAAATTCCCGCTTTAAATACTACACACCACTGGGGTTTTGTAACGCAATACCATGAAGAAATAATATGAAGTAAAAGTACGGGTAGTTGTTGTAGAATGTAGTAAAGTAAAGGTAAAACACATTTGCTTTAAAAAAACTACTCAAGTAAAGTATCTATGTTAAATATGTACTTTAGTACAGTAACAAAGTAAATTTAGTAAACCTTCCACCTTTGGGCGCCATACTTCCTCTCTTTGTTCTCACTGGATTGTGTTAAAGGCTTTTGTTCTTCTGATGTAAGGGAAGTGTGTGTCAAAGGCTTAAATATGCCCTCTTTTTGACAATAAACAGAGATCAGACACTGTCATCATGCATGATGTGTGGTATTTCTCCCGGTCAATAACATACCATACCATACCAATAGTATACCTAGGCATGGCGGACACATCAAGCAATAATTTCAATTCTTTGCTTAATTATATACTTAAAATCAGTTGCTGTGTAGGTTAACAAACTTTCTCTAAAACTAATCAGGTTCAGGGACTGGACTGAAAATGAGAGATAAGAAAATCCTTCAGGAAGCCTATAAAACTATCCCTCAAGACTACATTAAAGAATACAAGAAAGTCTGACACTTAGGAAGCAAAATATGAAGAAATGAGATGTGGCTCAAGACTTCTGCACAATACAGACATACAAATAAATAACAGTGAATGGAAAGCAAATGAGAGGAAGTTAGTTGAGAAGTTTATTTCAAATAACCTTCTGTGTAAACAGGAGATGTGTAATCAAAATACTGTGAAAATCACACAAGGGTAAAGCTAATAAATAATAGACTCAAGTATCTGTGTAAAACAAAATGCTGGGAACTATTGATTTAGAGCAAGGAAGCATATCTAATTTACTTGTCTCTGTATTTATTATTGATTCAGAAAGCACCTCGGGCGTACTCCAGCATTCAGGTGGTCTAGCTTAGGCAGCACTCATGCATGATTTTTGTTTTGGAAAGTTGCTGCTATATTCATTTGATTTATATATTTCAAAGTGGCCAAAAATACTAACTATACCTTTTAAAGTTATTAATTTCAAAAAGGCTAAAATATATCATAACACAGATGTGGTGTTTCTGTGGTGTCACCACTACAGGCCGGAGAACCACCAAGTCACAGTGAGTCACTGATCCCTCAGAAGAGCAGAGCATTTGTAGCCAGTGAAGGGTTTATCACCAGCAGGAATGAGCCTGCAGCCCTGAGGAGCGCTCTCGGGCTGGAGGACGATGACGAGGAAGGGGACTCATTCTTTGACGATCCTCTTCCGAAACCTCAGAAGACCTATGGCTGGTAGGAACAGCTGTTTGGAACAGATTTCTCTTCACCGTACAGTAATCCTCATATCGGCAGCACATTGCAGATTTTATCTCATTAAAGACTTTGCGTCTTACTTTGACATGTTAGAAAAATGCACTGATTCCGATTGTATTGGCACCCATTTTCTGCAGTAATTTGCATCTAAAAAAAAAGATTTATAAACTTATCTCTAAAATAATGCTTTTGTAAGGAGTATTGATTTTATGTTATAAATTTTTTAAATCTTAGTTATAAATAACTGTTGCTGTATTTAACATGTCTTCCTTACGTGCATCTTCTCTTCCATTGTGGCATCACTGCATTGGGGACTGTAGTTTTCAATCCACAGATAAGCCATACACAGGGCAGAGACTTTCTGAAAAGAGCTTTAGTCAGAAAGAGTAAGTATTTCCTTCATTCTCAGGGTGTGTTAGTTGCTTTCGGTAGCCGACTCTGAGCTATATGTCGGATTTTCCCCCATCAGGCCTCCTGTCAGCTCTTGGCGCTTTTGTATTGCAGCTCTGTTGTCTACTCAACCTCGTCCTTCCTTCCTCTTTGTTTCTCCCTTTTTTCTTTTACATGTTTCTCCTTTTCTGTCACTGCCTGTCGTCTGTTTCTGCTTCCTCCCCTGGTCTTGGTCCTGTAAGGAGCCAGCACCCGCAGAGGGAGGAGAGCCTGGCAGGGCCATGCTTCTCCAAAATGAGGAGGGGTACTAGCCTGAATGAGTGAGTGTGCATGAAGTGATCACTCTGCCATTCTAGCCCACCGCAACCATCTTACCCATGGGTGCAAAACCAGGCTCTCTGGCCCTTTGGTGCCATGGACTCATCATTACTTCATTTTAAATCTCTGTGATTTGAAAACGGCGTGTTGTTCAAATAAATAATGTAAATTCCACAAGCTCACCTCTGACATCCATCTTGATCTATTTTTGTTTCTACCTTGACCATTTCCTTCCCTTCTGCACATTTGCTCATCTTTTTAATCTTAAATGTGTTTCCTTTGACTGTTCTCTTGGGTATGCGTACGTGTGCCTGTTCGCACATGCTCTGTCTGGCCTCAGTCTGTCTGCTATAGGCAGTGACACTGAGGGTGAGGGGGAGGACATGTTCTCAGATGTTGAGAGCAAGCCCAGCACTAACTCTGAGTCGAGGTGAGCCGGGCTCTAGTCTTCCTGCTAACATTTTTTTTCTTTTACTGCTTATGCTGACATGATACAGAAATCTATCCCACCTGCTAGTAGACGTACCACTATCGCTAACTATTTGCTGTGTCTTTGTGTTGTGTAGGAGAGTAGGACCTGCAAAGGCAACTACTTCACCACTGTCAGATACACCACCTTTAAAGAGTACAGAAAACAACCCAAAAGACCCTGTCACCAGTAAAGACGGTAGGAAAACCTCTACACTTCTGTAAATTGATCACTCGTACTGCCGCTAAAGTGATATCTAACAGGCTACCATACTTGAAACATTTTATATAGTAATCCTGTTTGGCCCATATGAGTCAGCTGTGCAAGTTGTCTTCTTTCTTTGCAGCAATTCAAAGACCTACAGTACAGTATATTTAAGTGAGCGAGCAACTATGAGGAAATCGCAGCTTTTGGTGCAGCTGTTTGTACTTGATTCTAACCAAATACAGGTGTGATCAGAATCAAACAGGAAGTTGACCACAAAAAGCTTGAGTTGCAAAGATGTCATTTGATTTTGCATTTTTTTTTTATTCTGTCCCTCCAGTTATACAGTTAGGTATTTAGTGGTGTTGTGAAAAAATATTTATATACACATAGAAGATACTAGTGTAGCAAAACAAGCAAAATGGTAATATAAATTGAATAAACATATCAATAATATAATTATACTCAAGATGTCCAGGATTATAAAATTAGGATTCAGGACAGTGGGGTTCAGGTTAATTGAACTCATTAAAGGAATGAGGTGAAATGAAGGAATGGTGTAGATGCTTGAATGAATGCATGATTCAGGCTTGGTTAAATTATTCACTGATGGTTTTAGTGTTTTTTAAATGTGCTTTAATGTGCGTTTTTGCACTAAGTTTTAACTTAATTCGTCCATGTTGATTTTTAGGACAGAGTATAGGTAGTAATTTTGGAAATATTGGTGTTTTTGTCAACCCTGTAGTCACTGCTGTAATAAATCATTTGTAGAATGGGACCAATATCTTATTTACCGAGTCTACTCTGTTCATTTAATATTAGAATTTGAGGAAGATGAATTATAAGCCTGTCAATAAAATGTTTTTTCTTTACATTTAGAATTTCAGAAATGTATCAATGGTTAGAGTATTTGTTTTATTAATGGAGTGTTTCTTCTTATACACATTTTTAACCCATGTACGTCCGTACTTTACACACAACAGAACAGACAGTTTAGGGAAGTGGAGCGAGACATTGTCACCATCAGTCAGCAAAATGTCAGCATTTAACACAGATCCGAATGAAACACAGAGTGAGTCTTCAGTTACACTGTGGGAACCTCAATAACACATCTTGTTAGAGCTTAGAGTGTGGTTTTTTTTAATGTTTGTGGTCTCTCACCCATCCCTTCTTCCCCTTTGCATCAGAAAAAGGCCTTCGGGATTTAAAACTGCAGAAGGAGAAAACTGGATCTTCTCTGCCTGGTGAGAGATCTTAAAATTTTTAAGCCACTCTTAAAAAATGTTAAATTCTTAAGCCACTTCTAGTTTTGGATGTGATATTTAATACTTTTATGTATGTTTGGGTGTGTGTTTTATTTTATTTGTAGTACATTTAGCATGTGTAATGCATTATGTTTTCTGATGCATCCTTTCATTGTTTTAACAGATGAAGAACTCGATTACGACGATGACTTTAACAGGTTAAAATTCATTCTGCTGTGTACAGTGTCTTCTAATGTTTCTGTAGTGAGATGTGGAAAAAAAAACTGATGCAATTTAATTTTAATGATTTTGCTAAACAAAAACAAATGTATTACATTGAATTAATAACAATTAAGCTAGTAAATTAAAGGGATGTACAGTACTGTTTCAAAGGCTTGAGGCGGCACTCCTTTTTTCATATTTTGCTTCCAGAGGGACAGGCTTTCTTGTATTTTTGTATGTAGTTTTGAGGAATAGTTTTACAGACATTTTGTTAGTTAATCCACAACTATGAATCATTTAAGCATAAAATACATCTTATACAAAAAAAGGCATGAAGCAGTGAGAAACTGGTGTAGATGATGACAGATGTCAGTACACCAGTGATGCTGAATGCCAAGTGGTTGGAACAGACGAGAAGGGAAATAAGGTTGCTACAGAGGTTGTTGTATGAACACCAATTTTTTAAATTTATGTTTAGGCACTTTACAGCCTGTTGCAGTAAAACATTTGTTCACGTTTCATTAATTTAATCTACATAAGATAATTTTATTTATTATATGGAAATGGGGCGGCTCAAGACTTTGCCACCGTACTGTGTGTTTCCAAAATATTGAAACACTACTATTACTACTGGAATAAACTACTGTACTATTAACTTGTGAGAGTGTCATGCACAGTGGTGCAAATTATTAAATAAAAAGAAAAGCACAATTTAAAATTTTATTATTATTGAAACAAAGCACTGTTGAATTTTAACATTTATTAAAATGTCTCTTATTGGTCAGAAGGTGTTGGTTATTTTCTATTTCCATGTGCTCTTGAACATGGAAGCTTTAATTTAAATGGCACTATGACATTTTCTTTTCTACCCAGCAAGCAGTAAACAGATACTCATAGCTTTATGATAAAATGTATGCAACATAATTTGTTGTCTTTTTGAGCAAGTAAGATTAGGCTGTTAATACGTTATTAAAACTTAGTTGACTTTACTTTAGCAGCTTTAAGAGCAGCGACTCATCTAGACATAGAATAAGATTACTCTTAACAGATGTTGAAACAGTATGAAGCTACGGGTCGTGACTCCTAACGCTGGGGAAAACCCTTTTCTTAAAATTTTACTATAATTATGTCTATGATAGAAAGGGTTATTTCAGGATTCCTTGCTCTTTTTTTCTAAGACTCAAACTGACCAAGATCTAGCCTCCTTGAGTATCAGAAATGAGAGCATGATTAAACATGGCTGTATTCCAATCTGAAAGGAAGGAAACAAGTAGTAGTCATAATAATGGTAATATATTTTGGAGCATACACTTTATTTAAAGAAGAAAAAAAAAAAGGTGTCTATATACTTCTTGTAACTCCTTGTATATTAATTCCATGATCTGTATGTGACGTATTTAAAGGTTAATAAGTAAACATAAAAAAAAGAATATTGAAACACAAAACATTTGCCTGATCAACCAACCAAAAAAATGAGAGTGGTTGGTTCGAGACTGTTTAAAGCAGCTATAATGTAATGATAACCAAAACAAATCTTTAAATGCACCTTTAAAATAGCATTCATTTATAGACTAATACTTTTTAATTATTGAAAAATCGCTGTAATATGTGAGCAATAAAACAATTCAGGCTGCGCTGTTATTGGAAAATAATCCTCTCAAGGTATCAAATTATCCTAATGTTGATTATTTCCCTATAACAGCATGTCCCAAGTGTTTTATTCCTTATATATTATTAGACTTTTTTTTTTATTTCCTTTATATGATGGTGTTGGTCGTGTTTTCTTATAGGGAGTTTGTTTATATGAAATACACTTGTCTGTGGTTGTGTGTAGCCAGTTGTAGAGCATGGAGTAATAAAAGATTACTCTGCCTAAAACATTTCACTCCTGTTTGATTTTTCACTCATTCTCCATTTGCTTCACAGTCATAACTCGAAGAGTGAGCTGAGCATCAGTGAGGAGATTGAAGAGGCTTCGGTCGATGGACCAGATATCAGTGACAAGGTAACTCCTGATGCATCTCTTTCACGTGGCATCAGATTGTGGCTTTGATAAGAGGTAGTGGTTTACTCTTATAAAGCTGAATATTGTATAACAAGAAGGAAGAGAGAATTGATAAAGTGATAAAGGGGTGGATTCATTTGAACTTTCAGACGTGGGAAAAAAAAATTAAATTTGACACCTGCAGAAACATAATTTTCATTTCTCTCTCTTTCTTTTTTTAACATGTTGTGGTTCTTTAGCAGCTTAATAGAGGACAAATGTTCTCTAACAAAAGCTTCCATTCATGACTTCTCTGGTTCTTTTTTGCAGCTTGAAGAAATCACTCAGGATGTAAGCGTGTCTCAAACGAGTCAAGCTGCAGATTACATGGAAGATGTGGCATGAAAGTATATCCTATTTTGTGTATTTATCTGCGTAATTATGTAAGCTACATGTCCCCAGTTCCTATTAAAGCTCTGTTGTTCACTCCTGAGTTCCTTTTTTTCATGTGGTTTATTGAGATATATTTTGCCGCAGTTTAAAAAAACCAACATTGTAGATTTTCAGCTGTTTAAATCAATCAACAGTGTAAATTATCTCCCGATTGCTGTGTGCATGTGTCTGTAAATTTTAACATGATGCTTCACACCTCAAGCAACATATTAAAAAGACTTTCAAAGACTCCTCCTCGTTCAAATACATGTATGCGCTCAGTGTTGAATGCACACAGTTACGCACAGCAGCTGTGAAGCAAACTTGCGGCAAGCCTGGTAAGCACTTTTGTTTCCTTTTAATTTGCTTTCATTTTATTTTTATTTTATGGTTTAAATTTTTGCTTACAAAAGATTGGTCTGTGTTTGTTTTTTAAAAATACACTGAATTTTCCAAGCAAAATCAAATCAAGGTTACACTTTTAGCTTATTGTCTATTTTTACCATTTTTATTTTTAACTTGGTGAAGAAAAAAAAATTATTGTTATAAAAAAAATGCATAGCTAAGCTAAGTTCTTAAAAAAACAAAACAGTGGTCTATATTGTCATAAAATTATATATAATGTATAGGTAAAATATGGATTTCAAAAGTGGAATTTGGACTGTGTAGTTAGTTAAAACTTTGAATAATTGCGCATTAAATTCTAACATTTCAAACAGTCAATTGTTTTTTTTGCAAACGCTGAATACTATACTTGTTCCTTGATCGGTAAGAAAAACACAAAGGTTACAGCAGCCCGAAATAGTCAATTTGCATACAGCAAAATCCAATATATAACCTTACTCTAACCTCAGGCTCATTATTTTTATATTTCCAGTAATAACCTGCTTTTTTTTTTTCTTTTTTTTATCTCAACCTGGTTGTTTTTTGTTTTTAATCTTTCCCTGCATAGAGCATATTTTGTTGTTCTGCATTTAGGTTTCAGTTAACTTGTTAGCTATTGGCTTAATTTTAACCAATTTAATTAACTCAAATGGATTCACATTGTACAAGTTCAATAATTCATATATTTGATGAGAGTGGACAGTTTCAGCAGTGGAAAATTTTTTTTTTAACGATCCTGTACCCTTTAACTGTGTTTTTATGTCCCCTGTGGTGGGAACCACTAATCTAGATTTGTTTTTTTTTTAGGTTTAGGTGACATATTAGGTTTTATACTATCACAAAATTAATTGATACAAAAACTGATAAAGAATAAAGAATTCATAAAGAATGAATGCTGATGCGGAACCCACTGAAACCAACCACACAGTCCTATAGTTATGTAAGTTCTGGTACATTGCCGCCTTCTGGTAATTCTCTAAAATTCTCAAACTGTATAAATAGGTCATTGGCACTGAATCATGGCTTTTGATGGCTTTTAGAACGTGTACGTGACCTGGTTCCTGCAAATTTCCTCTTTCTGCATTATGAAAATGATGGCTTACTTCAAAGCAACATTAAACCTTCAGATTTTTCATCTTGATAAGTTGTTTATTCACTTCAGAGGATATGTGTGTGTGTGTTATGCGTGTGTGCGAGAGAGACTTTTAAAAGAGAATCAAGCCCACCAGCTGTCAGTTCACAACTGCACTTATTACTTCTCACCATGTCTTATTTATTTAACAGTGGTGTGTGGTAATGGTCTGTGACAGAGCAGTGGTTCTGTTAAGGTGTTTTTGTCACTGATCAGAAGCTTTGGTTGTTCACACTCCAAGACAACAATCGAGCATGGCCCTTAGCTCTTGGACATTATGTGTCCGGCTGTTACTGTGTGTTCCCTCTCTCCTTCTTTCCCTTGTGTTGCTTTGGTGTCCTGCTATAAAGCCTGCCTACTATATAGGTGAAGCCCCTGTCACTCCTATATAATGATTGCTCTGAGGTGATTATTAAGGAGACAGAGGCCCTCCAGAAGAGGCAGAGACTATTGGTTATTAGCAGCACCTTGAAGCTCTTTCTTGCTCTCTCTCTCTTTCTTTTCTCCTTGCTATAACCCTCGCTTAGCCTTGTTGATGTTGGCCTCTACTATCTCTGCTAGCCCTGTCAGCATTTGTTTGTTTAGCCATGTTAACTTAGCTGTCTTATACTAGCCCCCTTGGTTTGAGAACAGGTAAGACTGTGTACACCTACTTTTCACCACATAGTTATGGATGATCGTTTAGACACCCTAGGTTAGAGGGCAGTTGCCAACCCTTGTATTTTAATTAGCGTAGCCTAGAGTAGTCAGCTAGTGGTTTGCTACTTATTAGTTAGGTTAGTAACTTAAAATACAACCTAGAGTAGTCCCTTTTATTATGTTAATTTCTTTGGCATTGTCCCAGTTCTCTTACCTTAGTGGGTCTAGTTCTTGTTTTCCTTTGTGTTAGTTGTCAGCCAATACTGTATGTTGTATTTTTGTGTCCATTAAAGGTATAACCTTCTTCTATCTCTGGTTCTGTTTACCTCCACCTAGCAATCCGGACAAAAAAAATTTATTCCTGCACTTTACTCTTAGGTGCCGGTAGCCAGTAGGAACGTGACAATTGGAGGCTCGTCTGGGATCCTTGTTGGGTTAACTAGAATTAGCATAGAATTAGATTACTGCTGTTAGGTTTGTGGGGTTTTTTTGGTCCTCGAAGTAGGGATTTGTTGACTAGCAGGGATTTGTTGCTTATTTTAGTCTAGATGGTAGAGCTGTTGGAAGAATGAGTTATTAGAGATAGCTGTTCATTATGGGGTACCCGTCTCTCAGGGTTTAGTTAAAAAGCAGATTCATAGTAAGGTCCTTTCTAAGCTGCTTGAGTTAGGGGTTCTCGAGC
>JAQMYL010000020.1:10178451-10191839 GCA_030014365.1 Clarias pachynema
GTAACTTCCCCCCCCCCCCCCCCCCCCCTTACATATGAACACATCGTCATGAGCAGTCATGCAATATATATATTTTTTTGCTGTATAGGTGACTGTCTTTTAACACTTCCATCACACTCATCCCTAAAGCGTTTTCAAAAGACTGCATAGAATGTCTTCATGTGCTGTAGTATTACGTCTTCCCTTCACTGGAACTAAGAGGCGCGAACATGTTCCATCATAATTGGACCTGTAGAGAACTGTAAGATTAGGAACTGTGCCACTGTCTGCACCTTCACTCAACATTCACTTAATGGTCTTGTTGCTGAACGAGCACGAAGCCAACTCTGAAACCTAGTGCAAGGTCTTCCCAGAAGAGTGGATATTATTATACCTGCAAAAGCAGGACTAAATCTGGAACGGACTGTTCAATCAATATGTACACATGAGAGATGTGCGCAAACATTTGGCAATGTGGTGTCTAACTGATTGCTGTATAGGACAATGTCCTCCGTCCTGTTGTCCACCACAGGAATAAGAAGTTTGTGTTTTTTGGGTTTATTATTTTTAAGAGAGAAGGCGAAAGAAAGAAAGGCTGACAAAGGAGTGTTTATAGATGTTTTAACGAAACACTGTACAGTACTGTGCAAAGTTTCATTTTATTTCTTTATAATAAATTTATAATAAATTATGTTTAATTAATTGTTGTAAATTAAAATAAAGAAATAGGAACAAATGTTCTACTATGACAGGCTGCAAAGTGCCTAAAAATACAATTTAAAATCTGTTTTTCTGTAGAAACCTCAGCAGCAACCTCATATCCTCCCGTATCTGTTTCAACAACTCGGCATTCGGCATCATCAGTATAAAAATCACCAAGCTGATCATCTCTCACCATCAGCACCTGTTTCTCCCTGGGTTATGTTAAGTTAGGTTTGTTTATGTTTAAGTGCATCACAGTGTGGCTTAACAAAGAAGAAGCAGATCCTTCAGCAGGTCCTTCAGGAGGCCAGGAGAACTATTCCTAAAGACTACATTAAAAAGACAAAGTCTGACTCTTTGGATGCAAAATAAGAAATGAGGTGTGACTTGACTTACTGTATGCATATTCCTGTATGTAAGTCCCAGTGTGTCCTTCAGTAATAAAAGCTAATAATAGCAATAATTTATTTGCAAATAGCTTTGAAAAAGTATTAACTGTGGGGATGTTAATGGATGTTAATAAAACATTGACCGCTGCTGGGCTCCATCACACCAACTTATGGTTGATTTTAATTTGTTCTATAAAAGCTTACCTTGTTGAGATTTATTTCTTACTAGGGTTACTAATGAGTAACTACAGTGAAGGAGTGAGAACATAGTGAGCTGAACCTGACAGTGTCCCAAAAGTAAAAAAAAAAAAAAAAAAAAAGTTCTTTACATTTTATGTTTTGTTTACTTTAACGTACTTGATTAACTTGAATTTGAATTTTTGTTTGTGTTTTTTTCGTATTTGATTTCCTGTTTGATTGTTTTCTGAAATTATAGTTTTCCCTTTGTTGAGAGTTCTGATTACTTTAAAAAAAAAAAAAAAAAAAAGCTTACATTGATTGTGCTCCATGAAAGGAGTTGTGTTTGGCATTGAACATTAATTTATGAAATAAGTTGTGTGTGGGGGTGTACAGATTTTAATGCATGAGGTTTCATGAGTGGCAAGCAGCTCTCTCTGTAAGAGCACTCGAGACGGGGGGCAGATGGAAGGATCAGACAGCCGGGCTGTAACTGATGGAGCTGTGCACTCAAGTGCTTTTGCACTTAATGATATCAGGATCTTTCACACAGCCTGTTTAATAGATTGAGATTCAGACTCCTACGGCTAACATTGGGGTTGTGGTTGTGTTCGTCGCCACTGACCAGAATTGGCTTGTTTTCAGTTTGATTGACCGTGACAGGTGATCTCCCAATCGGCCTCAGATATAAACGATTCTGTAGCGAGTGCAAAAGCTACCAAATGGTGCAACAGAAAAGCATTTTTATGTCGTTACATTATCAAAAATGGCGCGTGTTAAAAGCTGCTGATCTGCCCTTTTCTCCAAGCTCTTGAAGCTCTAGTTTCAAACCCACTCTGGATGCATTAGGGGCAGTTAAATATTTCTTTGTATTTACACATTTTCATCCCGTGCGGTAGGAGTGAGTTATTTGCTAAGTTTGTTTAGAAAATATTAATTATGGCAGATGACAGAGAAAAGTGCTGCCAATTAAAAATGTAGTCTTAATTTAATTTTAAATTAAATGTGAAACTCTTTGATTTGAAGTTAGTTTGCATTGTTTAAGTGCTGCTCTTAGTTTTTAAAGAAATGGACTACATTTAATTAATCAACTTTTTCAAAGGCTTAAAATTGTAACAAAATCAGGAGAAAAATCTAATTTCATATCGGGATATTTATAAAATCTTTATACTTACAAAATTACAATTTTAATAGAATTGGCACCTATTATGATTTCGTATCAGGACCTGACTGGTGATTCCGATCCCATTCCCATCATGCACCTTTTTGTATATCCCTTTTTATTCTTTAAAAAAAATCTACATCTATTGATCTATCTATTGATATGCTCCTAGGTGCTCTATGTTGCACTGGCCCCCATATATTCTCTTGGTGGCTCAGTGGTAGGTGTTTCGTTTCCCATGCAGAAGGCCCGGGTTCGATTCCCAGCCACTGGATGCAGTACCGATTCCAAGCCCGGATAAAATGGCAGGGTTGCATCAGGAAGGGCACCCTGCGTAAAACCCGTGCCAAACTTGTGCTGTGGCGACCCCTTACCGGGAACAGCCGAAAGGCCAACAACAACTTATGCTTTGTAAAGCCTTCATATGAGTTTTAATCTGAGGTGCTGATTGTTAATTAATAATTTTTGAGGCTGGTAATTCTGCAGCAGAGGTAAGTTTTGGTCTTGCTTTCCTGGGATGGTCTTCGTAAGAGCCAGTTTCATCATGGTGCTTGATGGGTTTTGCAAATGCACTTGACAATACTGTTCTTGTTCTTGACAAGAATTATTCCAGAACAGCCGACCTTTGTGTCCTAAAATAACAACAGACTGTTGTTACTTTCTTACCATTATTGTTCCAAACTTGTGTCCAAACCTTTGACCGGCACTGCGCGTAACACCTGTCTTTATCAATACGATAAAAACCCTTCCACATGCAGTCTGATCAGGACGTTTTTTTTTTCTACACACAGAAAAAGATGGGAAGGCCTTCCACCCGACATATGAGGAGAAGCTGCGTTTGGTGGCTCTTCATAAGCAGGTGTCTCAGGGGCCCTACAATCCAGACACCTCTCCTGAAGTGGGCTTCTTCGACGTGCTGGGAAATGACCGCAGGTAAACTTCACACTCTGCTACAAGCATTTCAGTATCCATACTTGTGGCTCGGTTAATTGAAGACAGTGTTTTTAATTCTCATCATATATAAGGTATCAGACTTGACACTTTGATGCCTTTCAGCCTTATTTTACAGTGTAGAGAAGAATAATAATCAGGAAGGATCCAGACTTTTGACTGGTAGTGTATATGTTTATTAATAGCATTTTCATCACGCAAGCCTACATGAATCACTAAGGTGTCAAAAATATTGGAAATCCAAACCGTCAACTATGGGTGGCGTAGATCTGCTTTGTTGTGCATCAAGTAAATGCTTATTGGTTTAGATGATAAGTAGATCAGGGAGGGCTTAAGCCCAAAACCAGAACTTGCTTAATATCAAACTGGAACAGTCTGACCATCAGTTCGATGATCTGCAACCTTGGTGTGCGTTATTGTTGTTGTTTTCTAATTATTACTACTACTGCTGCTACATCGTTTTTTCCTTTTTTTGTGTGTTTTTCAGGAGAGAATGGGCAGCGTTGGGGAACATTGGAAAGGAAGAGTCCATGGTGGAATTCGTCAAGCTGTTAAATAAATGCTGTACATTATTTGCACCTTTTGTCACATCTCACAAGATTGAGAAAGAGGAGCAAGAGAGGAAGAGGTGAGGACTTTTATGCATATATTTGTGTTTTTATATTTTGCTGTTTTTTATGTTACGAGACCTGTGAGCTGTAACAAACTCGCGACACCTGTGTGTGGGAGACGGTCAACCACTGACACTTCTGAGTCAAAGACTTTCTTTGTCTAGCTTCTCACCACTATGATAACAGGAATGTTTATGGTAAATATGTAAACTATAATATTTTACCAGCCCTCGGCTGCACCTTTTATAACTAGCAATTAAAGGGCTCTGCAGGACGCTGAAACACGAACACTGAAATCATACCTGCTGTTATAGAGATTGTTCATCCGGCATCTTGGATTCTCTTTCAAATTCTGCTGGACAAACCCATAAATTAATATTTACCATGATCAACCAAAATACGTCTTTGTCCATACTTTTTCTTTACCTCTACGGTCTCATTATTATTATTTATATTTTTTTAAAGCAAGCGTTTTTCCTTCCCTTTCATGTGTCATTGCTGATGGAGGCTTCCTATTGTGTTTCCTGCCATCTCGCTGTTTTCCTGTCCCATGTATTAACCTGTGTGATCAGGATGGGATCGAGCAGTAAACCTAAACTACTAGAATAATTCAGCAGGCAGTGTCTGTAGATACATTGCATTTTCAAGTATTGAGTAATGCAAAAACGAAAAAAATAATAAGTAAAATGTTGTATTGTGTTTAGTTTAGTTTAACATGTGTTTGTGTATGGTAGGATTGAGGAAGAGGAGCAGCGGCGTCGAGAGGAAGAGGAACGGGAGCGTTTGATGCAGGAGGAGGAGCGACGCCGGAGGGAGGAGGAGGAGAGACTGAGGAGAGAAGAGGAACAGAGGAGGCAGGCCGAGGAGGAGAGACTCCGTGTGGAGCAGCAGAAGTGAGTGAGAAGAGTTGGGGGGTTTCTCAGTCGTGGTGATGTCACAATAGCAAAATTTGTCTTTCGATACAGTGGTGATTTTTGCTCACGGGGTCCTGCAGGCAAAGAGAGCCTGAGACCCGACTGATCTCCACGCAACCCACAGCACATCATCCATCCATCTAACTATATTTAATTTTAATTCTATAAAATGTGACTAAAATTATATGTTGATGAAAATAAAGACATGTTTTAGTTTTTATTTTTTTTAAACCACATTTTGGTCTTGTCTTTTTTTTCATCAACAATATCGCATGTCGATTTCGTCACTTACTGTTCATTGATATCCATGACGTCTCGTCATCGCCTTGCCTAAGTCACAGAAAAAAAAAGGTTGTCAACGAATATTTTTAGTCGTTATTTCTGTTAACGCGATTAACACTAGTCAGCAGTAATGGTTCTTGGTCCAAATTTTGTTCGCAGATGACCAATTGCATCTATTTATGTTTTGGCACCACGTATACCCTCAGACCACAAAAAATTTAATAATCTCAGCACGTTGTTTTTCTCTTATGCAAATCACATCCTTTTTGGCTCACATGGCAGTTACAAATGAACTGATTTAACACATTCACACCTGCACAGCAGAGACGAGGGGTAACCTTGAACGGAGTGCAGATAGTTTTTGACTTTATCTCGTTTATTTATTATTGTTTTATTTTTTCTTTTCTCAGAAACATTATCACTGAGGCATGTCCTGTTCATCTTTCATTTTTAACAGGAAGTAGTACTAGCCAAAACTCCGGTCTAAAGAATGACCTCAGAGCAGTTTTTCAGTTCAGGACATGCAATATCACTCATCCTGTAATGAATCAGAATCATTTTGTTCTTCATATTTATGTACAGTGAGAAGGAATGTTTCTCAGTGTTTGGTCACAGCATCATACATTCAATCAACAATGCAACACAGTCCTATTTGTATTAGCATCCTAATATACTCAAAAACATTATACCTTATAGAAAATTGACACAGTCGAAGGTCGAAATATCATCTGGATGCGGTTCAAGACTTCACATCCACTACCTAAGGAGGAATTGTACATGTTAGCATTTTACAGTCACACATATTAAACATATATTTCATGTTCTCCGGCGCTTACAGGCAGCAGATCATGGCTGCGTTGAATGCGCAGACGGCCGTGCAGTTCCAGCAGTATGCAGCGCAGCAGTACCCGGACAGTCCCGAACAGCAGCTCATCCTCATCAGGCAGCTGCAGGAGCAGCACTACCAGCAGTACATGCAACAGCTCTACCAGGTGCAGCTGGCACAGCAGCAGGTTAGAGACCTTACTGAGATTTTTCTCTTTAATTAACAGGGCTGTAAGAGGGGAGGGGGAAAAAAAGCATTAGATGGCGTTCTAGGACAAAAATCAGTGTCTTAATGTTGTGTGGAGGTTCCTGAAAAATAACCATGTCGATGTCCTGGAGTGTTTTATTCTTCTTATGGCGAATCATGTATTTAAAGAAAACTTCAGTATATAAACGATCACATGGTTTGTTAAATAATGTCTGCCATACACATTCCCATTAATGAGCTGATGCCATGGAAATGTTAGTATATTAATTCAACAGAGTGGGGTGTAAGACTCTTTAATGATTTAAAAAGCTCTAAAGGTTTATTTTTTAACCTTTAAATAACAACCTTGGAATGAACATGGAGATAGGAGAGTTGTAAGGATTTACTGATTGTAATCAGTATAGCATAGCTTTTACTATGTGACTGAAAAGATTCTGAAATATGTCATTTGTTTGTAACTTAAAAGTTTAGCTTTTTTTCCCAAACCACATCAGGTTTATTATTTTTTTTTCTTTTCCCCCACCCCTTGTCTGTTGGTTCCAAAAATGAGACATCATCTTCTAAGTTTGTGTCCGTGCCTGTTACAGCCCTGTAGACTCCAGCTAATTAAACTTTCTTGATGATAGTTGAACAATTTGTACCATGCTGAATTATACTAAATGTCACATTGAACAGTCGCTCATACGTGATGGTCAGCTGCTTTATAGGGTTTTATAGGTTGAATTGTTAATTTATTTGCGTCAAAAGGTCCCTTCAAAGTTATCTACCAAAAGCCAATGGGCGGCACACGTTAATTCTGACCGAATAATGACTTTGATTGTTTTCACTTGTTGGGTTTGGCTGGAATAATGAGCTGCTGCTACATCGGCCCATTACAGAGAAAATTGGAGTCATTTCAGACCGGACCTTTAACGGCTGCCATATGTTGTGTTCCCCCCCCCTGTAGGCGGCCCTGCAGAAGCAGCAAGAGGACGCTATAATTCTCTCCAAGTTGGAGGTCAGTGAGACGTCGGCCTTCTCTCTCGGTGAGGACGCTCCCACGGTGAACGGCCAGGCGGAGTCATCTGTCGACAGCATAGATCGAGAGGCGGCAGAGCTGGAGCCTGCAGAGGAGGTCACAGAGAACGGCCCGACAGGTGGGAGCGCTCGGAGAGAAGACCTGAACCTTTAGTCAGGAATTATTTTGTCTTTAGATTCGTTCACATTATACATACATTTTGGAATGAAGTGCGTCCTCTACTTTCATTTACTCTCTTGCCCTTATTTTGTTTTGCCTTTTGTCATCAAATATTTCTGTCTCACCCTACCTCAGCAGACTCTCCCCCGGTGATAGCAGCCCCCTCTATGTGGACGCGGCCGCAGATTAAAGACTTTAAGGAGAAGATACGCCAGGATGTTGACTCCGTCATCACCGTAGGCCGAGGGGAAGTGGTCACGGTCAGGGTCCCCACTCACGAGGAGGGCTCCTACCTTTTCTGGGAATTTGCCACGGATCACTATGACATCGGGTTCGGCGTCTTCTTCGAATGGACGGATTCCACCAATGCCTCGGTCAGCGTGCACGTCAGCGAGTCCAGCGACGAAGATGAGGATGAGGAAGGTGAGCGAAATCTAGTTTAATATCCACGCTGCAAGTGCCGTTATCTTATTTCGTAATGAATAAGCTTCGATCACATTTTATAGGGAAAAAAAATAAATCGATTTTACCAAGGCCATTAAAAATGCTCAGGGACTGTTCTGGTTTCGGAAGACACAGTCTGTTATGAAATATAATAATTGGGTCTGTGTATGGATCGTATGATTGATGCACTGCGTTTATTATCTAAAGATTTCTTTTTATTTGTGTTTCTGGATTACATAAAGAGTACTAAACAGACATGTGTTTCCTCTCTGTATAGAGCCTCAGAGCGAGGAGGAAAAGGCCAAGAAAGAGGCAGGGAAACCTCAGGTGGATGAGATCGTGCCAGTTTACCGGCGGGACTGCCATGAGGAGGTGTATGCAGGGAGTCACCAGTACCCCGGCCGTGGCATCTACCTACTCAAATTTGACAACTCGTACTCCCTTTGGAGGTCAAAGAGTGTCTATTACAGAGTCTACTACACCAGATAAGCCTGGGGTCAAGACTGTGGAGCAAGAGTGTGTCTGTGTGTGTGCGCGCGCGTGTGGGTGTGCATGTGTGTATGGGGTGCGTCTAATGCTGTTCAAGTTTAAGAGGATTGGCATCTGATGTATCCTCTGTTTTGCACTCTGAAAGGCGTGCTCTAGGATTCTGTGCTTGTTGATAGTATTGTCTTCTGTTCACAGTGTGATTTCTCCTCAGCCTCCATGTCCTCACGTCATCCAAACAGGTGCTTCGGCCACTTACGAGAGCTGTATGTGTTCAGAAAAAGAAAAAAAAATTACCATTTTACTTTGATATGTTCAGATAAACTGTTTATGAAGTATGACTTAAAAAGTAAAGAAGTCTTGGGTGGAGAATAATTGTTGCTGCTTTTCTGCCCTGGACCCAGTGCGTTTATTTCCAATAACTTAGTCAATGTTAATCCCTCCACCGGTGTGGCAGGATCTTCCTGGAACCTGTTTATTAAAGCAGATTCGTCACTGCGTATATTTTGAAGAAGGAAGTCTGTTATCTTATCAGCGGGGAAACGGTCTGCTTCATTATCTTTTTATATTTGGACAAATTTCTGACTAGTCTTATGCTACATTACTGAAAATGTAAATTGGTGATGGTGATCCTGTTTAATCCGGAACAATATGTAGCTTTACAAAACACATTTGACTAATTAGATTTTTTTAAAAATGTGTACCTTGATTACAAACTCTTTATTACACAAAAGGAATTCATCCTGGTGAACGCTTACATAATGGACATGTTAGAAACGTAATACAAGCAGCGTTGAAGTCAAACCGGGACTTTTAATTGTGCAGAATAACAACAGAGTTATGCGAGTAAAAACTCCCTTCATTTCTGTATATGATCCTGTTACACTAATGCCTTTATCCCAGCCTTTCACTGCTTGGATACCATTAAGGTGTAGAAAGTTTTCTCAGTATGCCGGAGCCATGATCAGACTGAGACCAGGCCTCCCAGGAATTCCTTTAACGCCCAGTACATGTGGAAATGACTTGAAGCGAGGTCAGGGCTGTATGGTGTATGTGGTAATAACTCCTAGATGAGTTCCTGTAATCTGTTTATGAATGATTGTGTCTGCTGTTCCCACAGACAGATGTGTCTCTTCCGCAAGTTAGCTACACGTTATGCCAGTTAGCTGCACTCAGTTCTACACCTTCATTCACAAGACATTTCATTTCACGAGTCCTGGTTTGATTTGAACGCCCCTTGTACACGCACGGCAGATAATGCACCAGTCCATTTCTAAGCATAGTGCTAGCCTTCATGTAGGATTCTTTTACTTCTAATGCTTCATTTGCTGCCATCATAATCATCATCATCATCCTCATGATGTGAATTCATTTTAGTGGATATAAAAGTAAAATCTCGCCTTTCTAAACACTGGTCCAAGGGGTTGTAGAAAAGCAGCACGTCCTCTTTTAGGTGATCACTGGAATATCCTAGCCAGCCGTCTACATCTGTAATCATCATAATAGTGCTTCATAAGTCAGCGTAGAGTACAGAGGTTTGTTCCAGCAACATGAGGCAACCGGGGGCTGCTGGGGTACAAGAAACGAGTAATACATGACTTCTACTTATCTACTGATAGAAAGGTTAAGGATTATGAGGATCAGGATTGAAGTGGTGGAGCCCTTGCAGAGAAAGATTTGTTTTGCAGAAATTTGCTAAAGTGTGTAAAGCATTTAATAAATATTTATTAACCCAACTAGTAGATTAGGGTTCTCGATGTCTGTCGTATTTCATACATCTCATCTTCCTGCTTTTCAATGAGCTTTTTCATCTCTCAACTGAACTGTCACTGTCTTAGTTGAGTTTATTTTGGGTTCTGGATTTACTGATTTATAATTTGTACTTTTTTTTTTTTTTTTTATATTGTGGCATAACTCGCTCGCTGTTCAAACACTTCTTGGCTTTTGTCGCTGTTACATTTTTATGTATGTAGTTATAGACAGCCACATTACAACACAAAATATAAGTGAATTCATCATCTTATATACAGTATGTTCCACAGACACTTCGTTATTTTTATTATGAACTGTCTTTGTGTGTGTTTGTGTATGTGTGACGTCATATTACTAGGGCTGCCACACTAATTACCGAAAGCAGCAGCTGAATTCGTGAGCGCTTTTTTTTTGGTTGCTGGCATTTACAGTGAACACGACCGTTACATGCTCTGCTCTGAGCTGAAGAAGGCTACTTTAACTATAACATAAACATTCAAATATTCATCACTGGTTGTTAGATGGCATTACTACAACATGTTCAGTTGAAACATGAAATGTGAGTTGTTTGTATTTTTTTTTTGTTGTTTTTTCTGTTGTTGTCCCCCCCAGACTAAAAGGTCTATCATCCTAAAAAAGCAGCCCAACATCATTATTACACTTAACAGTGAAATGTGTACAGATGTTTTTTTTTTTTTTTTTTTTTTTTTTTTTCCCCCCCCCTTCCTTTTTTTCCTGGTGATTTATTTTTAATGTATTAATAATATTAAGTCTGGTCTGGGTGTAAAAGTGGAACATAACTGAGGGCTTGATCTTGGACTAAGGACTTGAGATGAAAAGAAATGGAAATGTGGTGGTGAATATCATATTGTACATTTTTCTCCCATTTGCAAAGTGAAAATCAATGTAAATTTCATACCATGTACACATGAAGTAACTTTTTTTTTTTTTTTTGGCATTGATTTGACATGAATGAGTTCTGGGATCACTTTCCCTGAGAATTATATTTAATATTGATTAAACCAAGTTCATCTATACCTTTCTGACCAATACATTTTGGTGTGTTCTTGCTTTTGGGTGCCATCTGTGTACTGCAGTTTCTTTTTAAAAATTACAAAGCATATTATAACATAACTCTTGTATTATTTATTTATTTAGGAGTCTGTTTGCTGTTTTTTTTAACTTTGACATTGAGCAGGGTGTAAAATCAAAGTTGAAAGTGAAATGCAGTTGGAAACAGCATACAGCATTAAGTGGGGATTGCAAAAGAGAAAGTAAGGTAGGGTGGCAGTAAATTGTGAATGGTTTTTTTTTTTTAATATGAAAGAATAAAAGCGTTGCAATAGGCGCGATGCGTAAATGAGTCCGAAGACCTGCATTAAAGTAGTGGAAGCTGGCACAATGTAATGAGCAAAGGAGCAACATGGAATGAGGTAGTGATAATTGTTCTGCTGTCTAAACAGATGCATAACACTTTGTAATGAAATTATGATAACATTTGGTAAGACAGTTTTACAAGAAATTAGCCTTTCCTTAAAATTTCTGCATTTTGCCAGGTTAAGAAAAGGGGGAGGTGGGAGGGCTAAAACATCTTGCACTTGAACAAACATCTGGTTGGATTTACTTTGGATTTATTTAGGAGACATTTCTGGACAAATAGTTTGTGTCAGTCAGGGCTGATGCTTCAGTTCGGTCAGAATGAAGATATAACTGTAATCAATATCCTTCAGTTTCAGGATGTTTAGTATCTGAACATGAAGCATTTATTTCTTACATGCACAGTAAAATTATATTATTTTCTTATATTCATTCCAGCATTTACGGAAGCTAGTTTCAGGGTGCAGGGGGATCAATGATTCAGCACCTCTGAAAAAGTAAGGGTTATCGGCCTTGCTCAGCTTAGAAGTGATGGGACCTTCTGATCAGTAACCCACTGATTAATGTTACCAACTACATTGCCTGGCCAAAAATAATAATAATAAAATCCGTGTGTGAATTATACAACTTGCACAACTTGAATCCTGGAATATGCCTGTTCCATCAGGGAAGAAAAAAGAACCATAGATGTAATAACTCAGTTAATCAGCTGACTTCGTATTATTGCCACATAACATTTCTGAATTTAGACTGAAGGAACCCCGGATCATAGCACTGCTTCCAGAGGCTTGTACAGTGGCCACTCTGTATATGTGTATCACTTCCCATCTTACCCTGACACACACCTTGTCGCTCTGGAACAGGGTCAACCTGAGCTCGTGACCCTGGAACAGGGTCAACCACATGGCCTTTTTCCATTCTGACCACATTCATTCCACAAAGCTGAAGTGCCAATGATTTGACACTACTGAAGTGGTGATTTAATTAAAAAAATGTTTTGGGCTTGGGCAGTCTATATTACAGTATTAGTTTTAGTCATTCTTGACTTTTAAAAATGAAGTGACATTGTGTATTGTTTTTCTATTTTTTGTTTAGGTATTACTATTACCACAAGGGGGAGCTTTAAAATTACACAAGTGCAACTGTTGAAAAAAAATACAGATACAGATGAAGAAAATGTCTAATTATTCACTTAATGTCAGTATCCTGTAGAGGATTGAGCTAAAACAAAGATTCTCCATTATGGCATTCGTATAAATACTGTATGCTGATGCATAGTTTAACTGCTGTAGTTTATTTCTAATTCGCATTACATTTTGTATATATTATATATTATATACGTATATATTTTTTATATTTCTTTTTATATTTATATAAAATTTATATATATATATATATATATATATATATAATTTTTTTTTTAATTAATTAATTAATTTATTTTTTAATAAATATTAGATTTCATTTAATTGAAGCATTAAATTCAATGTGAGTCCATCATTGTTCCTGTCCCGAAGAAACCTCATCCTGCTTCTCTTAATGACTATCGCCCTGTAGCCCTCATCTCAGTAGTGATGAAGTGCTTTGACCGGCTGGTCAAGGACTTCATCATCTCTTCACTACCGGACCCACTATAGTTTGCATACCGCCCGAACCGTTCCACAGACGATGCAATCTCACATCTCCTCCACACATCACTCACTCACTTGGACACTCGGAAAGGGAATTATGTTAAAAAGCTCTTCATCGACTGCAGCTCTGCATTTAATACCATAATTCCCTCCACACTCCACCAAGCTGGAGTACCTGGGACTCAGCTCAACTCTGTGTCAGCGGATCTCCAACTTCCTAACTGGCACACCACAGGCAGTAAGAATGGGCGGACATGTCTCAGCCTCCCTTACTCTCAGCACTGGAGCCCCCCAGGGTTGTGTTCTGAGCCCCCTGCTGTA
>JAQMYL010000020.1:10199155-10214916 GCA_030014365.1 Clarias pachynema
CCAGAGCGACTTACAAAAAGTGCTTTAAAGTTTACATCACTGGATACATACTTACACTGGGTTAACTAGGTTAATATAACATAATATATACGACAACATACTGTTCATACCTCTTTTTGGGATTAATAAAGCGCTTTAATAAAGAACTTTACAAGTTCTGGTAATTCTAGCAAGATATGGAGGATTGGTAAAGTGCAAGCTGAAGACCTAAATTACTTTTTTTTTAATAAAATAAATTGTTGTAAAAATAGAAAAATAAATAGAATATAGATTATTTTTTATTTTTGAAATCACTGGAAAAAAAAAAACTATTTTGTGAACCACATGCAACTTACATGCTAAATAAAACGAAACAGGTGTCTGACAGCATTTTACATGTTTTAGCAAGTAACACAAGCCTGTCCACCGCATCAGGCTTGAGACACGCCCTTACGATAAAATAGATTTTCATTCAATCAATAATAACGATTAATCACGCAGCTCTAAGCTAAGATCAAATTATTAAACATTCCTAAAGCAAAGAAAACAACTAACGTGATTTAAAATCACAAAGAAAACGTGAATTTTCTTTAAAACCTGTCCAACACATTAGTAAAAGCTGGAAGGACAGTGCTGAAAGAAATTTGTTCGGAAGGGAGATCACTTAAACGCTTGAGGAAGCTGCATCAAAAAAAAGTTCACAATAGAAATCTGGATTGGGACTAAACAGCTGTGTGTATATATAAGAAAACCATTTGTTAATGAGACAAATCAGAAAGAAAGGCTTCAGTTTGCAAGGGAGCAGAATGGACTTTGAAGCAATGGGGAAAAAAAAAAGTCATGTGGTCTAATAAGTCCAGGTTGACCAGATTCCAGAGCGAAGTGCGTACCAGGTTAAGAAGTGAAGCACATGAAGTGATCATGCATAGCGCCCACTGTACAAACCTCTAGAGCCAGTATTATGATCTGGGTTGGTCAGTTTCACATCTGGCAGTAAAACGAAGTCAGCTGATGACCTGAATGTACTGAATGACCAGATTATCACATCTATGGATTTCTTCCTCCCTCATGACACAGGCATATTCCAGGACTCCGATTGTGAAAGAATGGTCCTGGGAGCATGAGGAATCATTTTCATACATGACCACAACATTGCGAGAAATTATAGTGTGTTTGACTTTTTAATTTTTTTAAGCCAGGAAATGTTAATTTTGTAAACCAAATAAAATAAACAAACCCAAGTTGATTAGCCCAGCAAAAAACGTTAAGTCTATTTATAATGATATGAATTGCTCAGATGTTTATGATGTGTCGCAATTCTGTAACCATTTCTTCCAAAACCCTTTTTGACTTCAGTCTGTGCAGGGCAGAAATCACAGACTCCTGTAACTCCAGCCTCTCAGGACCAGAGCTCCCTACTGCGCTTTAATCAGTCATGTTAACATGAGTTTAATTAGCTCGAATTCACACAGTTCTTAATTCACGCAGTGTTTTATAGGAGAATTCACTTTCAGCGTATATACACACACTGTCTCTCACTCACTCAGTGCCAGAGCTGGCAGTGTACAGAGGCATTCCTGTCTTTATCCTTTAGATAGGTGTGTGGATTTGGCAGCACGTCTGCTTTACCACCCAGGCTCGCTGTCTGGTCTCCTGTAGTGCTTAGGGAGAGTCGTCTGACATTAAAGCAGTAGAACCGCCCACATCAGACCACCAGGGTTTTCCCGACCCACTGATCTGCTCTGTGTGTAAATTACAGCATCAGCACAGCCTCTGTGTTTAAACACTCTGCCACATTGTTCTTAGACTTTCTTCTTAATTATGTGTTTCATTACAAGCTCCTGTGGTCACATGATTACTTGGTTTGCTTGAGTCACTACAGGCCAAGTTGTTGTTGGCAGTGACGCTGTCATGTTTTTACCACACACACACACACACACACACACACACACAACATGTACACATGGGCGCACACGCACACTGTTCCTAGCTATGTATGTATAGTATTGATGCTACGATCATTTACCAGTTGACCTACCTGCGACCTGTTATATCATTTTTCTGGAAAAAGCTGGTTCCGGATGGGGTTGCACTTTGGTTTTAGGAAAAACAATACCAAAAATGAAGGAAAATCTTAACATGAAGAGTGTAATATTAAAAATCTGTGATAAGGAGTGTATGCTTATGCTTCGACAGCTGTGACGTTTTTGTCAGATTCATATTTTTGGTACTGGATGCTTATGAGAGCAATCCTAGTTGAGGTGCATTCAGTATGTACAGTATAATATACTGTGGGTGCAGTAATGGTGGAGGGATTGATTTTCATAAAGCATTTGTTCTCAGTGTATAAACCGACTATTAATCGACCATTGATTGAAACGTATGATCGATTATAGACTGGTTACTGACTCCCATCACTAATATAGAGAACTACCTCCGTACCATGGTTTAGGTTCCGGATTAACACTCTGACTCTGAAAAAAAGAAATTTCCTCTGCTGTAATGTATATGTGACTTTTTATACCACTTTTTTATTTTTCATCATCTAGTAGCGTATGATGTGGATCGTCCATGAAAGAAGTTAGTCGTTGAAGTTGACAAGGCGCAGAGAATACAGCTTGTTCTGTTATGAACTGCAAAGTTGTCCATTATAAAAATAAAAAAAAATTACAATAATTCTGACTCATAGAAAAACTCTGAATGTTGAGAGTCTTCCCATAAATATTAAATGGAGACGGTTTAGAAAGTCAGAGATGAAAGAAAATTATTTAACATCATTGCTTCAGTCAGTATAAATGATAAAATATAGAAATCTGAGTGACACATGCTATGTACCTTTTAAAATGTGGAGAGCCAGACCTGATTCCTAAGGGGAGTATCACTGCCCAAATATGAACACAGCCACATAGATAGTGCTGATGTCCTGAAGTGTCTGTGATAGTGGTAGGTATTGGCACTAAATCTGTTTTGCATTCCTCACGCCATTCCCAATTTAGCGACCTGTAACTTTTCAGTCATTTTTAGACAAAAAATATGTGGGGGAAAAATATTCACTACTTTTTGTCATTTTTATGTTTTTGTATTGGTCTGAGCTTAAACAGGTCCATTAGACCTTTTCTCATGTGACCTCATGTATGAAGAGTCCCTTCTCTGGCTCGTTTATTCGCACTGTCGGGTCTCTGACTGGGGGAGCGTCAGCAATAAGTCTTTTACATAGACACTGAAATGCCGTGTTCGGAAGAGGGGTGAAACAGGAGGGGATTTGAGGAATGAAAAAATCTATTATATAAGGGTATTTTTTGCTGGAGCATTCTAATGCACACACTTTGGGGGAGCTCAAGACCTGCGTTAACCTAAAAAATGGATAATGGGAGCTTATTTAATACAGACTATGGGACCATTAAATGGTTAAGCTACAAGTGATATGAAGGAACATTTAGAATCAGTTTGGAGAGCTGTCTTAAATCCACCATATATAGACCAGATTAGATACACTGATCAGCTATAGAGCCACTGATCAGCTATTAACTCCGCTGCCGGGTGAACTGAATAACACTAATTATTCAATTATATACCAGAAAACTGGTGACCGGATCATGGGCACTCAAGGCCCATCTACATCTGCTGTGACCAAACACTAGCCCACCTATCGTAGAAATGTATCAGAGCACCCAACCCATCACAGCCTGCTGCGAATTGGTTCAAGGTTGTTGTCTCGGCCTCCAAATTCCCCAGATCTTAATCCGACCAAGTGTTTATGGGATGCGCTGGATAAGTCTGATTCACGGAGGCTGCACACCCCACAACCCATAGCACCCAAAAGATCCATCACTAACATCCCAGTGCCACTTCCTGAGGGGTTGGAGCTGCATGATGGCACAAAACCCCTATAGTTAATGTTAATGGTTTTAAATGTTACGGCTAATTGAAGTTTAGTCACTTTTTATTTCATTGCACTACTTTTTTTACTACATTTTTAAATAATATTACCAAAGCGGTTTAACATTTAAGTCAAGTAGTGTTTTCTGTAAGTATTTTAAGATTGCCTTTCACTAAAAATATATATACTTTTGATTCTATTACTGTCCCATAATCACAGGCCTTGTTGCCTTACAATCAAAGCGTACGAACACAAAAAAAAAGGTTGTTTCAGAAATACTATCCCACTGCAGACTGGACAGGAGCTCTGGGCTCGGTAACGGATTTAGCTCCACTACAGTTGTTGGTGCGATGTTCAGATCATGATGTCAAGGGTTTCAGCATGAATATGGGATCACAGCACAGCACTGCTGAAATGCAAATAGACAATGACAGCCAGTGTTACAGTTAAACAGAAGGTACACAATAAAAACAGTATATATGTAGTTATCGTTTCTATATTTGTATTTTTATTGGTCATATTTGACATCTCAACTTACCATAAACAAACCATAAATATATTTTTAAATAAATATAACCATACAAACCCTGTGTGTGTGTGTATATATATATATATATATATAAAATAGTTACTGTATAGATGTTAGTTACTTCTGCAAGTTTGCTTTACTGCGGTTTGGGACAGTACTGGAGGTGTGGATATAATTTAAGCACCCTGACACCGAGTCGTTTCCGTTAACCGCATCAACGCAGTGTTTCATTCGTCGTTTTGAAAAACAATTTCAATTTTCCTTCATTAAAATACGACACATGGCATTTTTAAATCAGATTATAGTTAGGTGTAATATTTCAAAACAAGCTGGTTCCTGTATTCACTCATATCTTAACAGGATCTTGGCACATTTTCAAGTTAATAATAAAAATGTTAATAATAATTTCATAGTTCATATCCTTGAACTATGAAATTATTTTTATTACCGCAAAAACTGTCTCACTAAATGACTGTATGGTTTTTCATTGTTAAACTTTTATGTTTTTTAATCCCTTTAATGTCAGTCTTGGATTACGTGAAGTGTCTGCAGTACAGGTCCTACGAGGTGCAAGAGAAGTGATACTGTACTAGAGCAAGTTACTGTAATTTATATAAACCTGAGATTTGCCTTGCAGGCTGTGTTACTGTCAGAGAGAAAATGAACCTTCCGATCAGTCAGATATGAGAGTTAGAGAATAGTGTAAATGGTTTAAATGAAAGTAATATACAGTATGTAACTGATTTACCAGAAATGGAATTTCTCTGTCTGTGTCTACTTTGTGTTTTAGGATGAATACACAGCCTGCTCTAGGGTTTGCATAGAATGTATTATACTCCGTACAGTTGGTTTAGTGTTTTTGTTTCTTCAATCCGATTAAAATCATTCTGATTACAGTAGAGATTCCAGCTTAACTGTTTGACATGGACGCTGATCTGTTAAGATGTCCATTTACATGCTCAAAGCTCTTAATCAGAATGTAATGTTTAAAATGCCAGGATTATAGCAGAAGAGGAAGTTTTTTAGCACCTTGGACATTAGATTAGGCATTTTATCATTTTATAATAAATAATTTGTATAAATCTTCTGCCTTATGATTATGCTTTGAGTTACCAATCGAAGTGGTCGAAGGTTCGAGACCTAGCTCTGCCAGGTCGCCGCTGTTGTGCCCTTTGTCAAGGCCCGGGGCAGCGTATTACGTCTGACCCAGCGCTCTGATCCCAGCCTGCTAACAAAAAGCTGGGACAAATAATACACAATTTCACTGTGTAGTAATGTAAGAAATAAAGGCTGAACGTAATTAATTTAATGAGTGGTTACAAGAATTCAGTCTCATCGCTGATTGGTTAGATGCTTTATTATGTATGAAATGGCAAACCAATCAGTGCCCCTTTAATTAGATGAAAGCAAAAACAGGTAGGAGAGAGTTGTTCTTACAGAGTTTATCGGTCGGGAATGGAAAATCTTCTTTTCCAGAAACTCCTCACGTCAGCTAATGTTACCCCCATGCAGGGCAAAAACGCGCAGACAGAATACATTTATCCCAACAGTCAGATGAAGTGTTTGCACGGCTAATATGTACCTGTTTTCCAGATTATCAAAGGTTAATCGTAAAACCACTTTTTACAAGAGTTTACATGATGCATTTTCCTTCCGGCTTATTATTCTGATTATTAGTTGAATATTCGAGTCCATGTGAGCACAACTAGTGGTAATCTGACCCAGCGCTACTTTTCTTTCTCAAGCCTCTGTTTCTGGACTCTTGGTTGCCTGGTGACTGCTGATGCTGGGAAAATGACTTGAGATTCTGCGAGTGTGCCTCGTGCTTTTATGCCTCTAGTATAAGTGAAGAGCTGCCAGCACGACCCGGGGGGAATGAGACAAGAGTGAGAATAATTGCCACCTGTGGGAGAGGGGTTCTGAAACATGTCGGCTCATACGGGATTTTGAGGAGAGTGTAGTTCACGGGGTTACAGCCCAGGCCACTCGCAGCGAAACCAGAGTCTAAAACCAGTGCTAAACCAGTGCTCTGCCAGTTCTAAGCCTGCTCCTGGCCTAGTCCTAGTCCTGCCCTGTATTTGTCCATGAATAAGTCATTTCTCTGTTATAGAGAAAGCCACAGCAGGATCAGATTGTTAATTAGCTAAATAGTTGGATCAGATGGGTTTGAAATGGGAAGGCACTTAAACGTGCGGGGGAGGTGCGTGCCTAGACGAGGATTTGGAAACCACTGGAATTACAGCTGATGTTAGTGCGATGTATGACATGAGTATCAGTTATAGGGAAAAATTTAAGGAAAAACGTTCATACACTTTCTTAAACGTGTTAAACAATTAATTAATCAATTAATTAGTAATAATTAATATATATATATTTTTTTGACAATATAAACATTTTTTTTTAAAACAGTTCTATAAGCACAATCCTTTCAAATTTTATGTAAGACAAATTAATGAAACACAATTAGTTTAACAAACATAATTCACAAAATGTATATAATAAGGATGTTGGAATTACTACTTGACTTAATTTACTGATTGAAAAAGTTGCTTTTTTGAGTTAAAAATACAATGTACAATATTGTGCACTGAGGGCTCTGATTTGTCATGTACAAGTTAATAGAAATGTGAGATGTGGAGAAATATTATGCAAAACAACATAATCAGTCAAGACAGTTTTATGGGTTATATTGAATCGGTAAAATTCTTAATGCCAATAATCATTATCATCCCTCGTCCATGCTAGAGCCTGGTGCTGGATTAGCAGTGCAGTTAAGGCTTACGTGTGACCGAAGTGAGTTTATATCGTCTTTATATATATAACAATAGCTTTGGCTTCCAATGAAACTGGATAAGTTTCTACTAAAACTAGTGTTTCTGCTATTCATTTGATTGGAATGCAGGATTAATATGGTTACTTTGGCTTGAGCAGGTCAAGCTCTTGTGGAGCATTGTGCAGAAGTTTCAAGTATATGCGCAACAATGAGGAATGGCATTCAGTCAGGGTTAAAAACAATGAGCACAGGAAAGGCCAGGCACAATAGGATGAGTGAGAGAAAAGTCTTTCAGAGTAATTGTGAAACTATGGGTTGTGGCTCATTGTAGCTGAGCCGCAGTGATTATCAGGAACATCCCCTGTCTGTGTCCAGGGTGGGGCTGTACGTCCTGGCACTGGTGGAGGGTTTAGGTGTGGGTGTGGGGTTTGTTTGAGCTGACCGAGCTGGACTTGGAGCTTCCTTTTTCTTATTTCTGTACAACAGACAAACCGGGAGAAGGGATTGGCAGAATAAGACCAGGCAAACAACCGGTATAGCAGTGATGTACGGCTTTGTATGTCTGCTAGTTTAAACTGAAGAGTTTTCAAATGGTGGATTTCGAATGTAATGCATTACTCCATTATTTATTTATTTATTTATTTTAACGCACACTAGTCGGGATTTGAAGTTGTCCCTCGATGAAGGCATTTTTGGAAAAAACATAGAAACTGACCCGATCATCTCTTTTTCTCTCCACTACCATTAGTCTAACATAATATCCAAAATGCTTGCTTTCCATTGCATAACACATGACATGCTGGCACAGCTCCAGGGTCCTCGCTTCGATCCTAAAATCAGGATTACTGTCTGGACATTCTATGTATGTTCTCCTGAGTTCTTCTTCTATCTTTTTTTTTTTTAAACAATGCAGGATTCTCTTCATCTTCTTCTTTTGAATTCATGGAGGATTGGTACAATATCACCACCTACTGGAGTGGAGACAAAAGGACAAGACGTGAACTTTAAATCAACAACATTTTATATTTTTAAATACTTGTGCTGCAAGTAGCTGCTTGAGACAGAGCAGATAACAAACTTTCGTGCTATTGAATCTAATCAACTCGTAAAATCGCAATTCACAAAAAATTTTATCGATTTGAAAAGACTAGCTACAAACTTTTTTTTTTTCGACTGCTCAAGGTCACACACAACTTGGCACCGGTTTTTACACCGGATTTCCTGACACAATCCTCCCATTTTACCTGCATGCACTGCCTGGGTAGTATGGGGTGTGGCAACCCACCAAAGATGTGGCTCGAATCCGGATCCTTGGATTCCCAGATCAACAATCTAGAGCCTTAGTCGCAACGTTTCTTTATCAGTCATGTTAGAGTCAGAACTATCATACAGAGATAGCGCACAGTTTTTAACCAATCAGATTCAAGAATTTACCCAGGCTCTGGAAGCAAAAACTTTAGTCCTATCAGCTGTACTTAATATCCAGCTTTACAGTGTAGTTGTGGGGTTAGACGTGTGTTTGCTTTGCTCTTTCTCCTGCCCACGCGTATCCGCACAATGTGTTAGTTCAGCTTGGCTTTCATGCCCAGAGTCTACTGCTGACGCTGACGGGCAAATCCACAAGCTATTGTGTTTAAGGACACATCCCTCTGCCCTCATGCATTAGCCCAAACAGTTCAGCGAGCACAAACGCATGCAGACATCTGCTTACACACACACACGCGCACACACACACACATAGACTGTACACTGTAACGCATGAAGGCTTGCTAAAGAGCAGCCCTGTCATGTTAACCGGAAACCACAGGTGAGGAATAATGCACATCGTTTAATAATTGATGATGTATTTGTTGTAATTAAACAGCGGAGTGTGTGTATGTATGAGGTCACTAACAGCAGTCCATCATTTAATCTCTTAAACTTTATTTGTTTGACCTTGTTTGGAATCAGAAAGCATTTCCTGAGCCTCCCTCTTCAGCTCTGACAGCTATTCAGTGAGTATCAGCCTCTCCCTATTCACAGCGGAAGCTATTCACATCCGTCTTCATCGTGTCACAGCGCGGCCTGCAGGAGTGTGTTTGGACTGGGACGTGAAAAACGGTTGCTTTTGAGCCTAAGGTCAGAGGTGAAGAGGGAGCCATCTTGAGTGTGCTGATTGGAAGAAGGGGCGTTCTCATCCGCTTTTCTCGTTATTTACTCATTAATTACAATTTGATTCCATAGCACTGATGATTACCATCTTTTTTGGGTTTACACACCTTTATCTCACTCACTTTATCCTGTATACAGGGTCGTGGGGGGCGTGGAGCCTATCCCAGTAGACATGGGGCATGAGACCGGGTGTTCACACACACCTCCATGCTCATTCACACACTACAGGTGGGAGAAAACCGGAGTACCTGGTGGAAACCCATAAAGTATGGGAAAAACATATACAGACCCCAAGGCGGGAATCGAACCCAGAGCCTGGAGGTACAAGGCTACAGTGCTAACCACTGCGCCACCGTGCTGCCCACTTCAATAACCTAATAAGTATTAAGATTGTTTAAATGTCATGTCATGGCCTGCCAGTCTTCTGATCCACACTCCAGTCCAGTGGATTACGTTTTGCATCAACCATCCAAAAACGCAAAAGAGGAACAAGCGAGACTCTCACAAAATACGAGTATTTGTCTTTGAAGTTAAAGTCGTGGTACGTTTTGTAGGAATCCCTCAGGTTTAGACCATTGAAAGTATGTAAGTTTACCTGAATAATAATAATAATAATAATAATAATAAAAAAAAAAACATGTGAAAACCCATTGATTCAGTTAATTGAATCGCACAATAAAAGATCAATAAAGTTATTGAATCTTGGATGCTCGTAAGGCATGGTAGTAAGAACACTGAAGGATTACCGAATATACTGTAGCAAGGCAAGCTGTCTAAATATAGCAAAGAGCACAATGACTGACAGTCCACATAAGCACGTATCAGAAAACAAGCGCGTGCTACATGCTGCGCATGCGACACACCTCGAAAGTCATAATTCTCTACCTCAGAGGCTGCTGTGTGAGAGGGTGTGTGATGCCCTACAGCAGGTGAAACTGGCTCCTGCTCCAGGAGCACAAAGCCCATGAAGGTCCATGCTCTGCAGCCATGCTCAGTAAAAATAAACCAGGAGTTTCCAGCTCATCTGTCACTCAGACACTCTTATTGTTTCTCCTCATCCACTAACCTCCCACAGACAGGCTCCCTTCCACTTCCCTTTTCCTTTCTTAAAACCTCCCTGATTTAGTGTCGCCTTAGCCGTGGAGATTTCCTTTCAGCACTCGGTGTGGTGTTTTTTTTGCTTTTTAGAGACGTTTTATTTTTCATACTACTCCAAATGTGTGTTTATCTACTGTAGATAAAAAAAAAAAAAAAGTATGACCCTTTATATTCATACAAGTGGGTTCGATCACTTAAATAAACATGTGTGGTCTTTCCTACATAGACCTTTCATTGTTCGGAAAACTGAAACATGAAGAAACCTGAAACTATGCTATAGGTCCTCCGAAAATGTTTATCCTCTGAATCTTGATTTCTTCAGTATCAGGCGGACGGTCAGAATTCGGCATGGACGATACGAATCAATGGATGAAAACATTATCAGGCTGCCGTTGGTGGTGCTGGGGTAAAGATGTGAGGAATGTTTTTTTAGCACACACTGGGCCCCTTAATACCAATCAGGCATTGTCTGAATGCCACAGCCGGTCTGAGAATCGTTGCTGAGCGTGTGTGTGCGTGTGCAGGATGAATCTAAACACTTCAACTTTAAAGCCTAGTACATACGGTACTTGGAAACCGGCCTCCATTTGGCCTTTTATGCTTTTATTACGCTGTAATTACGAGTAAACCAGGCAGGAGAAACAGGCAGAAGCTAATGATCTGCAATGCAAACAACTAAACGCGGGGTTAAATTATAACTGTGAAGCCGCGACAGTTCAGAGAAACATGGAGCTTTTTCCAAGTTCAAGATCAGCACCGACAGAACAACAGTTTCTGCGTAATCAGAGCATTAATTCGGTTTTGTCTTTTTCTCTCGAATTTGTTGTACCTCTGCCATTCTCATACAGTTACTCAATCATTTATGGGAAAAACACAGTATGAACAGAAACATGGTTATCTTCTATGTACTGTACAATGACTTCATAAAGGATTCTATTGCATTCATAATGTCTTTAAAGTCTTTAAAATCAAAGCATATCAGAGTTCTAAAGAGTACCTGAAAACCATACTTGAGTAAAAGTACAGATACCTTACTGTAAGAATCACTCCATTACAAGTTACAAGTCACCAATTCCAATAAAACTTGAGTAAAAGTCTTAAAGTATCCGATTTTAAAAGAACTTAAGTATTTTACTCGTACTGAATGTAGGCTCAAAGAACACCAAGAAATGTGAAAAACAAGAAACCGTTTATTTATGAGGTTTTATTTCCTAATATAGAAATGAAATTGAACCCTTCAATATTTCAAAATAGCAGAACAAAAGTCAGTCTCAGTCAAACTCAAATGTTCAAAAAAGGCACAAGTAAAAGAGTTTTTCTTTTCCTCAAAAAAAAAGGTATTTTCAGTCTACAATGGACAAAAATAAATAAATAAAAATTCAGAGCGGACTTTGATTTGATTTACTTCTCCGTCTCAGAGGGGGGCAATATTTTAATTCAACTTCAACAAAAGCTGGTTCTCAAAGTTCTCGGATAAAGATGCCGACTTGTCGCGCACAATCACAAGGTAATGAGTAACGGTAAGTGTCCGTTCAAATGTACTGGAGTAAAGAGTACATAAATTCAATCAAAAATGTAGTCGAGTAGAGAGTAAAAGTTGCTTATATTTTTGATACTCAGTACAAGTACAAAGTAGACAAAAAAACGCTTAAGTACAGTAACGAAGTCCATTTACTCAAATACTTTACACCACTGATGTATATATATACATACGCATACACACACACAAAAGTTTGGACACTTCTTCTCCTTTCGTCATCATCTTGCCCTATAAATGTGCTTTACACCATCATTGGTCTTGTGCAGAGGATGGAAGGGTACATCTACTGTACAAATCCGTATTATGGCGAGAAACGCTCAGTTGGGTAAATTGGAAAGACAGTCTGTTATTACTTCAAAAAATAAAGGTCAATCGATTAGAAAAACTTGAAGTACTCCCCAAATGGAGTCACTAAAAAAATAACGCACAGACGCTATGATGAAACTGCCTCTCAGGAGGACCGTCCAAGGAAAGCAAGACCAAGAGCTACCTCTGCTGCAGAGGATAAGTTCATCATAATCAACCGTCTTAGAATCTGTCGATTTACAACAGTAAATGCTTCTCGGAGTTCAAGCGGCCGACAAATTTCAACATCCACTGTCAGAGGAGACTCAAGTACTCAACACATCTAGGAAATACTTCAAGTATTGGAGTGTTGGAAAACCATTTCTGGTAATGATTACCTCATGAGGCTGAATGAGAGAATGAGAAGTGTGTGCAAAGCTGTCATTAAAGCAGAGGCTACTTTGAAGAATCGAAAATCTAAAAATATTCTGGGTTAACACATTTTTGTTAACTACGTAATTCTGTATTTGTTTTGTGAGAATTATATGTCTTTATTATTCAAATACAATGTTGGGGTGAAAAAGCAGAAGGAGAAAACATGGAATTTGAAGGTGCGGGCAAACTTTTGATTGGTTGTGTGTGTTGGAAAAACGGAAAACTGTGTTGGTCTTGTGTTCCTATCATGAGCAGAGGTCTGTTAACTAAACAACATGTCACACAGAGACCGTGATTTGGTGGTTTCATTAATTTCGTCCCGGTGTCTGTTCCGGTCTGTAGATGTTCTGTGGTTTTCCTGCTTGAGGAAGGTATTGCTTTTGAATGTGTAGTGGAAATGCATCCGGAGAGTGTGAGTGAAAAGAAATGCATTACTCCTTTGACTGGGGAAACAACCCACGCATACAAACACACACACACACACACACACACACACACACACACACACACACACACAGATATTTGAATGTCCGCTGTATGTAAAAAGTAGGAAAGCAAATGTTGTTCTTTGTTAATGGGTTCTTTATAAATAGATAACATTTTATTTACATTACAGCTGCTGATTATATTGAAATTTTTTCCGAGTAGTTATTTATATTATTTTAATAAAAGATATTCGTTTTTCAGTTATTTAATTATGTACTACTAAATTTATTAACCTTTGTCAAATAAAGTTAAAGATCTGCACTTGCAAATGAAACTTTCACTAAGGTAATGTGACATTTACTAGGACACACACTCACACTTTCTTCTTTCTTCTTTTTGTTGTCGTCGTCTCTAATGCTGAATTCCTTCGGCTTGCGGCGTTTGATCATTTTTGCGTAACCGACTCTGAAACTCGAGGCTTAACTCTTACTGTTCAAAGTCCGGACTCGGAGAATCAACCTGTTTAGGAGTTAACCCAATGACTCGAACCATGAGGGGCTCGTGAGTGTAGCAGTGTTTTTCCCAGAGGCCTGAAATATACATGTGGTAGTAGCAGGTACCACAAAAAAGGATCTGCTTCGTATGAGTAACAACATGTGTATGATTTACTGGATATTTCTGGTCGTTTAACATGTTTCATGGATCCACTCCGTGAAACATGGAAGCGTAAGCTTTTCATCTTTGAAGGAGGGCAAGCTGTAGGAGGCCAAAGCTTCGAGATAAAGCACCAGAAAATAACAAGAGTAGAAAATAAAAAAAAAAAGTATAGGAGTAATAATAAATAAATGTTTATAAAATAAAAGAGTACAGACATTTAGTCAAGGATAAAGTGACTCGTGAAACAAAGGGGAGGGAAAAAACAACAAAAATGTGTATAAATACAGTATATGTACGTATTATTATTATTATTGTTATTATTATTATTAACAGTGATCAGTGCGTATTTGTTTGTGTGTGTGCACATGTGTGTGTGTGAGATATGGTGTGCTGAGGTCTCTCGCTCTCTCCACATGTGTTTTTCTATATAGCGCTCTTCTCAGGATATTAGAATGAAGACGTATAAGAGCAGCACCCCAAGGTGACATGAACCTCTAATTAACTAAGAGCACATGGCGTCATTCTGTCAGTGTAAACAGGTTATAAAAACAAAGTGTCAAGGTGTACCTGTGTGCAAACACTAGTGATCAGTTCTCTACATGCATCACCATTTCCGCTCGGCGCATTTGAATGAATGACGTGATGTAGCGTGCCGCTCTGCGCTTCATAACGCAGCACAACTAATCAGTAATGAAGTTTGTTCACCAGCTATTCTTTTTTATTATTGAGTTTCAATGATTAGTTGTTGTTTAACTCCTAATTATAGTTAATATTGCTATCCTCGTCTACATGAGCATACAGGACACCACTACGGTTAATTCATACGGGAAATCAATAACGGAAAAGGAGATCACCACTTTCTGTTTTTTCTCATTCTTATCTCTCACACACACACACACACACACACACACACACACACACACACACGCACGCACACACACACACACTCTTTTTCTCTCTCTCTTTCTATTTCTCTCTCTCACACACTCACTTCCTTCACAGCTGTGCTGGACTCCTGGATACTGTTCTCCAAGAGGATGTTTTTCAGGAAGGATGGTTATTGTGGAAACTTGGTTTCGTCAGTAACGTCATATAGCAGTGAAACCTGCTCTTTTCTGCTGCTTATGCAGAACGTGTGCTGGGAGCTCGTGGGTGGCCAGATCTTTCCGTTTTATGATTTCAGAGTTATGAGCAGTATAATGAGCGTGCGGTTTGGACTCTAATACTGACCATTATTTAGTCCCATGGGACGTGCAAAGCTCTAAAAATAACGAGCTGCATATATATATATTTTTTTATTTTATTTTATTACTATTATTATTTTTTTAAACTCGGTTTTTTTTTTTTTTTTTTTTGCATGGAGAAATGCTCGCGCGTTTGGGGTTCATTGTACCGCGAGGTCTTTGACACAGATGTGTGCGGATTGTCAAAGGGGAGTAGACAGGAATTTGAATCCGATAACTATATAAACATATAGCCTGCCTGTCTGTGTCGGTCGGTGTAAGGCCGCTTGGTGCAACAGGTTCATAAACATTCAGCCGGATAAATCAGCTGCTCATCTCATCGGGATGAGGTTTTGACGGTGGCCTTGTCACATCCTCAGTCTAGTCTTATAGGTATGTCTATACCAGTACAGCCTGTATCAGGAGAACAACGTTTATAGAGGCCAGGCTTATAGCCGCAGGGGAAATCCCATCCGTCTTACTCAGTCTGTCTGAACACACAGTATTTCGTCTCGAACGTAAACAACAAGAGTGGCGTGTGTCTGCACTACAACAGAGGAATGCACTGAACTTATGAGTGCTGTAATGGTCCTTCTGGGGAAAAAACTAAGCACAGTGATCATTCATGAAACGAAACAGTTTTATTCTGTTATAGCAATGTGGTTACACGGCTGCGATTTCAGATCGTCTGGCTCTGAGGTTGCTCGTCAACGAGTGATCGGCCGTGACTGATGCGCGAGGCAGATGAAAAGCAGGCCTTTGAAAGTACTGCTCATGGACACACA
>JAQMYL010000020.1:10215016-10226160 GCA_030014365.1 Clarias pachynema
CAGGGATCTCCGGATGATAGGGCGAGCGCTTTACCACTGCGCCACTCGGAGGCCTCAGTCAATTCAGTTTAAATAGATTTTTGAGCATTGCAGTTTTTGATTAAATTCAATAGCACTAATGTTTATTGTCTGTAGATGTACAGTACTGTGCAAAAGTCTTTACCCCGCCTCTCATTTCTTCATATTTTAAGATAAGATAAGAGTTAGACTTTCTCATGTAGTCCTAAGGAATAGTTTTCCAGGCTTCCTGAAGGACTTTTTCGTCTCTCGATTCTTTTGGTTTTCCGTCCAGTCCTTGTACCTGAGAAGCTTCAGATGAATGTTTATCTCCTTGTTTATTAAGCTACACAGTGAGCTTCGAATCATTCAACCATAAAAAAAACCCGTCTAACTTAAGGCAAGAACCAGTGAGAAACTGGTGCAGATGATGACAGATGTTCAGGCCAGTGATTAGTATACTGGTGATGCTGAATGCTGAGTGGTTGGAACGGACGAGAGGGGAAACGAGGTTGCTGCTGTCAACAACAGCAATTTTTTAAACACCACAGTAAAACATGTGTTCCCATTACTTCATTTCAATTTACACCATTTAGTTTCATATGAAGAAATGAGGAGTGACTCAAGACTTTTGCAAGACTCTTGCACAAGTAATTGAATCAACCAACGAAAGCCAGATGAAATTGCATAATCGATCAAACTACACAGCTCTCCAATCCACCACATCTGTAACATTATTAGTCACGTATCATCATTTCGACATGTTTCTCTGTCCTGAGAAAATACCTATAACCTGTTCTCACCTACAGTATAACTATAACTCAAATTCCACCTGTAAGCAGCGGTGCTTAATATCAGATTCCTGATTCTGATTATTCAGAACGCACCAGTAAATTCTCTATACTGGCACAGCAAGACAAACCAACACACTTTCCAGTAAAAAGACACTACAAGTTGTTAACATATTATCTAACATCTAGAATAGTGTGAGTGTGTGTGTGTGTGTGTGTGTTTGTTGAAGAGGGTTTCCCTTTTCATTTTCTTTCTTTTTTATTTTTTATAATCTGTTCTATCATTTTTATTGTCTGACTTCCTGCTGCTTCTTTCCACAACTGAGATAAAGTCTGAAAAACGTGGGGAGGGAAAAAGTGTTCTTGTTGGTTCGAGTATGAATTTTATGAGAAGGAAGCCGTAATACCGGTTCCGTGGTTTTAGGCATGAATCGTCGAGTCTTTACGAGTTTGTGTAACACAGAACAGGAGCGTTCTGGATCAGACGTGCGTCTCATATAAAGTGTTTACCTTTTGAACTTTTGCCAGATCTCTGCTTCTGGTCAGCCTCACACCTCTGTGTTCCTGATAAAGACAGCCATGCATGCATTTGCCAGTCAAAAACTGCAAGTGTAAGTACGCATGTGTGTGTGTGTGTGTGTGTGTGTGTGTGTGTGTGGCAGGAGGGAGACGATCATGTGGTTTGAAGTGTGTTTTTTTTTTTTTACTATGAAATTGCTCAAAGGTTTTATGGAGCAATAACAAAGTGTGTGTATATCTGCAAGCTTAATGGCAGAGGAAGGACTGATTGTGTCACCTTGTTATCAAAGCTAATCAACTGACTAAATTTATATGACTATTAAGTTCTACATTTTATGTTCATCATGGAATTAGGAGTCACTTGACGTGCTTGTTGCCCTCGGCGTGTATTCCCACCTCTCACTCAGTGTTCTCAGGATAAGCTCCTGATCCTCCGTGACCCTGACCAGGGCAAAGCAGGTACTCATGATGAATGACAGAATTGAACAGATTTACAAATTAACCGGTCCCCATGATTACTGTTTAATGGTGTAAACTGACACGTGATCCATTTGTACCCTTTCGAAGGCTTTTGAGGTCGCTAGACTTAAACACGATTGTGGTGACTGATTGCTGAAGCTGCTGGTTAGCAGGTCAGGAGTTTAAATCGCTGCACTGACAAGGTTACGTACTTGAGAAGAGACCCTTAACCCGCTTAACTGCACATGAGTATCTCACAGAGGTAATGTCCTTTGGATAAAAGTGTTAGTGGGAATGTGTGTGAATTGTAGGATGTTGTAGTTTTATGATTCTCCTTCAGTGGAACTGAGGGTTGAACCCGAACCTACGAAGTTCAATTCAATTCAATTCATTCAATCCTTCATTATCTATACCACTTTTTCCTGTATACTGCGGGGCTGGAGCCCATCCCAAGAGCAAGGGGTACACCCTGGACAGGGTGCCAATCTATCGCAGGACACATAAACACACTTACACTCTTTCTATGTCTTTGGACTGTTGGAGGAAACCGGAGTACCCATCAAGCACAGGGAAAACATGTAAACTAAATGCACATGGACTCGAGGCCGGAATCGAACCCGAAATCTGGAAGTGCAATGTGACAATGCATAGGGAAATGATTATAAAATGTGTGAGTGGATATTTATGAATAAAGACAATCAGATTGTCCCATGATGAGCAAGCCGAGGGCGAGGGTGGCAAGCAACAGGGAATCAAACCTTATTTGGGTGATGGCGGATAGCGGGGATTGATCTGCAGTCATACCGTGTGTTAGGCGACTGGAAGTTCAATATAAAAAAAGTTGATGTATAAAAAGAAAAGAGTTCTAAAGTCTTGCAAGTGAGTCTTACAGAGCGAGCTCCATTAAGACATATTGTTTGTCGAGGTGTCTTGCACAGAGCTCAACCCTACTGAACACCTTTGGGAAGAGCACCGCCTGACACACTATGTGATGTGAACATGATGGAATTCTCACTTCTCTGAGAGTGTGAGAGACCAAGGGCTTCAGGGTTTGATGGAAGAGCGAGCGCAGTTTCGGTGCACCCCCACCCTTTTTGGAGTGTGTGCTGAGGTCACAGTACCTTATCCTACCTGGCTGGAGACAGACTGATCTCATGTTTCGCTTGACTTTGTCTTTACAGGAGTCTCTCCAGGCAAGGCTTAGGTCTGTATGTGAGACGAGTAAAGAGAGAGAGAGAGAGCGGATTAAAAAAGAAAAAAACACTTGAAAAATATTTCATTCTTTTTCTTGGCTCTTGGGATGTTTTTTCATCTGCGTCCATCTATAAGGATCTTGCACGTCTGGAGGAGTGCATGGCCAGGAGGGTTAATCAGCCAAGCCTGGACTCCGAATCCTCCGGGAGCACGGCTCTGCTTGGACCATCACCCTGGTGCCCCAGTGCTTCTTTGTGTTTGTCCCACCGAGCATCATTTGCTCGTCTGATTGATGTATCTCTCCTGCGTTCTCATCCATCTCCCGTTCACACTGCCCTTCCTCCATGGGTCTTCCTGCTCGAACTTTGCACCCATAGGGAGTCATATATATACTGAAATACAGATATAATCTTTCTAGCATTTTGCTCAGTATTTCAATTCAGCTGGAAACTTGTGTAAGGAGTTCTTCACAAGGTACAATGACAGCACAAGTGCTGTTCAGTAACCTTATTCTGATTGGTCAGCAGATGAACTGTGGTGAATAATAACAGCACCGTGCATAATTGAAGTCTAACAGTTAAGAGACTTTTATGTGTTGATTATGGAGGCTCACGGGCGGCGCAGAAAATCCCTATCATCAGGTCGCGAGTTCAAATCTCTTTAAGAGTGGTTTGTTACCATAGAGCGGGAAAAGTGTGTAGGAGCAACGGAGAGGTTTTGTTAGGAGGATGGAACAGGAGAGAGTTTATGATGAACACTCACTAATGACATGTTAATCGGCCTACTGTGTGTGTGTGTGTGTGTCAGTTGATCGAAGCAGCTGCTTTTTTTTTTCTTCTTTTTATGCATCCTGCAGACACTGGGGCCTCAGCACATCAGAGTGCCCTTTCCTCTCATTTTCTCTTTCTTCCCTTCCTCCATTCCTCCGTCCAACCCCCCACTCACCCCAAGGCCATATGGGGACACACCCAGGTTGTCTTTCATGTGGCGAGTTCCCCCTTTCTCTAGTAACGAAGCCTCCACATAGCCACAGTGCGATACAGCGATATGCCTCTGGCCTCGGAGATCTTCCACACATGTTACACAGAACGGCACATGGAACCCATCAGAGACGCCAATCAAAACAAACGTGCCACTGTCTGTGTGGAGCAAAAGCCAGTTCCATCAAATAAACACCCTAAAGCACTGTCCATGACCTCATACAGTAGCTGGCGTGTAGTCTGCTCAGGCTGGAGAAACGCAGGTCTGGAAACGACTCGACTACAGACCAGAAAGAACAAAAGCATTGCTCAACTGTGTGGCTCCGGATGAGGATGGAGAGCCAGAAGAACCACCGAACACTGTGTTTCCATCTCCATTCCTGCCTTTGCTCTGCAGACTGGAGAGCGACACTCCCTCAGTAATCATACTCTCCCAAACGGGCTTGGTTTCACTTTATTCTTATGCTCGCATAACTTTATGGGTTTATTCTTGTTTTCATATCCAGTGTGCAGAAAAGAACTAGAAATAGATCTCTATTTATTTAAAGCCATCAGAGTGTATAAGCTACATAAAGAGCCTGAAGCTAGACAAGGGCCTCAATCAGCTCGCAAAAAAAGATCTGACAAAAAAAATCAATCAAACTGTTTAACTTAACCCACACAAGCCAGTCAAAGGATTGCCGCGATGTGGGGATGTTTAATGTTTCAGTAGGTGAGTTATCCGTCACACTCGCACAGGGAGGTCGACAGATTCCTGGACCGAATTTTGATTTTATTTCTTTCGTCTATAATTAATGAATACAGGTATGGAGAAGGACAGGAAAATAGATCTATATGTATATTCATTACACATTAATAAGGCGCTATGTCGCTCTGTGAGCAGTAAAACAAATAATGGTATGTTACAATAGCTCCACTCGCATGGATGATATTTCTTCAGTCTGACTAAAATCGTTCCAATTTGAGTTTCCAACTGAACTGTTTACTCAGACGCTGATCCGATGAGAGGCGTGGGATGGGAATCACCAGTCACCACCTTTATACAGTGTTATTACGATAACTAGGTGCCTATTCGAATTAATTTTGCGATTCTGCACGCATCATGATTTTATAAATATTCCGATTAGATATTTTTTTTCTGTTTTTTTTTTTTTTTTTTTTTTACAATTTAAAGATCTTTAACCTTTAAAAAAAAAAAAAAAAAGCCGTAAATCGAAAGTTTTATGCCTTAGCTTTATTCAACAGCTTCACAGCTGAATTGAACATGATTAATTAGCATTTAAACAATTTGAAATAACTTCAAATGCAATGAGTTTAACATGTAACTTAAAGATAAAAAGCTACATTTTAACTGAGCAGCACGTATCTGTCAATTATTATTCTAAACAAACTTAAATAGTTTGCTCCTACCACCTGGTATGCCAATGTGTAAATAGTTCCGAGTGTACCACCTGTAGGATTATAGAGAAATACCAACATTTGACTGCCTCAGATGCCCCCAAAGTCTTAAGCTTGTGTTGTGCAATTGTGAGCACGAGACCGCGCGTAGCGTCTAACGCGTGTTTCGAGGCTAATTCGTGCACATGGAGTTTTAAGACTGGTGTAGGCGTGTGTAATGAGTGTCTAATTCGCTCGACGAGTTTGGAGAAAAAATCAGATCAGAAGTTTTTTTTTTTTTTAACTCACGCAGTTTTTTATAACGTAGCACCATAAAAATGCGTATCTGTTTCACCACTCTGATAGTGATGGTAAGGTTTAGTGACTTGGTTCTTTGAAAAGTCTTTTTTTGAGTTATTTAGTTCATTTCGTTCTTTTGATCAGAAATAAAATGTTACATTTTCAATAAACAGACCCCCCAAAAATTTTGCCTACAACGTAAATATTACAATGCAGCTAAGGACATATTATGATAAACAGAATGAGCAGCTCACCTCTCATATCTTCTGGTCCGAGTCATTCATTCATTTGAATCTATTGCACTGTATAGCATCTATGGGAGTCATGTGACAAAAGAATGTACGACTAGAAGTAAAAGACTCATTAAGAAGAACTGTTCAATTCTGTTTCCTGTGTATTGCACTGCACAGCGTCTATGGGAGTCACATGACAAAAGAATGAACGATTCGGACCAAAGACTCAAAGGTAACTACTCATTGCTGTTTCCTGTACATAACCTACAGAGGATTTGCGATGCTTTGCGCATGCGCGCCCAGTAGAAAATGAACGAATCACTCTCCGAGACTACTCGTTCTTCTGAGTCACGTTAAAGACTCGTTCAAAAAGAATGAATCGTTCATGAACGACCCATCACTACACTCGGAAGCTTGTGTACTCGCCGCAGAATCGGTTATTGTGGTCGATTCTGTTCACTGGCTGGTCCATCGGTACATCTCTGTTATAAATGTAATAAGTCGTTTGAAAATTGATTTTGGAGTCAGTTTGGCGATTCATGAATCGGCACACAAATGAATCGTGATTCATAAATTAATGAATGTATTCACCCCTCCTCTTTTTTTGTTTGATCTACAGTAAATATGAAGGTGAAGAAGAATCAAAAAAATTCTCTAACTTTTTTTTAAGTTAGGTTCAGCTTCCCATTTTTTCAGATAAATCCCGCCTTCTGCGTTATAATTGGTTACACAAAGTTAGTCTCATGTATGATTTGTTTTGCTGTGTATGAAATGGCGAGCCAGCCAGTGCTCCTTCCTCATGTAGAGACCTGGTGGATGAAAGTTTGAAGTAAAGACAGATGTGAGAGAGGTGGTCTCACGAAGGTTTATCCGATCCCAAAATTTCCTTCCCGGAGTCTCGTCACATCACCTCACATGGGGCAAATGTGCACAGAGAGAATATATTGAGAAACAATGAGATTGCGTGTTTACATGGCTAATATTTACCTAGTGAACAGATTTATCAACTGTTCACACCACTGCTGTCATTCCGTTCTGGTCGATCCAGGTCAGACTGTTTCGATTTATGTATTTATTTAATGCGTTTTTATTCCAGTTGGACTATTATTTGCATTATTAGTGGACTATAAGGGTCTATTTAGGAGCACATACTGATAATATGAGAACTATGTGCTTTAATGTCTAGTTAAGCCTCTTGGAAAAATAAACTGTCTGAGGGACAAAGAATTGAGTGAGGGACAAAAGCTCCTGACTTTGTTGCACATGTCCTGCACCTGTCCTAGACAAGTATATTCCTGTAGTTATTATTAAATTATTTTCATAATGAATTCGTTTACTCTTTCTTTTTTTTTTTCTTTTTTTTTTTTAAAAACTTTTCAATAATGGACTCATTTGTAGTATTTGCACTTCTCATGGCCACACCCGTTCTGCCTGCCTGCTTGCCTGTTCAGGCTAGAGTTCAATCTACTCCTGTACTTCCTGCAGATATGTGAGGCGGAGGGAAAAAAAACCCTGTGTTTTGATTCGGTTTGAGTTCCGGGTGCTGAATGTTTTTCTGGTTTCCTTATTTTATCTTTTGTCTATTTGAGGGACGTTGTGCATGAGAGAGGAAACCACACTAAGGATAGATAACAGATATTTTCACAATATTCTTCCCATGAAAATATATACACATTCACACGAGAAGCGCGCACACACACACACACACACACACACACACACACACACACACACACACACACACACACACACACACACACTTGCGGATGAATGCCAAGGCCTCAGTGAGTCATGCATGGGATCAAGGCTGTCTGACATTCCTTGTGTTGTTTCTGTAGTACTTTTCTGGTTCCTGTGGAACACAATACCTTTCATTGTCTTTTTCTTTATGTTTAATTTCACTGCATCATGTCTCAGTCACTCAGTCACGGTGATGGAACTGAAGGGCTTGATGTAGCCATGTTTCAGGGAATCGCTACAATATTCCTTATGTAACTATATTACTGTATATTAGTATATTAACTCCTGTTCTGTGTACAAACACTAGACATGGGGGAAAAATGTATTCTGTTTATGAATCATGATTTTTTTGTGTACGGATTCATGACTCCAAAATCGATTTTTAAATGATTTATTACATTTATAATAGAAATGCACCTGTTGATCAGACAGTGTCGGAATTGGCATTTTTTTCAACTTGATGAGGTATGAGACTGATCAGTCTCAGACATAACCGAGTGTGTGCAGAGGTCACGAACTTCTGAGCGGTGCAACAGAAACACATTTTTATGGCGTACATCAGCAAAAGTTGTCCGCATTAAAAAGCCTCCGATCTGCCTTTTTCCCGAAACTCTGCAAGCGAATTAGGCTCAACCCATTCAATAAATACTCATACACCAGGCTCAAAACACCACGCGCATTAATACGTCTTGCAACGTGCGCATTTGGAGCTGCGTGCAGCCAGGAGGTGGTACACTCTGAACTATTCACACACTGGCATCTTATGGGTAGGAGTGAATTATTTGCGGAGTTTGTTTAGAAATTATGGTTTCTGCAGGTGACAGAGATACAGTATGTGCTGCTCAGTAACAGTGTTGGGGGACATTACTTTTTAAAAATAACTAATTACATTACAAAATTACTGTCTTTAAAAAGTGATCAGTTACATTAGAGTTACTTTCTGAAAAAAGTAACTAGTTGGAATACTTTTCCATTGCAGAAAATGAAAACTCCTTTGTGATTCCTCATGTTGTTTTAGTCAAGACCTTTATAATTATTCTACCGTCATCACTCAGAGAAGTTTGGCCCATAATCTGTTACCTACTAATACCCCTATCTCACCTACGTGGAACACCTGGCCGTAAAGTACGGTTCATCATGATTCACCGTGAGTTTTGGCGCTGTGATTATTTCCCATCTTTCCGCGGGTCGGTCCTCGCACAATCAAACCCTTTGAACATTCACATTGTGCATACCGTGGTAAAGCAGCACATTAATAGTGTGTGTTAGTTTCTGTCAGGAGAAATACACTCACAAGGTAATATTGTTCATCTTTTCATTTTAGTGCTGCATATTTTGGTGCATGCTGTACTTGTATCATAATACAGAATTGCAATATTAATCGAATCAGCACTTAGGTTTTGTGTTATCATATCAGGTAATGACTGGTGATTCCCGTCCTTAAAAAATACTGCCTCCTAATTTTTTTTATCAGGTCTGCATCAGTATGTGTGTTGGGCGATTTATTATTTATCAAGCCCAGACACATTGCATTTGCTGGAGAGCTCTCTGTGTGACAGGATGCTCCAGTGGATTGTGTTTGCCTGAGGGCCAGTGATGGATGGATAGATGGTTGGAAGGTTGGATGGAGGACCTGGTGAGGGTTATCATTAAGGGGTTGCGACTAATTCATTACAGTGAGACCACAGGCATTTTGAGGTCACGTGGTGGCGTTTAGCTGATATCTCTTCGACTGGAGTCCCTTAGTGTCTCTGTAAGCCTGCCTCCTGATCTCCACCATCCAGGCTTCTATAGTCATCTTCGAATAGGGGCAGTTTGTTGGCTTAATCATTTCTTTTTCATTTTGACAATTTGACATCCTGTTGGAGGCCAGGAAGTAAAAGACGAATGGACGATATGGGGAACAGTTTGCTAGTTTAGATGGTTTCCCAAATATGTTGAACCTGATCCTTAGGAGAGTTTTGTTTTTCCCAAAAGAAATAAAGACTTGTCGTCTATGGAGATAGTAGATGCTTAGACACGTTGCTTATACCCTTCATCTCATGCTGTGCTGTGATTGGCTGGTTGAGCCATCAATCACACTGAAGGTTTATATACGTTCACATGTCTTTTGTATAACTGTTCACCCTGATTTACTTGTCGGTGATGTTCCTTACAGCTGGAAGTGTTAAATCTTTCTCCAGTGCGCGCACACAACTTTGCAGAACACTATCTTTCATTTCTGGTTAGTTATTGTTGTGAATACAGAATAGAGATACAGACTCAAACAAAGCAAGGAATGAATAATAACTTGAGGTAATGAAATGGTCAGCTACATAAAGATAGCCACAGGTTATGTTGCCTTTGAGGACACGCTCACTGCACACCTGAATGTTCGCCAGCTATTATTATTGCTATTATTGTTTTCGTTCAAATCGGTGACTTCACCCCATTTATTGACAATTTTATTTGTTACTCATTGAATAAAGCAGTCAGTTTGATAGATCCGAGCGATCGTAAACACAGAAAATTGGAATTTTGAGAGCTTGTTCCGTGCAATGCAGTGAACATGACTTCATACGCAAACAAACTACTCAGGGGCCTAGAACAAATGTGCTGAAACGCACCTCATTGTATGTTTTCTAAATTTCTACTTGTATTCTCCTCCTAGGGGTGACTAGGAAGAGACTTTGAATCGCTCAACATCAGATCATGAATCCTTTTTTTCATATCTTTATTTACTGGAAGTTCCCATGTTTTTGATGTAACGGATTAAAGGGTCAGGTCAGAACAGCTTCTTCTCAAAGTCTAAACTAAAAGAAAGTGCTCGGCTGCGATTATTCTCTGCAGTTTTCTTATCAGTATGATCATCTGTCCCAGATTAAAAAAATTTTTTTTTGTTAAAATCTACACCTGAATCTAGAGTTGCTAGCTGAATAGAATAGATTGAGTGAAACATTGTTTACCAGCTAAGCGGATTAACAGCGTAAAAACCAGGGGCATTGCACGACATAAAGCAGGACCCGGGCCCCCCATTACTATAACCTCAGATTTTTCTTTTCTTTTTTTTTTCTTGAATGTCAATTGCGTGTCTGAAACGTACTCTACAATGTGCTATACAGACTTTTCTTTCCTAGCGCACTTTTACTGCCCTGCCATGCCGCAGATGCTGAAACTGAAACAGCTGCCGGTAAAGGTCAAAATGCAGAGATATTGTGTTACGTATTATGTATAATATTTGTATGAAAATATTTATTTTTGCAGAAATTTTTAACATTCTCGACGTTTTTATGGTGTAAAAGTCATACCTCGCAATAACAAAACTTATAATTAATCTTATATATCGGTAAATGCTTTGACATCATATTCTATTTTATTTATTTTATTTTATTTTTATTTATTTATTTTTTATATATACAGTATATATAATGGATATGCGTGTCTAAAATTTTATTTTATTTTTAGACACGCATATCCAATATATATATATATATATATATATCAGGGCTTGACATTGGCACCCACCCACCCGCCAAATGCGGGTAAAATTCGGCTGTGGCGGGTAATAACTTTAG
>JAQMYL010000020.1:10245089-10264140 GCA_030014365.1 Clarias pachynema
CTGAAGGCACGTGTGGTTGCACGTGATAACGCCCCGTGAGTTAACGAAATAGCGTATGTGTAGCATATTTATGCCGCAAAACTTTATACTACTACTACTACTACTACTACTACTACTACTAATAATAATAATAATTAAAATATATATATAAACATTTTAAACCGTTTAACTGACAGTAATAATCGGTCAAAATTCATTCTTTCGGTTAACGGTTAAACGGTCAATATGAGCATCCCTAGTCTGAATGAATCAACACAGCAAACTTTTTTAAAACATTTTATTTTTAAATTATAAATACAGAAAATGTATATTTAAAAAATGATTAAACATCTAATATAGGGCTGCAGGATTTTAAAAAATATTTTAAAAAGCACATTACATTTGTTTTTGACATACATTACATCATGCGTGGTATTTAATCTGTGAAGTATTTAAAAAAAAAAAAGTACTTAAATTAGTGCCAAAATTCCCGAAAACATGTATATGATCTCACAACAATCTGCAGTCTTTTTGCAATCAAATAACTGCACACGTCCGTATTGCGATTTCGATTTTTATGTTATTAATTGTGTAGCCAGGCTATACTTTCCTGTAGACAAATCTGTAAAGACTCATCCAAGGTTTCATCAATACTATCTAGAATTGCTGGTAGAAGTCTCATGATACACTAAATTACCGTCTGGACTTCCACAATCCACACTGCAATATTCTAGATCAATAAAAAGCCTATTTCCTTTCCAATATGGAGTCAGTAGGGAGTCATCTGCCTGGGCCATTTATACAGGGAGTGTCGGTTTATGACCTTTGACCTCATTCTGTGAATGACAGCTTGTTAAAACTTATCGATTGTGTAGTATCGGTGTGGTCTTCTGCTGTTGTAGCTCATCCTCCTTATGTTTCGGCATGTCGTATATTCTGAGATGCTTTTCTGCTCACCATGATTGTTAAGAGTGGTACAGTAGTTTACATTTACGGCATTTGGCAAACGCATTTATCATGTGCTGCTGGGGTTTGAACCTGGAAACTTCTGAATCGTAGTGACTATGGAGTGAAGGTCCAAAGTACCAAGCTTAAAAACCCCACCACCACCAAGTTGCTCCTGTTGGGCCCTTGAGCTCTTAAGGCTCTTAACCCTCAGCTGTTCAGATGTATAATAATATAAGAATGTAAGTCTCTCTGGATAAGGGAATCTGCCAGAAATGTAAACTTTTCTGATGTTTGCTGACAACGTTAACTTAAGATACAGTATGCATCTCCATAATTGTATGCGTTATACTTCTGCAACTTGTTTAGCCACTTGGCTTAATCGATAAAGGAGCATGTGACTAGGTGTTCCTAATAAAGTGGCCAATGAGTGCATAATAATTAAATGTTGTACGGTATGCAACAGCGGGATTGAGTTCCAAACTGTCACAACAGACTACCTTAGTAAAGTTCTGAGGTGATGAAGGCTGTGCATGCTTGTGTGATCTTTTCTTTTCTTCACCTTCTCTCTCTCTCACTCTTACTTTCATCTCCTTTTTTTTTTCCTATCCCTTATTTTTTTTCTCTCATCAGCCCTGATCCCTAAACAGTAATTATTTCTGATGGAGGCTTGAGGTTGAAAAAGGTTTAGGTGGATTGAACTTTGAGAAGCTTCATGCTTTCACGGTGTATGAAGGATATGCATTTATCTCTATACAGTATATTTCCATTTTATTTGAAGCAGTGGTTCTTGTGGTTTTGTTTTAGTTGACCAGAGGGTCAGGGGCATAAATCTAAGGTTCAATAAAACCTCGAGAAGAACCCTTAAACCTGAGTGCGTGCGAAACTTTAAAAACACCCACTGATTTGTGTGCGATGCTACAGAATAACGTGACTCATCAACTTGTAAAACGAAGACTGTGAAGATTTTTATTGTTTTATTAATGAACCGCATCGCATGCACACAGACGGCCTCGAAGCCATGGGAAGAACACAAAGCCAGCTCAGTGGAGTGGCGTGTCGTGGTGTCTGGGTAAAGATGTGAAAGATTGTATAAAGGAAAACTGGAAATTCTATGCATGGTATTGTGTACTGGCCACTTTATTAGGTACACCTTGCTCATACTGAGTTGGACTCTCTTTTGCCTTCGGAGCGGCTTTAATTCTTCATGTCATGGATTTGACAGTGTGCCGGAAACAGAATTGGTGCATACCGGAGTTTCTACAGATTTGTCACATCCTGACACATCCATGATTTCCCGTTCCACCACATCCCAAAGGTGCTCTATTGGATTGAGATCTGGTGACTGTGGAGTCCATTTGAGTACAGTGTACTCAAGAAATCATGTTCAAGAAACCGGTCTGAGATGGTTTTAGCTTGTCACATGGCACACGAGGCTGTGGTCGAGATTTTCAGCAACAATACTAAGGTAGGCTGTGGCTCAATTGTTACTAAGGGGCTCAAAGAAATGCCAAGAAAATATCCTCCACATCATTATACCACCACCAGCCTGAATCGTTGATACAAGGAAGGATGGGAACATGCTTTCATGTTGTTTTATTCCAAATTCTGACCTTACCTGCTGAATGTTGCAGCAGAAATCGAAGCTCATCAGACCGGGCAACGTTCTTCCCAGTCTTATATTGTCCAATTTTGGTGAGTCCATGCAAAATTTAACCTCAGTTTCCCATTCCTAGATGACAGTATTCCCAAACTTTCAACAATCTTCTGCCACTGTAGCCCATCTTCTTTAAGATTTGGAATGCTGTTTGCCCAGGATCAAGGCATTTTTCGCCCAGAGACATATGGATATTTTCTCTTTTTCAAACCGTTTTCTGTAAACCGTAGAGATTCTATAATTGTGTGTGAAAATCCCTCTAGGTCAGCAGTTTCAGAAATATCCAGACCAGCTTGTTTGGGACCACCAACCCTGCCACATTTAAAGTGACTTGAATCACCTTTCTTCCCCATTCTGATGTTTGAACTTCATCTTGCATGATGAGCATGTTGTTGGTCTTTCGACTACCACAGCGAACCATCCGATCCTCCCAGGTTTTTACGCCGGATGCCCTTCCTGACGCTGCGCCGCTTGGGATCGGCACTGTATCCAATGGCGCTGGGGTTTAGGTGGGAATTGAACCCGGGCCTTCCACATGGCAGGCAAGAAACCACTGAACGACCAGTGCCCATCATCTTGAGCTGGTCTACATACAGTAAATAAATGCATTGAGTTGCCGCCATGTGATTGGCTGATTAGATATTTGCATTAATGAGGAGTTTAATAAAGTGTCCCATGAGTGTATATGTTCAGTAGGTACTGCGTATACAAAATGCATTCAGTTAAGGACCCAGCAAACAAGGTGATTATTAGATATATTTGTATTATGAAAGTTTTTACATAAAAAAATTATTTAATCATGAAGTCATAAAACTTTAAAGTAAAAAAAAAAAAAAATCCGAAAAGGGCTTTAGTGATGGCACAATTTATTGTGATATCGATATTGTATCGTTCAGCCCTACCATCTGCCAGCTGTCTAAACATCATGGCTTCTGTCCATCAGATAACCGTCTTTGCGACCTTGGACAATCTCATAATCTTGATCAATATGTTCCTGTCTTCCTCACGAAGCCTTTGGAATGGTTGAGTGTATTTGTCATTAATAATGGAAGCACATTTTCGCTACACATCATATGTGAAACAAGTAATCCAGTGAGCTTGTTGAATCTTATTGGATGTGGATGGAGTTCTTTAACGGAGAGTCTGTTACTAATCGATAACGCACTATTGATCATGTACACAGTAGCAGTTGATTAGTAACACTATCTGCCTGCTATATGTTTTATTTAACGCCAGACCAACCCTATTAATGCGTCATGAAATGGCAAGAAGCTTGTTTACGCACGAGTGTAGAGTGCGCATGTGCTTGCGTGTTTTGTACGTATATTCATGACATACGTGCGGTATGCATGGTATGTGTTTCAGTGATTTTTCCCCATTCGTCCTACACATGCCTTCTCTTCTTTCTTCACGTCTTCCTGCCGTCTCTAACTCCCGCTCTCTGCCCCTCCCCGTGACTTCGGCCTGGGCAGGTGGAAGCTAAAGCTGGAATGCTGCGGATTGCATGCGGTATATGGCTCATCGTGCACATACGTGACCCACGGATCACGTCCCGCCACTCACACGCCAAGCTGATACAGAAGAAGCGTGAGAGAAGCTAGGACAGAGACAGGAATAGAGAGGAAGGCTTATAGATTCCAAAGGGAGCTTTCTGTGGCCTGGAGAGGATTTTACACACACCGCTACAGGTGAAGGCCGAGCCTCTGAGTTGCTAAGGAGGAGCAGGTCAGAGGTCAAGCTGAGTGTTTTACTAGGGGGTTTTGCACCTCCAGGCTGGTGTGTGAGCACTTGATGAATTCCAGTAAACAAGGAACTGCTTGTCTGACAGGATCAGAACACAGTTATCTGATTTTTTTTTTCTTTAGTGAGTAATTCCCTCTTTATTCATAATCCGGCGCATACAATACAAGTCACCGTTTCCTTTAGCAGGAATGAGGCACATAGGCCACGCCTTCTTTGATTGGAATAAGCAGTACGAAAGCCACGCCTCCTTCCCTGATTGTGTTATACTGCATTTGACTTACCTTTTGTGTATTTGTTTGTCTTTTGTTTAATGTAAGAAATGTTGTATATTCGTCTCATCTCCTCAAAACAAAACTGTGTAGTCAGTTTTACACTATGCGTCAGTATTAAGGGGTGGGAATCCCCAGGGACCCCCCGATTCAATATTATCACGATACCTGTGTGCCGATTCCATTTGTCCTGCGATTCTGTAAATATCATCATTTTATTCAATCAATCAAAATTTTATCAATATTTTTTTTTTTTTTTTTAGATTTTCTTCAAATTCTAAACAAACTTTTAGCCAAAATGTGGTGTTGGGCCTCACCTAGGTGAAAAAGTGAATTTTCAGATATTATCATATAATAACCATTTTTTATCATACTTAATGCTTCTTATCTCTCGATCCATGCTTCATTTATTTATTTATTTATTTATTTATCTATTTATTTATTTATTTATTTTTTGTAAATATACATTCACATTTTATCGGATAAAAGAAACACATTTGCTAAATAAAATTTCAGGCCCTTTTATGTAGTGTCCGTAACCTTTCTTGAATTCAAATCTTTCAATGATCTTAATTATCATTCAGATGAAACTTGGCTAATTTAGATTTCACGTGAAAAGACAAACTGAAAAAGTGTATTATTCTAAAATACAAAATTGTTAAGATATTGCAACATGAATTTGACATGGTTACGGACACTACAGATTTTTTGGTTTTTTAAGCTTTTACCAAAAACCAATTTAAGCAACAATTTAGTAATTTTAGTATCAATACTTATAAAGAAATGTGAATAATTTGCACTTTTTCAATGATTATTGTTTGATGCGAGACGCTAAAAAATGACCATTTTTGGGACGCATATAAAATCATCTCACCAAAACGGCTGAAGTTAGCAACTTGAATTTTTTAAGGAAGCAAAATTAATCACTTTCATGTTGCATAAACTTCAGAAGTAGCCATGTTGATTTGTATGCCACTTGGTGACATCAGAGTTTACAAGTAGAATTGGCAAGTTTTAGTAAAAATGCAGCAATAGGCAGAAAGGCTGCTCCGTCTTCAATTGAGATGACAAGCACAGAGACGACGCTGTCTTTCTGTTTAGAATTGTTCATCACAGAAGACACACTTTTTCTAATGAAAGGCACAGGGACTAGTAGACCGCAACAGTAGACGCGGCCCCAGCGTTAGTCTGATATAGTCTGAGTCGTGACTGCGCTCATTAAAAACTTCCCTTGCTCCATTTCCTGTTTGCTCCCAGTATTTTGGGAAAGTGTCACTTTTCTCTGCATTATATAAACCCCTGAGTTTAGTGACCAACCACATAGAAGTAAACTAGCACCTTAAATATACACTTGACTCATGGAATCCGTACACTCCACACAAATCTCACACCCCGTCTCCTCACGTATCATTATGTCTACGCGGCACACACTTTCCCTGCACATTTTACACACCGTTTCCCCCGAGCGCACAAACACCTGAGCAAATAAATCTAACTCGTTAAAATGTTGGGTCAGAAGGTCGGTCAAAAACCAGTTCCTTCAAGCATACTTCTTCCCTCCATACGTTTTTAAAGCTTTAATTAAACTAGTAGCCCGGAGCCGGTGCGAGTGTGTGGGAGCGGACTCGGGAGGTCTTCCTGCAACACTGAACGTTCAGAATGATTAACATTTACCTTTATTAACAACACATTTGTATAATTGTATAAATGCATGTCTATTTGTATCAAAGCACAAGCAGTGTTCAAGTCAAACCAGGACTTTGGATCTTAATAATATATACTGTAAGCATTTCACTAGTGCTTGGATACCATCAAGGTATAAAGTTTCCTCATTACACCAGAGCCATGATCAGACTGCCTGCTTCATCTCTAAAACACTGGCCTCCCAGGACCTCCCAGGAACCCAAAAATGAGGAGGTCAGGACTGTACGGAGGATGTGGCAATAACTCCCAGACGAGGTTCCTGTAATGTGCAAGTGGTGTAAGTGAATGATTGATTGTGTGTACAGTTCTCAGAGAAAGATGCATCTGTCCCGCAAGTTGGCAACAAGTTATCCGTTGACTTTCAAGTATCAGAGCCCGTATTCACAAACTTCTTATAATTCTCTTAGAGAGATCCTATCTTAGCTTAAAAAGTCCTAGCTGGGAGTCCTAGACTAAAAGTGATTTAGGAAACTTCTCAGAGCAACTCTGAGTAAGGAAAGTGCAAAAACCTTTATCTTAGTGAGGAGGTGTGGTTTACCTTGTTGCTTCCACCCATCCATCCATCCATCCATCCATCCATCCATCCACCCATCCATCCACCCATCCATCCATCCATCTATCCATCCATCCATCCACTCATCCATCCATCCAGTTTTGTGCTCAGCATTACCAAGATTGTTAATAATTTCATGTTTGATCTGAATATGTTATAAGTTGATGTATTTGCTTAACCTAAATCATTAAAGCTCACCTGAGATCTAACTACAGGGAACAAAATCGCCAGTTGGACACATTAATACACAGCACTCATGTGAGAGCGAAAAAAGACTCCGTGTTGTGTGTACTCCAGTACCTCCACACCTAGAGCACTTTATAGATTAAGCATAATAATGTTTCAGCAGCACCATCACCAGCAGCCCTCGGTCTGGCCCTGCCTTGGTTTTGGTTTGTTGTTCCACACCTTATGTTTAAATAAAGCTCTTAAATGTGATGAGATGACTTCATCTCTGTCACACAATTTCCCTTCATCTCAGCCGTCTCCACCTGATCCTGGTGAATTATTAACTCCGTGCGAGGGTGTGAGCGGCCTTCGGCTGCACTGCTCGGGAGGACAAAGGTTTGGCGATCGGGTTTATTTGTGTGTAATAAAGGGTGCGGATATGTACAGTATTTATATATTTTACGGATGTGGATGAGATAATGTTCCTGTACAGTTGTTCCGGCAGAGTCGGAGGTCAGTAACGAGGGAAGGCACTTCAAGTGGTCAATGATTAAACTGACAGCACCGTGTCCTGCACTGATTTCTGTTTACACTGCACTAACAGCACAACATGTACTGGACCGTCAGCTGATAGCGCTGTTATTCCCGTGATGACCGGAGTGTAAAGGTGCACGGCTAATCACAAACATTCAAAGCAAGCACAAGCTTACACTCATTTAAACCAAAAACACTCAGAATTACTTTGTTTGAATGTACGTTCAAGTCAAACCAGGACTTTGGATTGTGCAGAATAACAGCACACAGTTATGAGAGTAAAAACTACTATTATTTCTCTCCTTCTACACTAATGCACGCTTGGATGCAATGATCGGACTTCCTGCTTTACATCCAAAACACTGACCCCCCCCCTCCCCCCAGGCACTGCTTTTCAATCACTTGGGAGCTTTTTTTCTAATCATGACACCACAAGTCCCAGTTTGACTTGAATGCTCCTTGTTGTAGTCAGATGCAGTCAGATATTAATTAATCTATGATGTCAAACCGCCTTCTACACTAATGCACTTCTCCAGGTGTTTCACTCATGTTTGGATACAATCAAGCCAGAGCCATGATCAGACTTCTTGCTTCACATCCAAAACACTGCCCCCGCCCCCCCCAGGCACTGCTTTTAATGGCCCAATCACTTGGGATCTTTTTTTTTTCTGATCATGAGACCAATTTAAGTCCTGGTTTGACTTGAACGCCCCTTGTTCAAGTCAAGTCAAACCGGGACTTAAACGCCTGTTGTATTCTGGTACAGTCAGATATTATTTAATCTCATCAGGCTTAAGTTGTGGGAGCATAAGGAATGATTTTCACGCATGAGTCTTGACCTTAACCCCCACTGAAACACCTTTGGGATGTTCTGGAGAAGACTTTACAGAGGGGTTGGACTTTTCCTTTATCAGTACAAGATCGAGATCAAAAATGAATGCAATTCCGGATGGAAGTAAATGATGGTGTGTTAATAAAAAACTGGGTTAAAACTGTTTTTATTCCTGCAAGTGTTTTACATAATAAGAGTCCTGGCTGTGATTTAATATTATTTTTTAAAGATGTATGCGTTATGCATATAAGGAAGAAGTGGAGGCTGCACCTCCAACACACTGTTAGACCTAATATCATGTCGATTCCTGTTCACTTTTTAATATGATCACTAATTAGGGTGTTTGTAGAATCTGTATAGTTTACCGCCTTATGAGAATAAACCTATAAATGTCTGTTGTAAATTGAATACTTGTATATAATATTACTTAATTGAATGCATACATTATTAGAAACTGGATGGAAACTGTGCAATTATTATTAAATAATTGGATATTAAAATGATCTAATACAAAGTGGCACAGAAATCATTAAGACAAAAAGTCTTTTAGTACACACAAGTTAGGAAACCCAATTTCTAAACTAAATCTGCTTGAACATTTTAAATCTCAGCACAGTGGATCTCATTCTGACGCTCTTGGTTTTCACACACATGGTCTTGGAAAAGTGACGTCCAGCTGTTAAACCTTTTATAAACCCTTGGCATGCGTGGCATGGAGGGATGTGAAGTCTGGAATAGAGCGCACTGCCGCTGTAGTGAATCTCTGAACCGGACCTCTGACCTCTCACGGCAGGAAGAAAACTTTGGAGAAAACTTTGCACCTGTTTTTTTTTTTTATGTTCATGTTTCATGTTTATGTGGGCATGTGGGTGAATATAATTTCTATTTCAGAACTGGCTTATCGAACAGGCAGATCTCATCTTTTTAAATCTGTCCTGTGTGTGTGTGTGTGTTGTAAAGCTCGGACTTGAATGCAGTCTCTAACTGGGCGGTTCTTCCCCAGTATTGTGCTTCTCAGCCCAGGCAGCTCTGGTTGTGGCCACGCACCTGGGCAAAGAGGAGGGAGGGAGGGAGGTAGCACGGGCGGGAGGAGGAGGTGTCGGCAAGCCGTTACCATGCCACTGACTGGGAGGAGCACAGATCAGAGAGGTGGAGATCAGAGAGAGAGAGAGTAAATAGCGAGCCCGTAGTTAGGGGGTTGGCGTTTGGGTCGTATTTCAATAGCACTCCCTCTGTTTGTAATCTAAACCTCAGAATCGTCCGGCGTGTTCTCGCAGCAGACCGGTCACTAGCCTGGGGCGAAACTCTGAGCAAGGGTTTGCTCCAAACAAGTGTTCATGTTTCTGTTTATCCTCAGCAGCAGGTGAGGGAAAGATAAAGTCAATTCAGAGAGACGGTACAAAGGTTTCCAAGTGAGTGAAGTGCTGTGAAGCGCTCTGAGCTGTCAACGCCCCGGCTTGGCGCAAACGCACCGATCACCTGGATTTGAAATACGAGCAAGGAAGTAAGCTGAAGCTTTCATTCTTTCACTCACCGTAGAGTGATGTCTTCATTCAGGTGAATTCATTCAGAAGGAGGACTGACGTTTGAGGACCTGGCAGCTCGGAAAAAACACCAAAGCTGATCACCGAAGACGTCCTGGAGGTTTTATTCAAGATCTCTCTTCCTTTAAACTTTGGTCAGCTGAACTTTCTGCTACAGACTACACCCAAATCCAGGCTGAGCTCTGTGGTTTGGCTGTGCTGGGACTCCTTTTTTTTTTTTTTCTTTCCACTTTGAGGACAGTTTAGAGATCGGTGTCAGTGGGGAAGACCAGCACCAGTGTGCTATTCCTCGTTTTCCATTCGGGTGTTGGAGTTAATTACACCTTCTGGGATTTTTCTCTTTGTGCCAGGATCTTGGAGATGCATCCAAGGATAAAGTTAAGAGACAGAAGGCATCAGAATCTGAGAAAGTTAAACGTGCTTCACCTGTAACTGACCCATAATGGGCGAGTGAAGCGTGTTGGATTAACGCGAATCATATCTTAGGAAGTCTTGGTCACGACCTCGGGTGTGTTTTACACCCCAGGATCTCAAAGCGTGAAAAAAAGGTCTTTGCCCTTTCAAGACTGACCATGCAGCTGTGAGGTCAGGTGGCCCTCTGTCCATTACAGGTCTTGACCCTGTTTAACCCAACCTCCGTCTATTTCCGCCTTTTTTCCTGTGGAGCATGCGGAAGGAGAAGGAGAAGCACTCGGGCTCTTCGGGCAGGGACAGGGATAAGAAGCAAAAGGCCGCCTCGGTCACTCGCGCCCTCAGCTGGCTCAGCGGATCAACCCTCTCGCGCCAGACCCGCAAACTGTTCCGCAGCCACACCGACCTGAACACACTCTCGCACACGGCACACTGTGACCATGATGAAGATGACTGGGTGTACGAACCCCAGCACTACATAGGTGAGGGCATTATGGTGTGTGTGTGTGTGTGTGTGTGTGTGTGTGTGTGTGTGTGTGTGTGTGTGTGTGTGTGTCAAATATTCTGTCAGAATTGTTTTGGTTATATCAGTGAGATTTTTTTGTATTATTTTTCAAAACTCTATAAATCCATCTTGTCAAAACTGATAAATCAGCCTTCGGGGTTATTTAAGTATTGAATTTACTTCCTCCTCTCGCAGTTTCAGTTTCACTTCCAGAGGTGAAAACAAGCGTCTTATCATAGTAGTCCATGCCTGCTGAACCATGATGCTGCATGTTACCGCAGCATCATGGACTTTGGGGTTGTCCTAAAGAACTCCAGCTGTTCCGCAGCAGTTGCTTCACTGATCATGTGACTCAAAACAACAATGTCTTTTCATTTTTCTTCTTCTTTCGGCGGCTCCTGGGATCACCCTAGCGGACCATTTCTATCCATCTCCTCTTGGACCCTTCTCTTTTCCTCAATGAAGCAATGTGATTTTCTGTTTATGGATGTGTTGCGTTTTGCAACGAAATACAGTTGTTTGTCACGTTTCGCCAAAAAACGTGTGAATTCAAAGCTTTTAAAAGAAGAACGTGTAGCGCTTTTTCAATTAGAAGTGTAGTTATAGACAAGAATGTGTGCCTAAGGAAGATAATTATCCAGAACGAGCGAAGACCGAATATGGTGTTTATCTCGTTTTGCAGTCAAATGCAGGTTTATATAAGTGCCAGGTGTATAAGTTCTTTTGCTCAGTTATACCCCATTGCTACTTCATTCTTGATCTGAAGGTGTTGATTAGTTTTCAACAGCACAGCTGTGACAGTAGTAATTGTTACTACAGCGACGTCTTCTATTAGGAGACATTTATTTAGTGTTTTTTGGAAGGAGTCAGCGCTTTATAACGCTTTATAGTTTTTAAGCCTTAAAGGAAAAGAGGTGCTCGTTTTGACAAAGCGTGATTTTCTTCTTTTTTCTAAGCTTCAAGGGAAAGAAAATCAAAGGCCGGTCACAGCATGACTGTCTATAGTGACATTAAAGATAAGGGATTACAGGAACTGGATTTTGGGATTTAATATAACTAAAATGATTGGGACCAAATGTATGATGTGTCGTTCTTTTATAAATTACAAAGGAAAATTGCTTTGATTTGGATAATCATAATTATAATAATAATCATAATAATTTTATAACAGCATCCTCGAGTGATTAATTCCTTACATATTCTGTATTTTACACTCACTCACTCATCCTCTATATGGCTTTATCCTGTATACACGGTGTATATACAGGGGGCCTGGAGCCTATCCCAGGAGACTTAGGGCATGAGGGGGGGTACACCCTGGACGGGTTGACGGGCACACATACACGCTATGGGCCATTTTGGGAACTCCAATTAACCCAATGTGCATGTCTTTGGACTGTGTGGGGGGAAACCCGAGTACCTGGAGGAAACCCACGAAGCAAGGAAAGAACATGCAAACTACATGCACACAGACCCGAGGCGGGAACCCGGGCCCTGGAGGTGCAAGGCGACAGTGCTGACCATTAAGCTACCGTGCCAACCTATATTCTGTAGGTTTAGTTTTTTTTTTTGTTCCGTATTAGTTTTTCTTTTTAAATAGTACGTGTGTATATTATGTAACTGTCCAGTGATTTTTCCAGATGTTTTGTCCATATCTTTTATTCCTAAGCCGCTTCACAGATCTGAAGCTCGATGTTCCAGTAACTCGCAGGTCATTTGCATCAGAATGGAAATCACCTCGACGCGGTGACAAACATCCAGGGCATGTTGGCTAAAAACAAAAAGTAAAAAAAAAAAAAAAGATTGTTCATGTATTCATGTATGTATTGTTTCATGCAAGTCCGTGTCGGAGGAACTGCGCCTCACTGAAACCCGCATGTTTGAGTCAGTGCATTTCCTCCCATGTATCATGTCCTGCCTTGTTTTATACACACAACAACTTTATGTGTGTGTGAGAGAGAGAGTGTGTGTGTTGTAAACTCCTCCATTGTGTCTGCCAGTGCAGGAAGTAACGGAGTGTGATGTTTACATGCGAGGAGAGAATTGGATCACTGTCCTGACTTTATGACAGGTTTTCCATTGTGTGCAAGTCGTTGTCGCTGGTCTCTTATCCGCCACGTGGTGATGAGGGGTGCTGGGGGTCACGGCGCACGGGGGTGAGTGTGCGGAAATGGGAGATGTCACCGACTGGCGGCGATGCGATTGTATGAGCGCATGCCGATGAGGGGGAGCTTCGCACCCTGCGAAACCGGAGCTTCTCTCATACACAATTCGTCAGGACCAGGATTTCGGGATCGCATTCCGCGCATGAATATACCTTACATTATCTGTTTGTTATATATGAAAGGTGGTGTTTTTTTTTTGTTTTGTTTTTCCCCGCTAAGGTAAGCAGATTTCGATTTAGACTTTGATTAGTTTGACGTGTGTGTGTGTGTGTGTGTGTGTGTGTGTGTGTAAAGTATTAAATGGAGTGCATGTCATTTCTAAAGTCTGCTCAGAACTGGATTTCTGTTCTAGATGGAAAGAACAGCACTCACACACACACACACACACACACACACACACACACACACACACACACACACACACACACACATAACCCAGAATAGACAGAGGGTCATTGTTGAGCCTTATAAAATAAATCCTTTTTGTCATCTTTGTATGTGGGCAAATATTCCACTCCTCTATTTTACTCCTCCTCTCTGCATTGTGTGTGTGTATATTGTTTTACAGTCCAGCAGTAACCCTACTCTGTCTGTAATAAGAGCTGGGGCAGGCCTGCGCGGAGGCTGAGCCGCGACCAGTTCGGTGCATTTAGCCAGTTAATATTAGTGCGTTTCTGATTTATGACGGCTCTTCGGCCTCAGCTTCTGACATCTCACCTCTCACCCTCGCACATTTCTCACCGCACCTCACTTCCTTATAACGCTTAAGGTGCTAAACTTAGATGGTGTATTGCGGTCATACATTTCAGGACGTAATAAATCGTGCTCGTTTTTATCATCTGAGCTTTCGGAACTTTTCCCTCCATCGATCCGCCCGACTTCATTCACGACGCTGTAATGTTTTCCTGAGCCGGGTCAGGCTCGTTACGCGGTCAGATGTTTGATTAGGCGCAGAGATACAGGACTAAGTATGTGCGTGTTTTTTTTTTTTTGTTTTTTTGTTCTGCTGGTGGATGCAATAGAGGTCGCCAAAGTACGGCATTAAAGCTCAAAAACTCCTTAGGTTTCTTGAAATGTAATTAAGAAAATGTTGCCATGAGGACAAAATTCCCCGTCTTGATAACCCGCCAGGTGATGTCATGCCAATCACCATCCCGTCTCGTGTTCCCAGATCAGTTACTCGATATTGGTGGCAACCGGCACGAACACACTGTATGAAAACAGCTTCTATGATATCCGTCTCCGTAACTTTTTTTTTTCTTCGTATTAAAAATCCATCCGTCTAGGAACCTCTGTAGTCCAACTGGGGACCGCGGAGGCCAATTACTGTTTGGTGACCGCAATTTGGGAACACCAATTAGCCTAATGTGCATGTCTTTGACTGTGGGAGGAAACTGAGATACCCGGAGGAAACCCACCAAGCACAGGGAGAACATGCAAACTCCATGCACACAGGCCTGGCGCGGGAATCGAACCCGGGACCTGGAGGTTCGAGGCGACAGTGCTAACCGCTAAACCAGTGTGCTGCCAAATAATGACCTAGTATAACATACTGTAACATGATCATTTTGTCCTAAGATAGAACAATTCTGTACAGATTATATTGGGTAGGTTTCGGTCTACGTATAGTCCTGATATAATGTTACACCCGGGGAGAACTGATCAGGAAGCAAGTCAGGACGTTTCCTCTAAAATCCTTTACATTTAGGGAGGAAAAAAAAACAAAAAACATAATCCTACAACTCATAAGTGCTCGTAGTGCTAAATTTAAACCATGCATTTATACGAGGCCTGGTTAAAGTGCCCTAAATGTGGCTCCAGCCCTCTTGTTAAATATAGCCTGTAATTATGGGCTGTCAGACTCTTGTAGTAGACCCATAATTTCAGAAGGCCGGTTGCTGTGAGACAGGATGTTTTTGACAGCAGTCATGGCACTGTGCTACTCCGTGCCAATGCCCATCCTGTGTGGCGGTGTCGCGTTTGTGTGGTGCCAGTCGCCGCCGCCGCTGCCGCGTTGGGAGCGTTTATGTGGCAGCGGTACAGCTCGTCTGAGCAGGATGGTGATGTGTTTGTGTCGTGTTCTGGTAGGTTGATGTGACGGTGCTTATCTTTCCAGGCAGCACAAACTTTGTGTGGGCATTTCCCTAATTTGTGAGGCAGGGCAAGATTTGTGTAGTGACTAATCATATTGACAGAAATCATCCCCAGTGACGGTGCTGAACCTTAGCTGCAATTACTGTTATAGAATTCATCGAGTTTAAGCCGAAGTCGCAGTATGGACCTGTGCAATTATGTAATCCGCAAAGGCTATAATTTATTACAGGTAATATACAGATAGTCAGGAATTTATGTACAGTTTGTACAGTTTTATTTTTTTAATGAGATTGTTTGTCCTGTTCTTTGGTGTTGGCCGAGATAAATAATGCATTATTAAATTGTACATATAATAAATACATATTACAGTTTTAAATACAGTATATTTGTGTCAAAATAGTGTGATTTATTATTTTTTTTATCTATATATACTATTATTTATTTGACTTTTTTTTTAATTGTGCAGCCCTAGCAAAATATCATTGCAATATTGATTGTGACTTATGCTGATCATCTGTGGCATGACCCTGATCTTCTGTGGCAGTGCTGACCCTCTGTGGGCAATGAATAATAATCCTCTCTGGGGCGACGCTGATCCTTTCAGGGGAAACGCTCATTCTTTCTGGGGCAAGCCTGATGATCTGTGGGATGGTGTGGCACTGATCCTCTGTGGCAGTGCTGGTACTCTATGGGGCAATGCTGATCCTCTCCGTTGGGCAACGCTGATCCTCTCCGTTGGGCAACTCTGATCCTCTCCGTTGGGCAACACTGATCCTCTCCGTTGGGCAACACTGATCCTCTCCGTTGGGCAACGCTGATCCTCTCCGTTGGGCAACTCTGATCCTCTCCGTTGGGCAACTCTGATCCTCTCCGTTGGGCAACGCTGATCCTCTCCGTTGGGCACCGCTGATCCTGTCCGTTGGGCAACGCTGATCCTCTCCGTTGGGCAACGCTGATCCTGTCCGTTGGGCAACGCTGATCCTCCCCGTTGGGCAACGCTGATCCTCCCCGTTGGGCAACGCTGATCCTCCCCGTTGGGCAACGCTGATCCTCTCACCGTTGGGCAAAGCTGATCCTCTTTGGCACTTATCCTCTTTGGCGTGAAGCTGATCCTCTCTGGCACTTATCCTCTGTGGCGTGACACTGATCCTCTCTCTTATGCTTATCTTCCGTACCACGGCTCTGATCCTCTGTGGCAACAGTGCTGATCCTCTCTGGCACTTATCCTCTATGGTGTGGCACTGATCCGATGCAGATGCCCAGATCCTCTAAGCTTGATCAAATATACCAATGACTAGGATTACTCATTTATGTACACTGAAATTGAACTGTCATTTCAACCAGTTTGAGACGACTTTTGCTTTCGGATGTGGTGCATTGCTGAGTAGTAGCAGCTATATGTTATAAGCAGTATAAGTATATTGTGACCATAAGAGTATGCATGTTGTCAGCAAAATATTCAGATAGTCTTTGATCTTTTAACAAGCCACCACAACTGGCATAAAACCCAGTCAGTTTTAGTGTGCCTTTGCGGAAGGGGAAAAAAAGAGATGGTTATCAAAGCAACATAAAAAATTTGCCTCCTTTATTTGCCAGACTCGCATCGACATTCACCTTACCGGCTGGTAGCAGAGACCCTCATTCAGAGCGGAACCTACAGAAATGCTGTAATTCCTGGCATGAGATTGTATTTTCGATAGAGACTATAGGTTGGGTAACTCTGCGTCTTATCGCTTCCGGGCAGAACTTTACCATCATTCCAGAAAAGTAATGTAGTATTACATAATAAAGCTGAGACCCATCTTAGGACATATGAGTACCTTTGAAAAACTTTAGACGGGAATATCTTGCGCAAAAAGTTGTGTGTATTTGTGTTTCCTGCTTTCACTGTGAGCGTACCTGTTAACAATGATACACTAGTTATAACTGCTTATGGCGCATTTGGTACAAGTCTTACATCAGAATGTGAATGTGAAATAGTTGTATGAGATATTGAGCCTGATACTAATCTCTCTCTCTCTCTCTCTCTCTCTCTCTCTCTCTCTCTCTCTCTCTCTCTCTCGGTGCTCCTGACTGGCTCACTGGATCATTTTCAGGTAAGTTCATTTCTCTCTCTAAATCTTCAAAGTAATCTCAGTTGTCCAGTTCTAAGCCAGTCTGATATCACAATGATTTCAGACATAACTGTGAAGTTTCACGTAATACGTATAATTGTTCATCTTAACTAAAATACACCTTTTTCCTCAAAGACTCCGTAAACTATCGAAAGTAAAAGAGTCGAGATCGTTTGATCGAGATTACGCTTTTTCTTTGTTTTGTTTTGTTTTTTAAACACCGCTCGGCCGATAAGCTCTTTCCCTCTGCCCCCGCTTGCAGACGCGTAATATCTGATGACAAGTGCACATTGTGCAGGTGAAACGCTTTCGTAACGCAACTTTCCATCCCGAGACAAGCCGCGACAATCCGACAGCGATCTGAGCGCCGAGATTACTGTACATCCTGCTGTTTATGCCTGGTGTTTTCCTGTAATAAAAGCGTGCGGCAGGGTTGCGCAATAACCCGTTCAGTGTTGTGAGTTACTGCATGTGTCAGTCGTGACTCCCACAAAGTTGAAGACTGCTAGTGAGGTTCTGGCGAGCAGGACGATTTCCATGTCTGTTCGTTCTGATCACTTCCTCGATGCATGTGATGCTTAATACGATCATAAAATTGTTGTTATTGCTAAAAAAGAAAACGTTGAATGTGAGCGTTGTTTTTGTCTACATATCCTCCATCTGAGTTGAGACACATCTCCAAACGATGGATGAGCTGGTGGTCTTTGAAGAAGCCGCCTTTTTGGTTCTTGGAGGTAGAAAAGTTCCACCTGTGTTATCACCTCGCCGTTGTCAAACGTGCCAAAAGTGATGGAAGAGGAAGAAGTCACTGGGTGCGAGGTCAGGGGGGGGTTGAATTCTGGCAAACAGCCTAAAGGATGAAATCATGAATTGTGACATGTTGGAAAAGGAGCCACACTGTTCATCACACAGTGAATGTTGGACTTTGTTGGCTCCAGTATTTGCTGTAATGAATCATACAGAAGCCTCGTTAATTCATTTTTTGTAATCAGATACCAGCTCATGGTGCTACAGTACAGTTGCATGGATTAGTATTTCATACAGTATTTCAGTTCAGTAGAATTTGTAACTACTGTATGTGGTAGGAAATGTTCAAAATGAATCATTAAGTTTAAGATTCACTTATTCGTCACATGCACCTTACAGCACAGTGAAATTATTATGGGTTGAGGATCCTGCTCAAGGACTCAACAGTTGATGCTTGGCGGTGCTGGGACTCGAACCCTTGAGTAGTCCAGAACCGTAACCGTTTGAGCCACCACTGCACTATATGAAATATGATCACAATCATAAGAAATAGTGCTGCACAAATTTTTGCATCACAATCTAAATTGCAGTGCAATTATTGAACCACTTATTTGAATCACTAATCAAATATTTACTTATTTATTATCAAATCGTGCCGTCCTAATATGATGAGTTATCCCAGACTATTAACACGCATATCACCTGGGATATCTGGTACACAACGTCAGCTGATATAGATTTATAATAATAAGACAACGAAGAAGAAGAAGAAGGAGGAGGAGGAGGATGATGATGGTGATGATTTTGTTGAGGAATTTTGAAAGTAGCTCCTTATGGGGGTTGGGGGTGGCTGTGTGTATGTACAGTACTGTGCACCATATTATATGATGTTCCAATTTTGTTATATATGTTTATCATGTCTGCATAATTATGTACAAAATCATTCAGTATTTCCATGTATAACCTAAAAATTCATAAATAAATAACATTAAAGGAGAATATATGCATGACTGTAAAGAAAGAAATATAGTACAAGACAGACCAGTTTTCAGATGGAAACAAAAAACCTAATGTACGCTCCTGGGAT
>JAQMYL010000020.1:10268969-10279204 GCA_030014365.1 Clarias pachynema
TATATTTTTTTGTTCCATATTATATTTATTTACATATTTTCATCACGATATTTATCCCGGTCAGGGTTGCAGCGGATCCGACCCCAGATCCCCAGATCCAGAGAACACGTTGTGAGGTGGGAATACACCCTCTCGCTAAAATGATGTCTTTTTTTTATTTATTTCAGTTTAATTGGCTCTTAATTGCTTATGGCAGATCCGCTTGAACTTGAGCTGACTTTTTCGACAGAATGTTATCATTTAAATGGCGGCTTGTTGAACTGTAAGCACCAAAGACCATAAAATAATTAGGAAAATAACTGAAAGTTATTATTGGGTTTAGTGTTTTAGATAGGTATATACAGTACGGTAAGAATGTGGCACTTAATAATAAAAATAAAAGCTTTGTTATGGATTAAAAAACAGCAGCATGTGATCCAAGAATCTCTAACAAAATCAGAAATCATATATTGTTTACATTTACGTTCATGGCATTTGGCAGACGACATTATACAGAGTGACTTAGATTCTGCTTTAAAGTATCTATCCATTAATGCATCCTTATACTGGTTCAATACGTCATTGACAATCAGTGCCATCTGTCTAAAACATTGTTGGAAGGGTTTTTTTTGTTTACATTTTTTTAGTTTGGGTTTTATGGAAAAAATAGGACTTTAGACACCGTTTGTCAGTGTAGAGGGATTTCATTTCACCACCAAGGTGCCAAAACAAAAGAGAGTTTTGATGCGTGTCTGCCTTGTACCCTGAGAGATGGTGGGATCAGTCAAGCAGCGCTCAAGGACGTTGTCTGTACGAAGCAGACTGAATTGCAGATGAAAGCAGCCCTGGTGTCTAGGGAACTAGGTTTAGGTTCGAAACAATTAAAGATATGCAATAAAAGCAAACTGAATGATGAACATGATTGCACAAATGTACGCAAACTGGCAGAGAACCAGAAAAAAAGGGGTTAATTTAGCCCAGATTTTCTTCTCCCATGATACAAAGATATGGTGCTCCCAAGTGGCGCAACGGTGCATTGGACGTACATCTAAGGTAGTACTTTTTTTTTATTTAGATGTGTTTGAGCCACAATGGTTGGGGAGAACATCCATGGAAGTATGTTATTGTTGTTAGCAAAGCATTGACCAACCAACATTAGTGATAAAGTTTATAGTTAACTCTCATCTTAATGTAATAGGTTTATAATGTGTGTATATTATTTAGCGTTGGGGTGCGCCGTCATATGCAGATCTCCCAACGTCCGGACTGCCCAGATAAGTCAAACACAGCAATATCATTATTAACATACTGTTCATATGTGCTATATCTATGACCAAGAGCTGGTGTGTGATGCGACTGACCAGCAGAGGGAGCTGTTGCGGTGTTGTGATTTAACTGGTGCTTCTTTAGACAGTTCATGTCACAATCTTTATCTTTGTAGAGAAACACATCTTAGCTTCTCAAAGTGCGGAGCTACGTCTTACCGTGGATTTGGCGGTATCACATGGCCGCGTGATTAGATTTGGAGATTTGACATTAATGATTCAGAGAACGTAAAGTAGTTTGTGTTTTATGAGGTTGAGGGTGTGTGTGAACCTTTGCTCTTGTGTTGGAGCTTAATTACCTGCATCCTCATGGTCATCTATGTGTCAGTGTGTCTGTGCATGGATGAAGAGGGGCAAGGGCGGTTAATCTGGGTTAAGAGATTAGCCCTGGACAAGACCCGAAAGAAGCTGACCAGCATGCACTGGGGTAATAAGCAACCAGCATAAGGAACCCATGGACAGACCAGCAAGTGTCCATAGTTCCACTTTCCGTGTGGAGTCCTGAGCTGTCTGGTCTTCCACAGGTTGTCAGACCACTATTTTCAGAATCCCATGCTCGAGTCCAGTTTGATGTAGCTCCTATTTGTTTCGCGGATGCTAGTAGTTTACGTGTAACCTGACACCTCATGCACTGGCCTCTTTGTTTAGGAAAATCAATTCTATTCAGGAGAGAAGAGGGAGGAGGAGGAGGGCTCATCTTTTGGTGGCTGCAGTAAGCAGGGTCTTAAAGAAGGGTCCCTAGTGGGCTGTTTAGCCAGCTCACGCTGTCTTCCCCCTAGAGGGAGTAGGGGGGTGTTCGGGGACAGGAATGAGGCGGGTGAGAGGCCAGGAAAGGGTGAGGCGGGCCTGAGAATTAGGACCACCCACCCCCAGGCCTCAGGAACCTGCAGCACTCTGACAAACGTGCATTGCTTCAGCTGATCTTACAAGGCCTGCTATGAGGAGAGTCACGCGAAGCCGCCCAGTGCCAGCCAGAAGATGGGCAATGCTCAACCCTTTCCTCAGTACCAGGCCTCGAAGGTGGGCAGCGCTTGTAGCCCCCCAGCCGAGGGCAACTTCCATCGCCGAATGCTGACCTCCAGAGTCCGTCAGAGATACGAGTCACTGTGGACCAATAAACCCATTCTGGTAGTGAAGGGTGGTGAAGACCAGGAGTGTCCACTCAGACGCACTCAGTCCTGCCGAGAGACGAGATCCAGATCCTGCTTTTACTGTGAGTGCTTCAGGAGCTGTGAGAGATTTATTAGAGCAATATTAGTCTAGATAAGATATCTTTGTGTTGGCTTCGCTTGGACGCATTCCATTATTTTACGCTCGGCTTGTGGAGAATCTGTAATAACACCAAATGCTATTCATAAAACAAAACAACTCCACACGAGAACTTGCTTAATTTTGAAATCCAAGTTTCGGACCTGACTTGATTTAATTCTTGCGTATGTGTATGCTGTCTGCATCATTAAGGTTCAGATACGCAATGCAAAGTGACAGCTCGGTATCGCGTTCATTCATTAATGGACATTATTTATAATTTTCTGTCCAAACTGTGGATTCTGCTACATGTCCATGTCACTCAGAAATGATTACTGAGATTTAATCTTGAAAAACTGAACCGCAGTTTTATTAATATGATGGTCATACTGCATTTATTCCACCGTTGTAAATAAACATGAACATGAATTTTTTGTTTTTATATTAATTATGTGTAGTTATACTGATGCATTTGTAAAGTAACATGTCCAAACTCTCATTGCAGCATTCATCATGAAATGTTGTCTAGTATGCGACGATACAGAGAATGTAGAATTTCAGCTTACTTAAAAAGAACTGAAATTGCAAAGATGATCTTCCTGCCATCAATGTAATTTTAATTAGCGTTGCATCTGAATTTGCTTTTTTTTCCCATTGCATCTGGTACAGATGCTTTTGTCCCTTCCACCCATGCACAGATTGTGCCTATCTGACTTACTGACCTTTACCCTTTAAAATGGTGCCGGAGACCTTCCAGTTTAACCCCTCCAAGGCTTCGCTCCATCCACTTGTCCTTAAGGAGAGATTCATTTACTTGCTCCCCAGTCAGAGGCGATTTATTGATCTGTGAAAGTGGCACACCCCAAGATACGACACTCGGTCCGCTGAGTTCTCATTTCTTGCTTATTGTGAAGTACAGGAGGTAAAACGTGGATGGTTATACACGTGTAAGTCTGGGTGGGAGAAACTGCTGTTTCATAGAGGCAAAAGTAGTGTTTATCATGGCGTTCAAGTCAAACCAGGACTTTATTTCTCTGTGTAATCTCCTGCTACACTAATGCACTTATTTAGCAGTTCTCCTGTTCTTGAATAGAACATTTTCTCAGTATGCCAGAGACATGATCAGAATTCCTGCTTCAGATCTAAAACGCTGGCCTCCTAGGAACTCCTTAAATGGCCCAAAGATGTGGAAATGGCTTGGAATGATGTCAGGACTGTACGGGGGATGTGGAGATAACTCCCAGCCGAGTTCCTGTAATGGGCAAGTGGTATTTGTGAATGATTATGTGTACAGTTCCTACAGACAGATTTTCCTCTTCCATAAGCTGGAAACAAGTTATCTGTCAATTGTCAAGGATCAGGTGTTCCTTTAGCTGAATCTTAATGGAAACGACTACAGTGGGCTCCAAGCCAACCGCGGCTCTGATAGTCATTCATGGACCAACGTTTGCACCATTCAAATGGACAATTCCCAGTTTGACTTGAATGCCCCTAGTGAAGGTGATTGCCTGGTGTATACATGAGGCATGCTATTTCATGCACAGTTGCATTATACAGTATTATCAGTGTGTCACATCATAGCCCCACTGTTAGAGCCGGTATTGCGTCACACTGATGTATAGTGTTAATTTCTGAAAGCGTGCCCAAGCGACTCTCCAAATGACTCCAGGATATACACGGCAGACATCTTGAGGACTCATTGTTAAAAACAAGTCTAATTCAGTGTTACCTGTGTGTACCGTGAGTGATTCTGACCTAGTTAACAAGAAAGCTTTATCTCTATGTCAAGTAAGATGTTTTCCAGAGATCGTTTTCCATAATAGCATGTCCTGAAGTCATTTATCGTTGAGATTCTACAGATTGCTACAGCAGTTTGAAAGTGCTAAGAAATTTGTCTTTATTAAATAATGGCAAGTTAGTACCATTTAATGTTGTGTAACCTTCATTAAACCAGTTGTATTTTCCAACCTTAAGATTTTCCCATGTCTGAAAACACAGCTAAAGCTTATCCCCAGTTACAAAGTGCTGACAGAGATGATGTAGATACTCAGTATGGTAATCCCATTTTACTCCGGCTGGATGTGTGGACAGGCCGGCTCTGTGTGTCAGTCTGAGTTAATACACTGTGACAGGCCAACATGCTTCTCAGCTCCTCACTGTAGTGTGTTCTGAATGAACTAGCTTTCCAGCAGCCTTATTACTGACACCAAGCTCGTGCTTATAAACACTCGCCACACATTTTCTTCATCGTAAACTGCTTGTGTGCAAGTGTGTGAGCTTTGAGAGACACGTATAGATTTTGTCCAGGCCCTGATCAGGCATTCTGACCAGTCCTGACTTGTTCTCTTGTAGTGTCTCTCAGGGGACGGGGATGGACATGCCCCAGATATATACAGCTTTTCTTTGTTAGTCAGGGATGGGAAAAAAAACTTAAATAAATGCAATTTTAAAGGTCCGACATCTTACTATTTCTTTAACAAGCTAGCACTTGTATCAAAGCTCCTCTAAAGTGTGTATGTGTTAATGCTTCAGGTGAAATATTCATCAGATAATGCATTAATGCATAGATTAATGCACATTCCCTTTATTTCACTCCTCTTCCGAATATGCCATTTCAGTGTCTATGTAAATACGCAACAGTGCTCCAGAGAACTACAGCGCTGAGCAGCAAGCCAGGGACGGTATCTTCTTATATGAGGTCACAATAGGGTAAAAATTCATTGGCTTGTTTAAGCCCTGGTCAGTGCAAAAATGGAAAAAGAACAAAAAAAGCAGGGAGTGCTTTTTTTTCTCACATTTTTTGGAAAAACGACAAAATTTTGAATAGTCAAAGTGTGAAACCAGTATTACGCTTCAATTGTAATTCCCAACACTTTTGATTTGTATGAGTTCTTGTGAGATTGCATGTAATAAAATGTGAGTAAAAAGTGATCATCAGTGTTACACTAAACAATCGGGTTAAGTAGTGAATAGAGAGACTGGGCTTTTCTTAAGGATCAGGAGCAGTGGAGCTAAGCAGTGACTAAGACCCTTCGTTAGTGTCATTAGTTGACTGATCCTGACCCAGATGAGTCGCTCAGAGATGGGGCAGGACAGCTGCCTGTGGTGCTCCTTTTTTAATTCACCCCGTCGCATCCCCTTTGTTTTGTTTCGGGATGATCCATTTATGCCTAATGAAGGCGAGTCTTTGCTATTGAAGTGATAGTGTGCTCATCAGTCGAAGTGAACCAGCAGCACCGATTCTTTCACGTGACACAGGGAGGCTCCTGGGCAGGGTGTGGAGGAGGGTAGGGGGCACTTCAGCAATCGGTCGCGTTTCCTTTTGTTGGTGCCAGGCTTAAACTGTGAGAGGAGTGGTGGTGTGGGGAGGGGTTTCAACCCCTTGCAGGGAAGAGCTGAAAAGAAATTCCTGGTCTTTTGCTTTGCCTGACTAACTCTTGCAGTTTTGGTTAAGCACAATGACAAAAGTGTATTGTTCCCTGATGCCCCCTGCAGCCTCTCACCCAGCGCTGGGTCCCCTACTGGAAACAGGTTCAAGACAAAAGATAAAGAAAGCTCGAATTTTACCTCTGGCGCACAGCACAGGTGGATTTCCACAACCTCCACATAGTCACTCTCACTCTTTTCTACTTTTTTTTTTCTTCTCCTCTCTGTTTCCCAGCGTGATGTTCCTGTGAAGGGGTGTGAGGGTGTATAAACAGGACAATGCTATAAAAAAAAAAAATTTTTTTTTAATTAATTGAATAAATAATTGCTTTGAACAAATATATGGGAAAGAGGTGATGTAAAAGTAAAGTCAGCAGTTCTAGTTCTAGTTCTCATGAACAGTGAACATGAACTCCTGTACCAGATACTCTGTGGTTTCTCCAGACGCATACATTTATGTTTAATTATTAAATTTTCATAAGGCTGCGGTCGTCCCCGTTGCTTGTGTACCTTTTTCCCTTCCACATGCTTTGATACAGCACCTTCTGCGGCTTTACCCTCGTTCTAGAGGGAGTCGACCATCATCATTTTGTCACATGTCAAGTCACCAGCCTTCCCCATTCGTGTACTGAACTAGACCGAGAGACTATTTGCACTGTATGAATAGTAATTAACTCAAACACAAAATGAAATATTCTAATATTTTGAGATTGTGGGCTTTTGATTTTCATGAGCTATAAATGATAATCATCGAAAGGCTTCAAATCTTTAACTTTCAGCCAAAACATAATATTGGTGCTGAAATTTTCAGACTGGATCATACTGTATATAACACAATTTCATTATACTTAATGCTTCTTATCTCCCAATCCATGCTTCATTTCTTGTAAATATGCATACACCTATATATTTTTCATCAGATAAAAAGAAACACATTTGCGAAATACAATTTCCTGCCATAACGTTTTTTAATTAAAATATTCTTAATTGTCATTCAGGTGAAACTTGGCTGATTTAGATTTCACATGAAAAAACATAAACCTGAAAAAGTGTATTTTTCTAAAATGCTAAATTGTTAAGATATTGCAACATGAATTTAACATGGTTACGGACACTACAGATTTTTTGCTTTTTAAGCTTTTATCAAAAAACGGAATGCTTTAATTTACGCAACAATTTTTACAGGTCATATGCTTCTAGAAGTCTATACCAATTTTAATATCAATACTCATAAAGAAATATGAATAATTTACATGTTTAATTATTTTTAAAAAAGTTTTAAATAAAATAATTTGCTGAAAAATGGGGCATATAATAAATTATCTCTTCGAAACAGCTGGAGTTAGCAAAATCTTTACGTAAGCTAGATTAGTCACTTCCATGTTGCATAAACTTAAAAAGTATTATATGTATTATAAGTATAATATAAAACAAAATGATAAAATTAGCACCAATGCTGTGTTTTGGCCGTTTACATGTAATGAATATAGAAAAGTTTCACTTGAAAAAGAACTTTTTCACTATAAGGCTGGGATGCTTTTTTTCCACACCACTAATAAAGCAGTACATATTAGTAAGCTGTAGACCAGGATGTACACCGTGTCAGGGGCGTCACTTCATCTGTTGGATTTTCGTAGACAATCAAAAACAGGCTGGATTTTGCCAATCATCCAACCATCCTCCCCCAGTCACTATCAAACCAGTCATCAATTATTAGCACATCTGAGCTCATTTTTCCTTGTTCAAAAACATACTTACTTGGAGACATTCTGTGATCTAATGAATCTATAAGTAGATTTTGTTTTGACCACGTGATTGAGAAGCCATGTGTTAGTTATTCAGTACGCATGCCTGTTTTAGTCTGGGTCCGGCGCTAACTCTGTCACCTTCTCCCACTCCATCATGGTTAGAGGGAGCCTTACCAAGTCCTCTGACTGGGTTAATGTAGTTACTGGGCCTCCTCTTCCATCATGGTTTGAGTAATCAAGTTGTGCTTGGCAGATCAGTCTCTCCGAGGAACTTAGCATTTAAAATCATTTCATTTCGAGCTGCTTTGTTCAGATCCCGGGACAGATGGTGGATATTTTACAACTTGTTTAGCTTCGGGACAGAGGTCCAAAATAAATAAAGTGTTTCTCAGACTTGTGGCAGTAGAAGTACATGGTGATTCATTCATCTTATCCAACTTATTACCTGTTTACTCAAGGCAGGTCCTCCTCCCTCTATTGTTCTCTATCAGTAAGCTAAGATAATCTTCCTTCTGGTATTAGAAGTCTTCATCGCCCTCTACTGGTCATAAGTATATGAATAAAAGCACCTTTACCCTGATGGCGATGCAGAATTCTACACACACACACACACACACACACACTCTGTCACGTTGTGTCATGGTGTTTCCTTCAGCACTACTACTCCTCTCAGATATCTGTTACTAATGAACTCTGACGCAGCTGGAGACATTCGCTGACTGAGATTCAGGGTTTAGTTTTATAGCATGAATAAGGAGCAGACATCAGGTGTCAGGTGGCTCTGACGTGTCCAATGTGTATTATTGATCAGCATTTCCAAGCCCAGCTTTCACTCAAATAACATTAGACTAGAGGTCAGAGAGGGTTAATTGACCTGTGCAGGGAACTCCCTCCCCGGAGCATAGGGAAGCTCTGAGTGGATTATTATGGACCGGATCTAAATAACATTGTGAATGAGAGGCGACTCATTATGGAAAATGCGATCTCTGCTGTTAACTAACTAACATCGAAGACTTGTCACATGTTACATGGTGTACTTGGACACCCATGTTAGCCTTTACGACAACCAGCCCCTGTTAAAGTGGACATTGTTTGGGGAGGGTATCCAAGTCAAACTGGGACTTGATGAAATTTCCAGTGAATGAAGGCATAAAACGGATTTCAAACACAGTACGGTGATGAGACTCTTAGCGGCAGTAAAACATTTGAATGATGCGAACGTTTTAAAAGAAGGCCGTACTTCCGTGAATGACGATCCCAGCCGAGGTGGATCGGAACTCACTACAGTCATTCCAATGAACATTCAGCGAGTGGAACACCTGATCGTTGAAAATCGATGGATTACTTGTACAGTCCTGACCTCACGCCAAGCCATTTCCACATCTTTGGGCCATTAAAGGAGTTCCTGGGAGGCCAGCATTTTATTTATCCTATGCACAGTTATAATATGCATTGAAATGCTTATAGACATGAAAGCGGGCTGTCCGATCATGGCTCCGGTATCCAGACGCTAGTGAAACACTGGGATAAAATCCTGGTTTGACTTACCCGATCATGGAAAACCCGTCACAAAAAATGTGACAAATGTGGCCATTTTGTTTGTTTTTCCTCCTCTTAACATACTTTGAGACCATGAATATGTTTTACACTAAGCAATATTTTTATTTAATTCTTTGGTCTTATAACCACCTGTTCTTCAAAGATGTGTTAAATGAACAGACATTTGGGGGTGGGGGGGCACCAGGACTTGAATAAATGCTGAAAGAGATGAAAAGGTGGGGTAAACAAGGTATTTTGGGGGTATTTTGACCATGAAATAGAAGGGAGCGAGTAGTGTGTTTTCGAGTGGTGCTTGTTATTCTCTAGCGCTAATGGACTAAGATCGTCATGGCAACGTCTACTCCAGGCCAGTCAGCCCATCCCGGTAAATTCATTAGGGTGGCACAGCTCTAGGGTACACACAAGCTCTGGACGTTGAGATCAGTACTTCACATCAACGTCGAAATAAATACGCTAGTGATAATATGGTGGCGTGTTGTGTGCCGTTGATGGTCACTAGGTGGTGCCAATGATCAAAGAAATGAAAGACAAAGACTTGAACACAAATCGACGGTGGCTAAGCCTGCATCACTGTGGTCTGGATGTTAACTGCTTTCTGTGCATATTCATTACATTCTTTCTCCAAATGTACAGACACTTTAAATGCACATCTGGATTTTTGGCATTGACATTATACTCATGTCCCTTATTCACTGGATATAGATTAAAAGTCGAGATGTTTAGGACGAAGTAAGGCGAACAATTAATGTCATCAAAATTGTAAGAGCCATATCTTATCAGTTATGAATTTGTGTTGTGTTTATTTGTTTTATTTTAAATTTATTCTATCTTGTTCTATTCATCAGTTAAGCACTAAGCATTTATTCATCATCTAAGCATTTACTGTTATGTTTGTTAGTTAAGCATCCATTTTGACTGTCGTAGGTTGGTCTGTGATGTCACTCCACTG
>JAQMYL010000020.1:10290331-10308658 GCA_030014365.1 Clarias pachynema
ACACACACACACACACACTTTTCTTTACATCACCAGGTTTAAACATTCACCGAACCTAGTTTCAGAAATATCTTCATGAAATGTAACTTGTATATTAAAAACATTAACATTAAACCCCGCCTAGGTTTTGGGTTCCCCTTGTGCCACCAGGGCAGCAGATCCTTTGGGTTCTGTTTATTGTGGGATTGGTTGGACTATGTGCTCAATCAGATTGGGATCTGGGGTGTTTGAAGGCCAGATCAGCTTTGTGAGCTTTATGCTCTTTTCCTGCTTGGCCCCCATGTGTGTGTCGGGTTCTTGTACACTGGGTGTCCTGCTGTCGTGGCCAGCATTGACTTTTTTTTGTGCTGTTTTAGATTTAGACCAGAAGGGCCTTGGGTTCCCATCATCGTGTCTCCAGTTTACTGTTGAAGAGTCGGTGATCAGTGTTGCTCAGCTCATCTGTCAGTGGTCACAATGTTATGACTCACACCGCGGTGTACATGCTTCAGCAGCTGGAATGTTGACAGTGTTATACATTGCATAGTAGACATATTAATGATCAATAATCTTTAATGAGTTTATTGCAATTAGGAATCTATTAAAAGAAAATGTATTAACTGCTAATGTTTGTTTTGCATCATGTTTCTCATGTGTCTATTCATCTGTACACCACAAGAGACTGGCCTGTAGCTCAAGCGACTCACAGTATTGCATGTGGAATTTTCAGCGGACTCGTCTTTAAACGCGGACGGAATTTCGAAAGATTTATGGCTTCACTAATTTTCCTTTACATAACTCATTTGTTGGGATGATATGGCTTTAAACTGATAAAAATGTGAAGCCTGTTGCATAGTAAGTTGAGGTAGTGCTGGCTCGATGAATAAGGCTCTGAGTTACTGACGAGAGGGCTTTAACATCTCTGACCCCAGCTTCATAACAAGATAGGACATGTGAGGGAAAAATTCCGCGATGTGTAGTAGAATATGTGGTTTAATTAAGACTTCTTTAATACTTTCTTGACTGTTGCTTTGTACGTATTCCTCAAGGCACACGCCGCTCTCCAGTCGTCTGAAGGTTCTCGGGTTCATCACACCATCTAGTAGCCGCTGATCAGCAATGAGAGCTGGCGTTCGTTCACACATCACCTGTGTTAAGCTTTCCTGTGTATTGTAAATGAACATACAGTAGCAGTCTAGCAGCTCTCGAAACCATTCAGTGTCGTAATGGACGGATGACACCTGGAACCCCCTCCCAACCCAAACCCCACACACCTCCTCCTGTTTACCGAAATGCTTCTTCCTCTCTCAATCATTCAGCCGCTGGCATTTCTGCATAGTGCTCATGCATATGTAAACACCAGAAACATTCACCCCGGCTTCCCCTTCCCCCGGCCCGCCTGCTGCTCCTAATGACCCATTTGCGGCTTTAAGACACGTCTCTGTGTTTAGACACGGCAGGACGAGTCGTTCAGGATCTCCTCCTCAAAAGGCGTGCTGGTGCGTGAAGGCAACTGAGACAGTAGGGTTTGGAGCAAACTGTAGGATCGTTTTAGCTGGAAGTCATGTCGAGTTTACAGATGGAGAATGTGAGCAGCATTTGGTGGTGTGTCTTCTTTTTTTTTTTTTTTTTTTTGGATTGTTGTGTTTTTGGTATTGAGCCTAGTGTGTCACTCAAAGAGTTTTTTGTGTCTGCAGACTAGTCCAGATCTTATTCTGTGTAACATTCTAAAGACGTTTTCGCATTTTTGTAGGATTCAGTTTAATCGAATGCGATCGAGATGTTTATTTTCTAACCGTGACTTTGTTTCGTCCGCAGCCGTGTCTAACCTGGACGAGGAGAGTAAGTGGACAGTTCACTACACGGCACCGTGGCACCAGCAAGAGAATGTGTTCCTGCCTTCATCCAGACCAGCCTGCGTGGAAGAGCTGCACCGGCAAGCTAAAGTCAACCTCAAAACAGCCCTCAGAGGTGAGATACCAACACCAGAGCTTCTCAGGGCTCCTTTGGACGAGTGATTCGTATAGCGCTCACAGCCGAAGCATTCATAAACCTTCTGCGTGACCTCTTGAACAGCTTGAACAGCTCTGTTCCATGTGACCAGAAGTATTAAGACAACGTGTATTATTAAGGTTCTTCCAGTGTACAAATCATGTGATGTCACTAATTAGTTCTAGCATATCCTGCTGAAGAGTTGTGCCCATTGGGATCAGTTGATTTAGTTAATGGGTTGAATAAACATGTGGCAGATATGAACTTTTATTTTCTAAAGGAAGCGATCAAGCAGGCATGGATTTAGGGAGTGACGCCAAAGTAATGCAGACGTCCCCAGGAGCTTCTGAAGAGTAAAGCATTTCATGCTAAACATTACTTGTATAGCAGTTCCATTGCAGAAATAATAAATTATTCTTATTATCTTGATTGTCATTATTTTAAAAATGTCTTTACATTTACATTACAGCATACTCCCTTATCCAGAGCGACTAACGTTTTTTTCTTCTTTTTTTTTTAAAATCTCATTATACATCTGAACAATTGAGGGTTAAGGACCCAATAGGGGTAATTTGTCGGTGGTGGGGTTTGATCTTAAGACCTTCCGATCGGTGGTCCAATGCCTTAAACACTGAGCTATCCCTACCATTGAATTTCACTTTTGTCTCAATAATTTGTGAAAAAAAAAAACCTACATATATAAAACTTTAATCTAATCTAACACAAATCTTCACTTTAGAAAAAGGTGGTTGAGCAGGTAGTGATGTCATCTCACAGCTCCAGGGCTCATAAGCTGTCTGGAATTTTTCCTGTTCTCCCAGTTCTCCCAGGGTCTTCTGGGTTTTCCAGTTTTATCCCACCTCGAAAAAAATATTCCGGTAGTCTGATTAACTCTAAATTGCTCCTAGGTGTCATGTGTATATGTATGAGTGTCATCCTCTATGTATTCCCACATACTGCTCATGATGGGTTCTGGATCCACTACAACCTTTCCAGGGTGAAGGAAAATAAAGTGATTTTCAAGTATTCAGCGCTACATGCCCTAAAGCTGCCAGAGCACAACTTTTATGCTGTGCTGTTTGACTAAATGCATTATTCAGCACAGGGAGCGTCAGCGCTGTACTGCAGCAGGTCAACACCATGCTGAGACACTCGTGTTTGCAGTGTAGAGGAGGTCTGACATCAGATCAGGTGATTAAGATGTAATGATGTAGGTTAGATCTGATCCTGAGTCAGGAGGGGAAACATGAGCAGACCTTCAGTGGGCAGGTGGTCAGTGTGCTGGCTGGTTAATTATACAGTAACAGGTGTTACTGTACAAGTGACATACAGAGAGAAGAACTGAAGATTTGTGTGTGTGTGTGTGAGAGGAAGGGGTACGACGAGACATTTTTATTACCGCCCCACACACACACACACACACACACTGACATCGATCAATCCTAGGTTTAGAGGACTGAAATGGAAGAGTTTGCTGTATGCGTGTGTGTTCAGGGGAAGACAAAAGGGCTGTCTGTACGAAACAGGGAGGAGTCTCCTGAGAATTCATATATCAGATAACCAGGGTTGATTTCATACCTTTATTCTCTTTTACCTTCTTATGTTACTTCTCCCCCTATCCTGGCCCGCTTTTTTTTTTTCTTTCTTTTTAACCTCACACACACACACATATACACACACATATACAGTATACACACAAACACTTTTCATTGTGGCTTTCTACACTTTAGGGCACTTTGTTAAAATGGTCTGCTATATATATATATAAAGTCTATCACGCAGAATGGTTTGATGCTCTGTAGTGTTTCATTCTCTACTTAACATTTAATTGTGGACCTTCTCCCAATACACATAATGTCCTAGTCCTAACATACTGTCTATGCGGCTTGCCCACACTGTAACGGTTAACATGAATTCAAACTAATACCTCCTATTCCGTAAGGACTTTTTAAGATAAACACAAGTTGTGTTATTCCAAGGGTTTGCGTTTCATTCATGATGCTCAGGTGACTAAACGTGGGAGTCTCTCTGCGTCAGCGCACCTGGGGAGACGTCCTCCTCTCGGCTTTTTTGTTTCCATTGCCTCACTGACTTTTGAAGTTGTGTCATTATCATCAGGCAAATGAGAGGCCGCACGAATACGGTAGCACAGAGCTGATTATAGAAGAGGCTTCTGCTATCCGAATGTGTGAACGTGTCGTTTGGAGTAGACACACTTATCTGCATGGTTAATGGAGAGTAGTGTCGGAAATCTGCCTGGATTCCAAAGGGACATCGGGCTGCCATCTGTAGCAAGCAGCATGAAACCGAGACACACTCCTGTGGTTGAGTCGCACACGCCCACGCCGCCAGACTCGCAGGGGTAGACGTGAGATGTTCCACTTCACACGTGCTTACATACTGTGCTGTTTTTTTTTTTTTCCACGCATTTTTCTGCTTTTATGAACTTTGAGAGATGTGCTGTTTCATTTCAACCACTAGAGGGAGCTCAAGGGACACTTATATAGACATCCCTCATTCTCAGGTTACCTTGCCTACATAAATGACTGTTTCTTTTGATGTCACTAATCTTTAACACAGATTTCTTTGTTCTGACCAGGTGTGTGTGTGTGTGTGTGTGTGTTTGTTCTGCAGATTGTGATAAGCTGAGGAAGGATGGCTTTCGCAGTTCCCAGTACTACTCCCAGGGTCCTACCTTCTCAGGCCCAGGCCAGTCCCGCATCAGCCAGATGGAGGATGAGGATGAGGATGATATTGATGATAAGGTGAGACACCATGGCGCATGCAAACACCATCAACTCTGAACTTTCTGAATAGTTACAGCGTTCTATGTGTTAAGTGGTGGTGTCAGAATCCAAATAACGGCCCAGTTTTATGATGTTTTATTTATAAAAAAAATTGACAAGACCCTGAAATTGTGTCAAATATACACATCGTCCAAGATGTTATTTACTTAGTATAAAACAAGTATAAAAAAAAACTAATCTACAAGCATAATAAATTAATATACAAGCAAAAAACTAAAATATCTATATATAAGAAGAAAGGCATCTTAACCATTAATCAGTCTGAATAAAAAATGCATCATGTAAACACCTCAACTCCGATCCGGCTCGATCAGAATTCTTTAATTCTATCTAATTTTCAATCAGATTGTGTAAATCTTAGATAATCTGTTCAATATTGGCCATGTAAACAATTCCATTGGAATAAATATTGGAATAAATAAACTCTTTCTGTGCCCTATGTAGGGGTAACATTAGGTGACATAATGAATTTCCAGAAAGGAAATTTTGCATCCATTCCGAATCAGTGGAATGAGGAAGTGTCCCTGAATGGCCTGAAAATCTTCATTTTTGTGATTTTTCTGGCAGATTAAGTCACAAACAAAAAAGAAAGAAAAAAAAGTTATATTCTAAAATTGTCGTGAGCATGGAAACACTTTTTGTCACATGTAAACAGTTAACTTAAAGCGTGTAATCAGAATGATTTCAATCAGATTAAAGAAATATTGTCCATGTAAATGTAGCTCATGTGACGGAGATGAGTGTACATGGAGGAGTGGAATATCTGTAAGTCGTTCTCCAACAGCCTCATCTCAGGTTCATACGTCCCTTTGTTTTCTCTCTCTTAGTCTTTTATTAGTCTTGTCAGCCATGTGTTGCTGCCTTGCCTCTGGAGACGCACCACCACAAGCCACCTGTTACTTTCAGCTTCGAGCATTCGTCTTACTTACTGGGATCTTAATGGAATAATGTGGCTGTGGATGCAGAATTACTGGGAGCCTGGTGCGATCTATCATGTGTATATTACTCACATCTGTTCCAAAACCTAATTAGATCTTTAGCCTGAGTTGAGTTATTATTAGTTGTTTATTCTACACAACAACAAGCACTAAAGTATTCATACACTTATACAGTGGTCCTGGTATGCTGATGTGTGATGAAACTCATGGGGGGGGAAAAAAGGCATTTTTCCTAATTCCTAACCATTTAATTCCTCTTCACGGATTTTCCCGTCCCTAGGTGGTGATTGCGCCGAAGGGATGTTTTTTTCGCTCGTCATGCTGCATAACTACTATCACTATAGGTGTCCGTGTTTTAATGAAATCCATCTGCTTCAAACTATTCCATTCGTAGCTGCTGCTTGTGCTCGGAGACATAATTCACAATGCCGGAACAGATTTCCTGCCAGAGTGAATTTCCGACTTCATCTCCTGCGTGAACGTATACTGCATGTCCGTTTTCACAAACCTCCATGTGTCCGCGTGTTCAATTGGCCGTGAAACCGCTCTGTGTACTCATAAACTTTCAAAAGGTCAGGACCACTATAAAGCACCTCTGGACGGAAGCTGAGCAGTCGGCACTGATTAAGTGAGGAAAAAGCTGATCGCTAGCCGTCTACTACTTATTCGCTCAATTTCTGTTATTTTCGTTTATCTCAATTAAAAAAAAGTTCAAGACGTCTTTTTTTGAGACCCTTTCACCTGACTCTACCTTTTACTTTTCTTCCAGTCGAATGCCTCCTCTGCAGAAGGGGACAAAAGCTCCAGCGCAATGAGAGCAAACGGTGCAGTAAAGGCCGTCGGGGATGAGGTGGACGGACAGGAGTCGCGCTTCAAACCCTTACCCACTCCCGAGGAAAAAATGAGACAACAAGCTCAGGCCATTATGACCGACATCGTTCCCATCAATGTCACAGGTAAGAATCGCACCCTAATAGAGGTGTCGATATTAACCGTCATGGGATCAGCTGTAGAATTTACACCGTAAGGTGAGGTGAAGATCAGACCACTGCGAGTTTGCGATCTCTCCTTTCTAGGATTTTTTTTTACTTTACGAGTTATCGCTATTTCGGTGGCTCGTATACCCGCGTGCACTAACATTAACACCACTGTGGTGCTGTATTTAAACTCGTAATGTAAACTTCTTTCGCTCTTCTTTCTTTTTACTAACCTGAGCTTTTCCATGCAAGAGAGCCCTAATTCTCTTTCTGATCTCAGTCAAAGATCAAGCATTAATCCAGCCATGTACAGTACTGTGCAAAAGTCTTGAGCCCCCCTCGTTTCTTTCAATTTAGTTTCCAAACAGCCAGTTTTTCTTGTAGTTTTAATGCATCTTTCTTGCTGATAGATTTTTGGATTTTTGGTGATGCTGAATAATGATGAGAAGAAATGAGGTTGCTGCTGAGGTTGTTACATAATCAATCAATTTTAAAAAAATGTATCTTTAAGCGCATTGGAGTCAGTCATTTAATTTAATATGAAGGAATAAGGCGTGGCTCAAGACTTGCACAGTCATACACACCCACACTCAACATACATACAGTTGCTGGATGTCTAAACAGCATGAATATTATATGTTCTATATGATGTGAGTCTATAAGCAGTACAGCATGATCTATTAAACAAACTGCTGTGCATGATTGTTTTCTTTTATTCATCCTTCTGCGTATCCTGTACAGGGTCATGGAGATTTTAGGCACAAGGTGTGGTACACCCTGGACAGGGTGCAATCCATCGCAGAGCACATACACACACACATTACATGTACTTTGGGAACACAATTAGCCTAGAAGATGTTGAGTTTCCTTCCATTTTTGTTTTTTTCTTTCAAGTTGTCTCGTGCATCGTGTTTTGATTTATGCATATATGTGTGTATACCCCGCATGAGAAATGCATGCTCGTCACTAACTGCCTGTCTGCTCTCCACACCCGCGCTCCTCGCCTGGTCTCCAGGGCAGACGTTTGACCGTCAGGCCAGCGTCCGTCGCTCCCTAATAAACACTGACACTCTGACCCGTCGGCCCAAGAAGGTCAAACGGAGAACGACTATTTCAGGTTTACCTGACAACGTTCAGCAGGAACTAGGTATGGTTTGGCTCGACCAGCTTCCACCGTTGCTGCTCCTGCTTTGCCTGCCATCATCTAGCCTTCATGTTGTAATGTAGTGTAGTGCCCAGTGTCAAACTCTTCTTGCTAGTGCTTCATAATCTTCGTCAATGTGCAAGCTTTTTTTCTTCTTTACTTTTGGTTCTGTTTCAGAACAATCAACTCAGAGTCTGCTTTGAGTATCCATCATCTTCTTCCCAGTCTAGCTCTATGTAGTACTTTTTACATCACATTCTTTTTTACAGCTTCTAGTCCTTTGCTCTATTGCTTTCTTTTTTTCCCCCCATTTACACAGTCTGCATTTTTCATTTTAACCAGTGCAATACAGTATTTATTCTTAGATCCATGTTTTTCCTGTTACGTAGCTTTAGCATCCAGCACCTGCCATCATGTCTAATCTATTTACAGTCTGCACCCTGGGTCATGGTATCCTGGATGTGAAGATGATGTACCACATTTTGTAATTTAGCCCACTGGAACTTTAGGTTGATCCACTTTTCAGATTTATCTGGCAGATCGTTTAACATTTTTGTGGGGGTATAAAAGATTGAAAATGGTGGTCAACCAGGATTCAACAACAACAGGGCAAAAAGAAATGTTTCTGGGCAACTCATAGCATTTTTTTTTAACACATACACATGGATCTGTTGCTGCTTTTAATACCATTTCTTTCCATGTACATGCTGCATTGAGAATGCCAAGCCTCCTTATGTAATTGTTTCTTTTGCATGTACATAAGCTGTGGGTATCAGCTTTAAACATCCTAACCTTTGAGCAGAAGGGTGTGGGTATAGCATTGTTCTAATCCTGGTTCCTTAATCCATAGCGAAACTGCTTTAATTCCCACTGCGGGTGGTTATTTATATGCTGTACCATTCATATACAGATAAAAGCGAAGATAATGTAACCATGATGTTTAAGTAACTGTTGAAAATACTGTCCATGACAACATTTTGTATATATATATTTTTGTAACGTGTGTGGGTGTGAGTAATACTGAGAAAATCTGTGCTGCTATTTGAGCTGCCCATCCCACCTCATGGTCTTGGTTCTGATCCGAGACAAATGCACATTCACTCATGCACTCTCGGGACTAGGCAACGTTACGGTAGTCTTCCTCCAGGCTATCGGTTCTAATCAAAATTTCCACATATTGTTAACATGTCAGATGTGGGCGCAGCTAATCAAATTAATTAGTGCTCTTAATAGGCATGCTTCAGTCTGATTGACAGCAGATGTCAAGAAGAGATGAAGTGAGGAAGGGGGAAGGGAGCATCTGTAGCAATGCTCATGAATGTTTCTCATTACTGTTTCTTCTCCACTGCAGCTAAGGGACGAGGAGGGGAGCTCCGACCACAGTCCATGTTTATTCCTGGACCGTTTTCAACATTGGAACGTTCTGGGAGTTTGAGTTCTACGCTAAGGCGCTCTGAGGTGAGGGATTCCGGGTGCCAGACCGAGGAGGTAAAAATTGTTCCACCGTCTGTAAGGAGGATCCGAGCTCAGAGAGGCCAAGGAATCGCTGCTCAAATGGCTGGCTTGTCAACATCCGCGACCAATATATCTACAGGTGCAAATGACCATTCTCCTGGATCTCCTGTGCATGTCATGGCTCCTCGATTTAATGGTGATCCTCAGCGCTTCCACAGCTTGCCACGGGGGGCCCGGGTTTCGTTGAACACAGATCTTTTGAACAGCGGGAACTCGGTTAGGCCAGAGGATAGCGCCGTACCAGCATCTCGGCAAATTGGAAAGCTCCAAGTTGATGACACTGCAGTTCACATGAGGAACGCCCCTAGGACTAGCACTTCAGCCCGCCCAAAATCCCAGGAGGTATGGGGATCACATGGGGACTGGGGGACTGCATCTGTTGTATCTCCTCATGCTGCATACTCAACATCGCTCATCCCCAATGCAACATTGTCATGTTCAGCTGAGGTGATTTCCCTTCACTCGAGCCCAGGGCAGCAACTGCATGCAAGGCCTCTCAGGATATCATCAAGTATCAATGGAGAAAGCTCCACCAGTGTGGCAACCAGTGCTGAGACAGGAGAGACAGACATGCAGGAAGCCCGTCAGTCAGACAGCAGCTTAAATAGCCACAGCACCCTTGCTGCAGGAACAGCATCATCAGATGAGCAATGGATTTATGACACCCCTGAGAATGTCCTGCCCAGAAGACCACTCACCTCCAGCTGCTCCACTCCTATCAATCATCTCTACAATAGCCTGGAGCGGTCCTCTAAAGGAACAGACTCCAGTTCACTCTACTCCATGGACAATGATGGTTACTACACTTCCATGCATCTGGACTCGGGTCTGAGATCAAAAGGGCCTAGCATTGCAGGCAGGGCAGCACGGCATAGCATGTATGAGTACATAGGCCAGCCAGGTGACCGCAGCAGCATTTACAGCAATCAGTCGCTATCTCGATCCATTTCCCTCCGCAAGTCTAAGAAGCCACCCCTCCCACCAGCACGTACAGACTCCCTGCAGCGTAAGCCTAAGAATAAAAATGGTGTTAATGCTAGCAATGGTTCAATTCTTAATGAGTCACTGATTGCTACACTTCAACAGTCGCTGCAAAATGGGTTGAAAGGGAAGGGGTCTTTGACCTCATCATCTCAAAGCCCTAGTAGTGACTATGAAGACCCCTGGATGTTGCGCCCTAGGAGCCAGAGCAGCTTAAGTGCAAGCAGTAGCGGCGTGTCAGCCGCAGGGGTGGCTAATGTTTATTCCATCTGTCATGTCACACCGTCACAGAGTGACACCAGCAGCCTGCGGTCTGATTACGCAGAGTCTTGGGGCTATTACATGGATTACCCTCGTCTGCATAGTGATCGGGTACAATCACCAGCACTTACAAACTTGATGTCTAATGGAGGACAACCTGATGTAGTGACAAATGGACCACATATCCACAATGATATTCAGAAAGCCCTTCCTCCTGCTCAGGGCAATATGTCAGCAAAGCCTCAGGTAAACACATCCTCACCAGATAGGGTACATCGATTGACCTCCCCTTCAAGTGGATATTCAAGTCAGTCCAACACTCCAACAGCTGGTACTCCTGTTCCCACGTTCATGAGGTCTATGTCACCTTCTGGCTGTAAGCCCAAGCCACGTGTGCCTGAAAGGAAGTCCTCTTTGCTCTCGTCTGTGTCCATCTCCTCTTCTTCAACATCTTTATCTTCTAACACTTCAGATTCTAATAGGAACAACATCCCCCCTCTACCTCCACCACTGCCTCATTTATCAGGGTCTCTTTCACCGCTAACCCATGAGCCTTTCCCTCCACCTCTTCCTCCCTGCAGTCCAGTCTGCATTTCAAGTCAAACCTTTCCACCTCCACCTGCTCCTCCTTTACCCAGCACCCCACGTCATGAAGTAATATCCTTAAGCCCGCTCTCCATAGATTCCTCTCCAGAGTTTCCCCCTCCTCCTCCAGAGTTGTTGAATGACGACAGCATGCTCCATAATGGATCCTTTAGCGCTACTCTTCATCCACCCCTACCTCCACCACCTCCCTGTACTGTAAATTCTCATACTCCCCCACAACCCCCATGCTTGCCTGCATTGACTCCAGTTATACCTTCTTCTGCAAGCCTAAAGGGAATTAAAGAAAGACTCAAACCAGTAAACTCAGACAGAAGGTCAATGTCCATTCATTCTGAAGAGATTGGCAAGCCTGGGATGCCAATAATAACCCCGTTTGCTCTCCAAAGTGTGCAGCTTCGGTCAGTCAAGCAACCAGAGAAAAGGGAAGACAACAATAAATCTCAACAGGTGGAAACTAATCAGATTTCTACTAAGCATGGCACGACGGAGAATTTTAAACAGTTAGAGGACCCGACTGTTGTGTCGAAGCAACCTTCTCGCTCTACTCCTGAAATAAACGGAACAATAAAATCTCCATCAACAGAGAATATACTCGCCAAAGACAAGAACCAAGAAGAGATACCACCTAAGACAAATCCAGGAGAAAACATTCCTTATAAATTGACTAATTGCCCGTCAAGTGACTTCATAAGCCACCCTGAAGCGGAGTTGGATGGTATACAGAGGCAGGAAAGGAAACCACAAAACACCACACCCAAGAAAGCACCTCCTCTGTTGTCCAAGAAGCCCAAACTCTCCAAAGTCTCCGCTATCGACGCAGAGCTTATTGTAGAGGACAAGCAGACACTGCACAATGAGGAGAAGGAATCTTTTCAAGAGACAATAAAAGTTCAAGAATCCATGCCTGTTTGCGAGGAGGTCGAGAAAAATGATGACAAAACTTTCGCATGTGAAAGCATCGCATGCTCGGCTGATAGTCTGGTTGAGGAACCTTCTCAGACTCCCGTCATTCTGGAAGCCTCTGCGTCTGCTGATGATGAAATGGACTTTTCAGAAGGAGAAGAGGAAGAAAACGGAGACGATGACGAATACGCAATAAGTAGCACTGCAACATCAGTCTGCTCCAAAGACGATGGTGAGTGAACATTTTCTAAATTTGCTCTCAGTGGCCATTTGTAAAACTTGGTGACAGAATCATACATTTTTCAGTACTTTGGTTCTTTTTTTAAATGCTGGAAACACTAGACATTGTCAGATGTATATGTTATACTTTTGACAAAGAGCATGGGAGTACCTTTGAGAAGTCAGACTAATGAACACATCAAGTGATTTTTATTACCTCTGTCATATGGTGAATAATCGGTTTTAAACTCTTGTGAACTGGTTCAACTGAATATTATCATGAGCTGAATTTCACCTTTCTGGGAGCTTCCAAGGGCAGTGCAGTTGTAAGCGTAATGTTTATCTAATTCTAGTGAACTGAGGCAAGGGATTATGCCCACCTCCTCCCTGGCGAATCGGGGCTTGTGGCACACTACTGCAGCAGGCATTTTAATGAATTCTTTCTGTTCTTCCTGTCTGTACTGGCATTTGACGTACATCTATCATCTTCATTTACTGTTCCACTAACTTCCTGTTTGTCCAGATCCCTCTCTTGTTCCTTTTCTCTTTAATTCCCTCATTTCTGTTCCCAGGGTTATTTTTAAATCCTGTTTCACGCCTTTTTTTTTAAAATCTCTTCCGTATTCTTCCTTCATTAGTTTCCTTATCCTTACATCTGTGACATCCCGCTTCCATCATGTACTCTGTCTCTTTCTCTTTCCATCCTGCCCTGCACATCGTCATAGTAAAGATAGGATGGGGCAGTCTTCCCAAGGGCTGGCGGCTTAGTGTGGAGGGGAGGGGTATATAGGGGCTGGGAGGGGGGAGGAAAGAGAGTGGATAACATGAGCTACATCATCTCAGGCAAGTGCAGATGAGAGAGCAGAACGAGAGGACCGGATCAGAGCAACTCAACTTTGATGGAGAGGTGGATTCATCTATGAAAATGTAAGAGTTAAGAGAGTTACTGACTGTTCTTTAAGGCGAGCATTTTGTCCTTGAGTACGACTGAGAGCGGCAGGGTGGCTGCGTTCGAATGCGATGCTTGCTCGAGTAGGATAAATGTGTCATTCTTTAGATTGTCCTTTTTTCTGACATTGAGTATGCTTTGCAGCTGTTGTGTGAGAGTTCTGAGCAAGTATCTAGTATTGCTGACTTGTGCCGTACATGTTAGCGTGTTTGACTTATCTCCCTCCAGAACGTGTGGTATGTATTTTTTTGTCACGCTTTCTACCCACGTCATGTAGATGCAACATGCTTTCGAGTCGGACAGGCTCCGTGCCATCTCTGGAATGTGTGCAATGTGTGCAGTGTATGTGGCTGTGGGTGCTTGTTTTCCTTCTCCATAAGAAACAGAGTGTGTCAGCACTCCAGAGCTACACGCTCTCCCTGCTGTCGATATTCATTTGCCATTCATATGTCTTAAAGGTGAAGTTTTCGAGTTCAACTCATCAAACTCGCCCCAGACTCCCAGCGTTAACGGTGACGACTCTCAAGACATGGTTACTCCCACACGGCCTCGCACCACAGAGGACCTCTTTGCAGCAATTCACAGGTACGCACCTTTTTTTTCTTTTTTCTTTTTCTTTTTGTCCTATCGGTTCTCTTCTCGTCCCTAAGCTCCTGTGAGTATTCTTTCCTAACTTTGAAGCAGTGCGTCTTCCTGATTCTCTAATAGATCCATCAAAGCTGGAACGTAGCGAGAGGCTCGTCTGGTTTCTCTGTCAGATTATACGCTTCTCAGCTGCAGGGTTAACTGAATTAAGGAGTAAGAATAAGCTTTGTATACTGTGGATCCAGTCACTGCACACATCTAGGGTCAAATGTGTTTGTTTTTGTCAGTGGCATGGTTTCTGTGTGGGGCATGAACAGTATGTTCTGTTCAGTGTGTACGCAAAGACAATTGTACAAATGCAGGAAAAATGGATTAAGAAATAATGGATAAGCAAACACACATTGAACACACGCTGTGTGTGTGTGTAGGCCATGATCTCACCACCTGGCACTGAATGTTCAACTTAGTACCTCTTGCTTTGTACATTTTTACATTATGTGTCCTTTTATTTCCTGTTTTCTTTGAGTTTCAGTTTAATATGTTGAAGTGGTCACTCAAACGGTCAAGGCTGACGGTTCCTGGGTTACTGATTGGAAGGTTGAGGGTTCGAGCCCCAGCACCACTAAGTTTCCACTGTTGAGCCCTTGAGCAAGGCCCTTAACCCTATCTCCTCCAGGGGTGCTGTAACCTGGCTGACCCTGCGCTGACCCCAGCTTCCTAACTGGCATATGCCAAAAAAATGATTTCACTTACATGTGACAAATAAATTCATATTATTATTAGTCGTATCTATCTGTCATTATGGGATATCTTTAAGGTTTCATTAGAGTGTTTTTTTTCCTGTTATAACTAGTCATTTTGAAAGAAACGATAATGTTTCCAAAGGCAAGAATCTCAGCCAATCCCTTGTCCTGCACCACTGTGCTTAACTTGTATATATCCTATATAAAGATTCATGTCTCTTATTATCTTCTTCCATTTGTTTCTGTCTCCCTTCATCTCTCCTGCCCACTCTACTGCCCAGCTCAGACCGTGAATGGCTGGGCATGAATGCTCCCCAGCCCCAGAGGTGCGGTCTGGCAAGTAATTGGCCGTTGGTGTTCCCCCTCTCGTGGTGGTGCCACAGTGGGATTACCCTTATAATCCTTTAGCACTGTAATACATTTCTGCTTGATTCCCCTGCTAATCCCTTTGTCCAGTAATCTACAGCGCTCGTGCAGATTTGATTTCAGAATCAGGACTAGTGGGTATGGTACTTGGGTCCATTCTCTTCTTATTTACAATGATTTGGGGCACTTTTCCCAGAGTGCTCTGGTGCTTAATTCCACTATCCCAGGGCTCGTGTTGCTACACAAACACACAAACACCCACTTCCCAGATTTTAAAGTGCACAGATCACAATAAACAGAACAGAATCATGGGAGGTGTATTTCTCATTAGAGAAATAATAATGACATAACAAATCGTAATTGTATTTGTTGATCTTGAGGGGAGAAGCCTGATGTAGGAGTTGCTTTCTTTGCACTTCAGTTTATAATAAATTGGCTTTAATTACATAACTAATACACGGATAACCTTGCAAGTTAAAACTCAACCCCCGTCCCCGGCTTTTTATGTTCAGTTGTTCAATTTTTTGTTGCGGGAAAAAGAAATAGCTTTTTGCTTGCATACCATCTTGCATAACCATGGTTTAAGTTCGACACCTCCACCGTTTGAACATTTCTGACCCCCCCCCCCCACCTTGTGTTTTTACTTTGCAGGTCCAAGCGAAAGGTCCTGGGTCGAAAGGAGTCAGACGATGAGCGTGTGCGAGGTCACTCATCTCCTCCAGGCACACCGACAGGACCAGTTCCTTCCCTCACCTCGACTCTGCCTCGACAGTCTGGTTCTATCCAGCGCAGCCTGCGCAAATCAGCCACCAGCAGTGACACCTTCAAGGCACTGCTGTTGAAGAAGGGCAGCCGCACAGAAGGCAGCTTCCGCATGTCCGCTACCGAAATGCTACGCACGACCGACCCGCGGTTCCAAAGGACTCGATCTCTGGACTCCTCTCTGGATCCGAGTTCACCTACAGGAGGCCTGGACAGCCCCTGCTCTTCCCCAGGTCGCAGCAAGAGGCTGCCAGAGGACTGGGCCCGGAACGAGGCCATACTGCAACGTTACTCTCTGTCTTCGCCCTTGTCCCCTTCCTCGATGCTGGGACCAAAGTACGGCCGATCTCGCACACCGCCCTCTGCTGCCAGCAGCAGGTACAATTCCCGGAGTCGAATTCCTAGCAGCCCGATGACCGTTATCTGTGAGAGAGACGGAGAGTTAACCGAGAGTGGAGAAGGACTGGATGAAGCTGTTTCTCCATTAGGTTCCTCCATCACAGTTACTCAAGACTTAACTGGCACTTTATGTGAGGGGGAGACTTAACATGAAAATGACTTTTTCCCATTAAGGGAACGAAATGAACCTCGTCACAGTAGCAGAGACTGACCAGTGGCAGAGGACCAGCGGAAGGGCAGATGGGAGCCGCTAATCTGTCTGGTCCTCAGTCAAGGCTCCGGGCCGTGCTGCACAAAACTGGTTGTAATGGTAGGAGATACGCCGAGCCATAAGGTGCCTCCTTCAGACTGATTTGTGTCTGAAGTAGATCCCATTTCTGTCCCAGCTCTTCACTATTTTTGTTCCTGCTGTTGTATGAGAGAAAGTGTTTTTCCTTTATAGTAGTACACTTAAATCCATTTCTTTGTTCTGTTTGGTTTGCTTGTCATCTTCCACTGTTTACCTTAAGAACTTTATGTTGGGGAAGGTGTAAGGACTGAGTTATAATAAATAAATGGTATGTGGGAATCTGAGATGAAGGATTTACCAAGCAAGTGTCATCCCTTTGACCAGTGGATAGAACGGCTCTTCTTTGTGAAAAGCACAGAATGTTCTCGAGCTCGCAGCGCAGCCCATCTGCAGCGAGCCGACCGATGAACACTTGCTTAGAAATTTATGGTGAATTTCAGATCGACAGACCGCCATGAACGTCGGATGCCGTGTTAAAGCATTTCCACTGTTTCCGCTCACTCTCGAGACTCACCTGTTTTGAGGAAACTGACAACACAAAGTGGTGAACAGTGTCATGTACAGGACTGTTGAAGCTGCGCAACTGAGACGCAGGTTGAGGTGCTGTAGGAGAAGATTTTCTGTCCGATTTTTAGTATGTAGCTTTGCACTGTGTTCATGTGTCCGTTGGTCTGTTGCTCGTTCAAAATGTTTAAACGTCCTGCCCGTTTTTTGGTTATGAGTTTTTATCTACAAAGAGAAAACCTACTTGAACTGAGTAACAGTGTGTTGTTTGAAATATTTTTGTTAACCAAAGAGTTTAAAGTTAAAATGTAAATGTGGCCTGCTGTAGGGGAGCTCAGGCGCTCACTCGACTGGGAGCAATAAAGATTCTTCTGTAAAGCCTTGCTAAAGACTAGCTTTTACATTTCTTCTCATTTACTAACAACTTTAAAAAAAAATCTTACATAAAATCTCTCATGTGCAGTTTTATACTGTTTTTTTTTTTTTTTGTATATAAACCAAAAAATCACTTTTGGATTTATTTTCAAAGAATTTGTACACCCTTGTTAGAAGAAATGGCTTTCTTTTGTAGAGTATTTATTTTTAGATTAAGCGGAATGTGATGTGGTTTATTTCAAAGGGGTTTTACAGATCTGCAGCACAGACTCAGCATTATTTAGAAACAGTTACATCACTGTTTTAGTCCCATGATCAGTTTCCGACTTTGTGGCCTTTATGTCTCATTCTTGTCCTTTTGATCCAGGAAACCAAAATCACAGTGACAGAGGAAGAAGGCTGCTAATCCTCATGTTTGTCTCTCTAATACAATAAATGGTGATATTTAAAAATGGGCCATCTGTGTTTGAGATTCACTGCTACCTGTCAGCTAGTCGGACAAACCACACTCATCACGGGCGTCTCCATGGCACCCATGGTCGTATGTCATCTCTAACGATTTCTGGAGGGTCACCGCTCACTGCTCGGTCATGTCCATGTCCATCTCTGTCCTCACAATCTCGGTCGTGTAGTCCAGAAGACACAGAGCCTTAATGCGGGTTAAGTCAGGTTTATAGAATTATGTCAGATATCCAAAACATTTGTGATTTTGAAAAGAAAAACAAACTTTCCACATATTTCCTCAACACTTATTTCCCATATTTTTCTATTCCTTTAACAAGGAAACACAGTGTTAATGTGGTAATGTCCCAGCCGAAATAGCTCTCAGATAATGCATTTCATATCTCAAAATCCTCTTATTTCACTCCAAATGCATTATTTCAGTGTCCATGTAAATGTCCTTAATAATGGCTATGTCCTTCCAGAGAACAGCAGAGCTAAGCAACAAACTGGGGGAGGGGTATCTCCTTATATGAGGTCACAATAGGGTCACTACCGAAATGGAAAAATGCAAAAAGCATTGCATCTTTTA
>JAQMYL010000020.1:10308914-10319647 GCA_030014365.1 Clarias pachynema
AAATTTATTTCTTTTATCACTTCTAGTTTTATTGGATTGTAAAAAAGTTCCCGTTTTTTTGTGTCACCCTGTATATACATCTTATAAAATTTCTTATTTATTAATGTATTATTTATATAGTTGTTGTTGTTGTTTTTTTCAGAATTATGAAGAAAACTTCTAAAGTTCATTTAGAGTTACCAGCCTCAAAAATCACAAATTAACAGCACCTCAGATTAGGGCTGTAATAAAGATTTGCAGAGCATAGGTAGCAGACACATCTCAATATCAATTGTTCCAAGTAGATTATTGCATATTTTAGATGCGTTCCATGAAATTAGAAGGTGAAATTACACACTATACTGTATATACACATTATATTGTGAGAGAGAGAGAGAGAGAGAGAGAGAGACACACACACACACACACACACACACACACACACACACACACTGGAGACCCATCTGAATGTCTCTAAAAATATAAATTTTGCATAACATCTCATGTTCTAATTTTATTCACCTTAGTCTAAACAACATTCATCTCCTGAACTCGTTGCCATGGGCTCTGAATAAATTAATATAATGCACCATGTATATGTGGTATATGTAATGTACAGTAGGGTCTTAAATTTTTTATTTATCCATTTACGCATGAGCAATACTGTGGATAAATTTCCACTATTCGTCTTCAGCTTTGTGCTTTTGTGATTTATGCAATACAACCAGGTGTTGCTCTGCTACTTTTCTTTGTGTTGTTAGTCTGGGTCAAGGGGTAACAGATGCAGATGCATCCACTGCCTGGGGTTCTCTGTGTATGAAATTATAGACTCGTTATTATTTAACTTCTTCCGAATGCTAATTCCTTTAGTGTTTATAAATTGAACACAAAAGCAAGTTTTATTTTTAATTCCACAACTCTCAGTGATCTGGGTTTGTGATGCTGTCACTGAAATAACAGATCCTGACGGTGTTTTGGCTCGGTATCAGCGCGCAGTATATTAATGCAGTTCTCACACAGTGCTGAGTGCATGAACACGATCCTCAGGCAACACTTGCCTTGAAAATAAACCTGATGACAGTGCAGAGTCTACATGAGGATCAGTGAATACTTTCTCCCTGCAGCTGTACTCGTGTCTTCCTCGGATTTTAAGCTTAAATTATCCAGACTGAGAAAGTTTGAACAAGTAAAACAGTCATATTTAATGTAGAACGATTAAACGTTATAAACATTTCATTTCAAAAATCATTCATTGTAGTAGAAGGTGTAGACATTTAATGAATCAATTTCACTTATGAAATGATGATTAAAGACTTGAAATGACAGAGTGCAGTTTCATAGTACATAGTAACAGGAATTAACCTGGAAGTAAAAGGAATGTAATAGTGTTCACATTAATTGGTTACATGATGATTGAGGAGTAGTGCCTCGCCACACTCGAGCATAATCAGACAAGTGATCACAAACCCTGTCTTGTTTTTTAACTGGATACAAATAATTCTTCTCCCTGACTAACACGCGGTGTGAGTAGTGTAATCTGTAATACAAAGGCTGTACTGAACACAGTGCAAAAGTGGACAGAGCTTTTTATTCAAATTTTACACATAGTGTGACAGACTAACTCTTCCTCTATAGTCCTACTCCACATCAGGAAAGAAAAGAGTAAAATTAATTTACATTACACTTCCTTTCCGAGTGAAAAACTTTACAGTTGATGTGCAGAGCAGGAAAATTTATAACAACCTATGGTAATATTTATATTTATATATTTATTTTATGACAGATTTCAAAGAAGCACTGTACTACAGTACATTACATTTAGGTATTTGGCAGATGACCTTATTCAGAGCGACTTACATTTGTATTTCATTATACGTCCAACAAGGACAACTTGGGATTTGAACCTACCTGCACTTTAAACCTGTACTGTGCATTTAAACCAATTATTAATCAATCGACCGGTTGGTCATGCCGGTTACTCAAACTGATGATTGATTATGGAATGTAGAAGAATTACCAATATGTGTAATTTGAATGACCCACAAAAGGAAAATTATGCCCACTTTTGCATTACTTTCAGTTCAGCCCTCTAATTAATCATACAATGTCATCACAGAACAGTTATAGCCAACCAGATTAATAATCATACATATTAAATATACTTAATATCCCTGGGCTTTAGTAGTATGCTGGTAAACACACCATCTAACGTCAAAACACAATCTTGACATCATGCCTGAATGACTGATACCCAATGAAGGCTGGACCGTTTCCCCTATCATTATCTTCCCACTTTGGTCATTTGCCAATTCCCAGCCAGCAGGCATCTCTCTCTCTCTCTCTCTCTCTCTCTCTCTCTCCTTTCCCACAATAGCTACCAGCCAGAGATGGCGAAGGCTAACACCTGCTTCCTGCATTTTCTCATCTGGCTAATAAACAAACAAAAAGAAATCTGTAATAATTCACCCCATGTAAAGCAAAAGCACACACACACAATAAAAAGGAGAATGTAGACACGCATACTGTAGGATGTCTGCAGTACTGATGGTATTATCAAATTATGTTTGGACTTCATCTCTAGACAGGCACTTACGGACATAAAGGCACGACAACAGGTACGACAGTTTCATTTGGAAATGATGAAATCCAAACCCGAAATTTGACCTTTTTTAATGCGTTATGTAAACGATGCACTGATTTACTCCTTCCTCTCTTCCTGTACGAGCCAGATTTCGTTCTTGCGGTTAACAAGCTTGAAGGGACTGTCGTAGCCCACGCGGTAGTAAGGAACCTCTTTGAAACTCTTTCCATCCCTCTTCAAGCTCTCCATCAGCTTGAGCAGTTCATCATGGGAGTTCTGAGCGTTTGCAAAGCCTCCGAAGGTCCTACCGTGCACACACACACAAAACCAACAATATTTAAACACACAAACAGAGTTTAGAGCATCACTCATAGAGGTGAGTCAACGTTCTATTGTAAATACCTGACGAACACGGTGAACTCCTTCCTGTTCTCGACGAAGATTTCAGGGATGCTGGGTTTAGGGGGCTCGGCCTGGTGCGCCGCAGGGAGGTAAAAGGACACGGTAAAGGAGCCCTCACATGTCGGGTCCGCTCCAGGGTTAATATGACAGGTTACTGGGGCTGTCATGTCCACGGTAAGCTCTAATATAGAGCACATCGTTATAGGAAGAGGAGGTAAGAAACCATTGTACTTCTTTCACAGTTAAACACAGTTCAATGTCCTTTAAAAGAAAAAAGAAAAATGACTTCATGGCACGTCAGTTTTTCACAGGTTATTGCCGAAACTGCATTACAGACACTACTCATAATCTAATGTTGTTTAAAAAGGAAGAATTATTTGTTAGTGTTAATGCTAGATAATAGTCAGAGATAAGGCAGTTGTTTAACTTGGGAAAGACTTTAAAGCAGCGAACACAAGGTTTTGTGGTTTGCAGGTGCATGAGCTGCATTTGTGTACGAAAGAAAACATAAGATGTTATTGATACAAGTTGCTTCGTAAATATTTCACTATGTTATATGTACAGTAATTACAAGGGGTGTTCAAGTCACACTGGGACTTTTCATAAAATTTCTCATGAATGAAGCCATAAAAGTGATTGAAATTTACAGAAGATTTGCAAACTTTTTAAAGGCGGCCGTACATCCCAGCCGAGGTGAACATTCAGCAAATGATCCTTGAAAATCGACAGATAACTTATCACCAACTTGCAGAAGAGACACATTTGACTGTGTATACACAGTCATTCACCAACGTCCGCACACAGCCAAGACATTTCCTCATGTTTTGGACATTAAAGGAGTTCCTGGGAGGCCAGTTTTTCAGACATAAAGCAGGCTCTGGCATACTGAGAAAACTTTCTACCTTGATGCACTAGTGAAATGATGGAAAACGTACACTTTCATATTATAGCACAATCAAAAGTGTCCTGGTTTGACATGAACGCCCCATGTACACAAATTACAATCTTTTTCCAGCCCTATTCTTTAGCAAGTTGTTGGGCTTTAAGAGGAATAAAAGACTTTGTTCGATGCGGTTATGGGAAAATAAACCACTTTGGATGGTAACATTAAAGCTTCACACTGCGCCACCATTTTTTTATATTTTCTTTGAAAAGAAAATATACCATGTTGAAAAATACATACCTAATGCATCAAATAAGTTGCATTCGGACAAGTGAATTGATAAGCAAAATGCTGTTGTGCTGACAATGAGATGTTTGTATATTTTTCACATGAATAACAGTGCTTGCCTTGCGTTCTTGTATGAGTGTTATTCCCTCACTGTATATGGAGAAAAGATTATAATGACCATCTTGTTTTATGGAGGCGCTGAATGTTTATGAGCTGTTCCTTTACTCATCAAAGCCTAAGTGTTTTAATCATATGAGCTGGTCAAAGATCAAATGTAAGAAGACTTAACACGTTAGTAGTTACATTTCATCTAAGAATCTCTATAGTCCAACTAGAGACCGTGGAGGCCAATTGTGGTTACCATTGTACTACTCATTCCCATTTTACGTGCATGGTGGGACCTCCGGTCAACATTCACACACTGTGGGCAATTTGGGAACGGCAATTTTAGCTTTGTTTACAGTCTTATAATATGCCTGTGGTCATCAGCCGACTACGTATATTATAACATAGATGTGAGCCTAGACATGACCAACTGAAGCAACCCCAGATCATAACACTGCCTCCAGAGACTTGTTCAGTGCATGATGGGTGCATCACTTCAATAAATATCATCCTCTTCATGAGATCATTATCAGCCATTATTTGCTGTTGTCTAGATAAATACATCTCAATACAAAATGGTACATTTAATAGTTACTTATTGCAGCTTAAATCATAATTATCATGTGTCAAAATAATCATATCAAATTGTGCAGCCTTAGTGCAGCTCTGTGTTATTTTCTAGACCCTCATGTCATTTACAATATTATAGTAGATATTGTTTATTCTGAACCTTTTTTTTTTTTTTTTAATGTCGAATAGTCTAAATCAGAGGACACCAATCGTTTAAATCCTGCAGCATTTGCAGTCCTGGAGGACAGGGTCTAAATGCACTGCAATAATTAATTAAATCAATAAGTTTGAATCAAAAAAAAAAATTCAAATGGATCACTGGCCTTGCAGTACTGGAACTGACAACTGCAGCTCAAAAACAGATGTTTTCTGCAGAAACGTTTTACTGCTCATCCAAGTAGCTTCATCGATCTGATTGAATGTGGCAAGTTCCTCATATTACTTTCCCCCCAGGGTCAAAAGAGTCCTCTCCTGTCTGAAAGGCTCAATATTGTTCACATAACAAACCTTTTAGACACGGGAGGACTCTTTCGATCCTGGAGGATAGTAATACAAGAGGGTTTTAAAAAGTTGCGAAACTGGCACGCCACAGATCCGGTCTCTTTCATGGTTTGTCCTCAAAACACCTCACTGCAGCATCGCCGAATCATGTCAAACATCTATGTGGTGGATTTGCCCAGTGACACACAGAATTTCACGTTCGCTCCTTGTTCCAACTTGCTGTCCATGAAGAAATCGCAGATGTTACAACGCACATGGTCAGAATAGCACAGCGTCTGATGTACACAGGACCATGTCTTTTGGCACGCTGACCTATGAAGGTCTGTGTCCCTGTACTGAACATGCAGCCTTGTGCTGCCATCTATTGGAGAGTTACTGTAGTCTCCAAAACTTATGACGAAGTCATATGAGGAAATTATGTGAAACAATTCTACCCGACAATTAAGTCACCACATCCAGTTGGCGTGACTCAGCTCCTAAATTACCTCACCTGGATGACTGAGAATACTCGCAGATGTGCGACAATGTGTTTTGTTGAAACCAAAACATTTACACAGTGACCTGACAGGGAAAAGGTGTTTAAACCTGAATGTAAAACTCCTCCTACATGCTCGGTTTATAAACTGGCAGAAGAGCTGGGTTAACTGATAACCATAGCCATCTACCATGGAGACAGCATGTTATTTGTTCAGGTAAGTTCATCGGCCTCTGACTGAGAGAAGCAAAGTAGAAACAAACATTTAATATAATCACTAGAATATTCTGTTACATGACATGTTACATCTGGAGGAACAGCATGCAGGGCTTACGCTTCTCATTAGTCCCCTGGATGTATTTGAAGAGTCTCTTAAAGCCGGTGCTTAAAGCCTCGTCCTGATCCGTGCCACTGACTGTAGTACTGACCCAGTTAGTGGTGTGATAGGTCCTCACCTCATAGTCATCAGCCTGACACACACACACACACACACATTATTTTATTTACACACACACACACACACATTATTTTGTTTACACACACACACACACACACACACACACACACCAGACATAATATCTCCACAACTTCAACAAACATTATTTGACCAACCTTGCTTTCTTGAAGAGTAACTTTAGGACTCTCCCAGCTTCCAAACATCATTTTACCCATAGTCCTCAGCATCTTTGCGGCTCACACACCTCCACACACTGCAGCTGCTCGGACACACAACATGTCACATGTTCTGTAATGCACTTACAAACGCACTCCAGCTAATACACTAACTTACTGACGCAGCTCGTGCTGATACGCAGTCGCTTGTTTGTTTGTTTGTTTTTTAATCTATATCCGCATAAAAACAGAAAACTCACTCATTACCTACCTGATTCCTCGCGTGTTAGTGATGATCACGGTTAAGTCAGGTGTTATAGCAGAGGTTATATAACGCCAGGAGGGTGTAACAGGCTCGGACACTGCTTGTGTAATGTTGCACGTGACGTATGACGTATGGTAAAAGCGTCGCTTCTGATTGGCTGCGCAAAGCGGCGCCGGGTTTCAACGGTTCAAAACAACAGGAAATACACAGAAATACACAGTCATGAGGTGGATAATAAATACTACTTCTGTGATACAGTAGCACATTTGATATTTACTTTTATTTTATACATTTTGTTGATATATTTATTATTTTTAACTTACTTAAACTTAAGTCTCATTATTTTAAACAAAATTAAACTATATTTTTAATTTAATTCTGATACATTTGTTTTTTTTTTATGTTTACATTTGTTACATTTGCCTAAAATGGCATTTCTTTGACCATCTCAATATCACTCTTTTAGTATTTAAAGATATTTTTTATTAGGAAAATTTAGAACAATACACCTCTTAAATCTGTAGTTCACTATATTGTTCTAAACACAAAATTCTTTATTCCTAAACAAACAGCAGACTTTCCCCTATTTAAAAATGGAAATGAACTCATGTTAAAATAAATAGATTGAATTAATGATTAACATTTCCGTGATATTATTTTAACAGAAGAAAATGTGTCTCTTGGTAATTTCTCCCTCACCGTTTACCCATCTCTTTGTCCTTAGTTTTGTTTTTTTCATTTGCTGTAATTAAGTTGTTCTCTTGTGTCTCTCTATTACATTGTTTCAATTTATTATAATAAACAAATACACATCCAACCAATAAAAAGTAACTTCTCCAGGCACGCTTTTATTTCATTTAATTTATTTCTTTCTACATCTAAAAATGCAATAATCTTCTTTGAATAGTTAATGTTGAGATGTATCTGCTACTCTTGATCTGTAAATCCTTCATAACGCCTCTCATCTGAGGTGTTTGTTAATTGGTGATTTCTGACCCCGGAAACTCTAAATGAATTTCTCCTTTGGTCTTGCTTTCCTGGAATGCAATCTTCATGATCGTCTTCATCAGTTTCATCAGGTTCTTGATTGGTTTTGTAAATATACTTTACAAAACTGTTCTTGCAAGAACTTTTCCAAACAGCTGAACTTTATGTTTTTAAATATCAACTGACAATTGTTGTTGTTAATTAATTACCTGACTCCATATGTGTTATTTAATAGTTTTGAAACCTCGAATATTGTTCTACAATATAGAAAATAAATCACTAAACAAAAAGCACTTGATTAGAAGGTGTGTCCGAACTTATATAAATCTGGCATGAAATGGTCAGGATGGAGCAGGAGCCATGTGCTGCACATTTCACATGGCATGTAGTTTAGTCAGTTTATACAGCAGATCTTAAGCTTATGTTTAGGATGAAGAAGAAGAAGAATTTCTACTAGAATGTTTAAACAATGATTAATATAATTATTCAGTTCAAACAACGTGTACATCATAACAAATCAAGTTGTTTTCATATGCACATTTCATATGCACATATGCACAGACCAGTTAACTTAATCACACGGCTAGGGCTTATTAAAAAGTTTGAGATAGAAAGATCTGATGAGTCTGAGAATCAAGGAAAATAAAAGATTCTCTAAAGTATGTAGAGATGTAAATATAATCTGACCTCAACAACATACTGTAGTAATTACTTTAGTAAAAACACCACATTACAATACACCTTACATGCAGTATTTACATGCAGTACTAGTATTTTATTCCTTGTCGTAACACAATGTGTTGTATCATATTGAACATGTGATACCTGTGCCGTGTAGCCTCATGACCTGACCTGGTATCATGAAACCTCACACGTAGGCTGATCCATTTAAAGCTGTAAAACTCTTCTATTCTCTGTCACATTTTATGCCCTCTGTTATTTTACAAGTCTGCTGGTTTACTTCCTTTTCAGCCCTGCGTTCTTCCTGTATCGTGCGTCTCTCTGAATCTGTCTGGCTCTGTAGCCGAAGCCCAAAGACTGCAGAGTCTCTGACAGAAAGTGCTGAGTAGGAGAGACACAGAGCATCACCAGCAGCTTAGCGTCACCTCCTGCAAGAAGAGAGGAGGTAAAACTGCATCAGTTGGAACTGAGTCAGAACTGAATTAGGGATTTTCACAGCAACATGGAGAATGCAAATGATTTGTATTCGTATATAATATTTTTTAATAAATTGGTTGTGCCGTAAATATTCAATGGTGATGAGTATTTAAACTAAGCACTATTTGCATATAATTTTCAATTTATTTATATAATAATTTTCAATTTATTAAATGATTTAGTGTTCTGGTCTACTGTTAAATGGAAATTATTTTTTAATATTAATATTCCTCATTGCTACATTAACTGATACTAATAATTAACAGAAAAGAAAGATATTCATATTAAAAAATATATTCACAATATACAGAATAATATACTTTGTAATATACAATTGCCCCTTTTCACATTGCTGAATATACATAAAATTACATACATTAAGATATACATTTGAATATATTTCTATATCTTAATGTATGTAATTTTATGTATATTCAGCAATATACTTCATAATATATTGAATTTGATTGAATATATCTATTTCTTTATATTTCTTTACAATATGCTTATATGTTAATGTAGTTTATAGGCATTAATCAGAGCACACCGACAAAGTAAAAGTGTGTATAATTCTTAAACATGCATTAAGTTTCAATAATGTTTCAATAGAACAAATATAAGTATAACTATAATGGGTTTTTGTCTTCATTGGAATACATATATATAGCCATACATGATCCATTCATATATTGCAATACATTAATAAATTTAAGCACTAGTTTTCTATACTGTATATAGAAATGTATTATTTAATATATTGCATTATATATTGCCATTTTTCCCCGCCGTAAGGTTCACCTATAGAGTCCTGAAGAAGGTGGGTAAGTTTGCTGTTACGGTAGGGCACATGGGGACGTTGCTCTGCCAGAGCTCCCAGAACATCAGACAAAGCTGAGAGACTGCGGTTTATACAGGAGCTCTCGCACAGAGCCGCTCCACTCACTCCTGAAGTGCCTACAACACACACACACACACAAACTGTGGAGTTTGAGGCCAGAAGTGTTATTCAATAGATGTACAGTATTGTGCAAAAGGGGCCCTTATTTCTTAATATTTTTGCTTCCAAAGAGCCAGATTATCTTGTATTTTTAATCTAGTCTTGAGGAATAATTCTCCAGGCTTCCTGAAGGACTTTTTTTGCTCAAATTTTTCACAAGTTGACTCTAATTTTCAGTCCAGTCTCTGTACCTTATCAGTTTGCGATAAAAGTTTTTTTTTTAACCACACAGTGAACTACAGTATGAATCATTCAAGCATAAAACAACATCTAACTTAAGGCATGAACCAGTGAGAAACAGGTGCAGATGATGACAGATGATCAGCCCTGTGATTAATATCCTGGTGATGCTGAATGCTGAATAGTTGGAACAGATGAGAGGGGAAATGAGGTTGCTGCTGAAGTTGCTACACTCACTCACTTATCTTCTGTACCGCTTTATCCTGTATTCAGGGTCGCGGGGACCTGGAGCCTATCCCAGGAGGCTTATGGCACGAGGCAGGGTACACCCTGGACAGAGTGTTAATCCATCGCAGGGCACACACATACCACACTCACACACTCAATCACACACTACGGGCAATTTGGGAATGCTATTTAGCCTAACCTGCAAACCAAATCGAATTTTCCCATAAGAAACAATGGAAACTCAATTTATTCGTTCCACAGCCCCAAAAAATAAATACATAAAAATAATTGACACAAAATATAAAGTAAAAATAAAACAAATTAACCTGCACTTTAACTTAAAAAATAATAAAAATAAATCAGGACAGATAAGTGTGTCTGTTTGTGCGCGCAGGCACTGTGTGTGTGTATGTGTGTGTGTGTGTGTGTGTGTGTGTGTGAATCTAAAGTAAGCTCCCCTCTCCTCCTTCTCATCTTACACAGTTACCCTTCCTCCACTCTTTTCACACACACACACGCAGA
>JAQMYL010000020.1:10334526-10358700 GCA_030014365.1 Clarias pachynema
GAGGGTTAAGGGCCTTGCTCAAGGGCCCACCAGTGGCAACTTGGTGGTTGTGGGGTTTGAACCTGGGATCTTCCGAAACCGTAGTCCAATGCCTTAACCACTGAGCTACCCCTGACCACGGACTTGTCAATCATTTGAGAAATGAGCCAAAGCAACCGATTAAAAACTGTAACACTAGCCTTGTGCTACAGGTAGAGTTAATGAAATAAAAAAAGGAACAACCTTGTCAGGGTTCAGTCCAAGTTCCTGGACCACTGCGAGGCACTGAGCAGCGAAGGCCTCATTGATTTCATACAGATCCACCTCAGGCAGCTTCCAACCAGCCTTCTCGGTCTAGTGAGACAATTAGATTTACAGACATCAATAAATGAAAACATTTGTATTTACGTACAGTAAATGCACCAACATACTATGTGGGGGAACAATAAATAAATATGTCCATAGAATAAAGGTCAACATTCATCCCTAGCCAACTCACTGCTTTTCTGATGGCTGAAATCGGCCCTGTGCCCATGATGGATGGATCAATGCCAGTCTGAGCCCATGAGACGATTCGTGCCATTGGCTGCAGACCACGCCTCTGAGCCTCCGATTGGCTCATGAGCACGGTAGCTGCAGCGCCATCATTTATTCCTGTAAAAGAGAAGGAAGACACCAGATAACCAGATAATCTACCATAGACATTGCTCAGATAACGAATTTTTTGCAAGTGCAGATAGTGTTTTGCTGAGTGACCTGTAGAAGTGAACGAACTCTGGGTTATTTGGTGAACCATGATCGAGGTTCAGGCTTGTAATATTTACCTGATGCATTCCCAGCCGTGACTGTGCCAGAGCCGTCCTTTAGAAAACACGGCTTCAGCTTGGACATGGCATCCATGTTGCTCCCATGGCGAGGAAATTCATCGACTTTTACTTCTACTGGCCCTAATAAAAATAAATAAATAAATAAATACTTTCAGACCAGACAAATCTGACAAGTCAGAATCTGAATGAGTTTTATTAGCCAGGTATGCAAGAAGACAAAGAAAGTAACTTGGTATTTGCCCCACAGATAATCAGAAACAATAATTAGATGGATGGATGGATATATATTTATAAATAAATAGAAAACATATAAAGGGTTAGATTTGATGACATATTAATATTGACTTTTTTTCACTCAAAATTCTCTTTCCTTTTTTAAAGTGTTGCCATTATCATTTTTGGCCCAAACTTGTTTTAATTATATACTTGTTGAACATAAGCCAAGCTGACCGCAGTGCTAGGATTTGATTTCACATTATTAAAGTAAAATATTCTTAAATTAACTGTGACAAAAGGACAGGCAGAAAAATCGAATCAATAGCAGAAATTTAAAAAATGATTAATGTGAGATTAAAGTGAGATCTGAGAATTCTGTTCTCTTTTATTGACTTTTGTGTGCTTACTCGTAGAAGCATAATATAATGTTAAAATGCAGAGTTCCTACAAAAAAAAAAAAAAGGCATAAAAGCTATCAAATATAACAAGTGACTAAGATAACAGTTTCAGCGTGTTACCTTTTCTGGAAGGAACACTAACTGGAACAATCTCCTGGTTAAAGTAACCAGCCTTCTGGGCTGCCTCAGTTCTGCTCTGTGAGGTGACGGCATACTGATCCTGAGCTTCTCGGGTCACTCCCCACTGCTTAGCCACGTTCTCCGCTGCAGAGAGACAACAAGAAGCGTCCGGGTTATATACCAAAAGTCTTAAAATGCCTTTCTGGTCTAGAAAAATAAATAGATTTGTAATAGGGTTGTAATAAGGAGTGCACTTTGCCAGTGTCAATCCACTGTCATTCCAAAGTCCAAAAACCTTGGGAAATGTCAGTTCAGTGGCGGCCTCATCAAACTTACCTGTGATACCCATGTGGCAGCTCTGGAAAGCATCTGTGAGTCCATCTGCCAGTATAGAGTCCTGCAGTGAGGCATCTCCCATCTTTATTCCTGACCTCATCTGCACTATGTGAGGTGCCTAAGGACCAGAAACACCTCTTTTTAATATGCTGTAACCCAAAATATATCCAAATATATCCCAATATATATTCAGTTTTCTTTGTTGAATTTTTAAAAACTCCCTTCTTTCTGATCTAATGACTCTGCAGTTTGATTAGCTGCCTTCAACTAAGTATGTTACAGAAGAATTAAGGACAGTTGTTTCATATATTCCAGAATATATTTTACCAGAAACTTATATTTTGTAGTATATAGTAGTTGCAAAGAACTACTTTGCTGGGTCTGCATGCCATTTAAGGATGCCTGATCTAAGCCCTAAACATGACCTACCCGGCTCATGCTCTCCATGCCCCCTGCCACCACTATTGTGGACTCTCCCATTATGATGGACTGAGCTCCAAGACACACAGCTTTTAGACCCGATCCACACACCACCTGACAGCTCCACGCAGGCACAGAGAACGGGATACCCGCACCAACACTGGCCTGACGTGTCGGGTTCTGTCCATGGCCTGAGAACAGCAAACGTAAGGATTGTAAGTAACATTGAACAACCACCCTTAACAGGTCGGTTGCCTACACTGTATTAAACATCATCTTCAAGTCTAAGACGGTTTACAATAGTACCGAGTACTGTGCAATTGGCACAGTTTTTATGGTTTGATAACAAATGTTAAATTGTAACAGGGCATACTCTATAAGAAGTGAATACTATAGGAATCACACACTCTTTTATATCATCGCATCATACAATATATATATATATATATATATATATATAAAATTATATTTATACAGTATTATTGTGCTTATAAGCATCACTGTAAAACACTACAGCATTACTTCCCCAAGGTAAACAGATTGCTAACTAAATTATACCATAAACAGATTACCTGCAGTGAGGACATGTCCCATGATGACCTCAGATACCTCATCTGGCTTTACATCAGCCCTCTTCAGGACATCCTTAATGACTACCACTGCCAAATCAGAAGGTGCGACACCGCTCAGTGCGCCACTGAAGGACCCTTAAAAGACACAGAGTGCTCGGCCTTAAAATTAAACCACAAAGAACGACACCTTCATATTTTTACAATCCGAGGGATGTAACAAAAGTAATGCAAAAGTGGGCGTATCTTTTTTTCTTACTGACGCATGTTATTCAAATTGCACATGTTGGAAGAATAACTCTTCCTCTACTACTCACCATAGTCTTAATCACAGGCCATGCATTGTACGGGGGTTACTCTACCAATCTGTTCAATCTGAACGACCCATGTCAACTAATAACAAAAAAAAGTTATGCCCATTTTTGCATTACTTTCAGTCAGCCCCGAAAGCAAGCAATTTAAAAAAATCCATGATGGTATTAAAGAGATTTGGTTTATTATATCTGGTGAAAAAAGATCAATGATTATTGCTTTTGAAATATTTCACAGTATATTGGTCGACAGCAGTATGCATCATGCTTAATATTTTTATTACTCTTGAATTCATTTCCATGTTAAAATATATGCCATGACAGATTTTAGATAAACGTTTATATTCAAATTCAAAATAAAATCCAAATTTTGTCACATAAACAAACATTCAGTGCTGATATTTTAATTAACTAATGGGTTGCATATGACGGGTACTCCCTAGTCTGGAGGCATCATTGCTGACGGTTGCCTGCATTTTGCTAGAAAATATGTACAGTGCTGATGGTTTTAATTATGAGAAATGTGAGATATCATGAGATATATTGTATGTAATGAACGTTCTGTGTGTATATATATACACACAAACACACACACACCCCCACTAGAGGTTTACCCATGGCTCCGCCCATGTACATTCACCTAATGATGATCTGGTAAACAAATAAAGATATATTATTACCTCACAGTACAACATACTGTTACAATCAGTGAGGAACGCCTATTACACGCAATATAGATCATGAAGCTGTCTATTGTTACATTCGGTGAGGCCTGTCTGTGACAGAACAACCCTGGCCAGATGTTTCATTGCTGAGTGAGACAACTTTTCCCCTTAAAAAACTGATGACACTGCCTACTGTTACATTCAGTGAGGAACACCTGTGGTGGAACTACCTGTGCAAACAAACAACCTTATATAAGTTCTATTTGCAGACATAATTAAAGATTAACATGGTTTGGTTTCACTACACCATTAAAGAAATGCTAATGACAAAAACAAAAACAAAAAGAGAACTTGAATTCCGTCTTCCCATTAACTTGACTGCAAAAACAACATAACATGCACTTAGGTTGACAATGTTTATATGTATTCAATACATTTTTGCAAATGTAATATGAGTGAATAACAAACATGGCGCCCCACAGGTCTAATCACCTTATCATTATTAATATCACTACACGGCCAACTGCACGAGCGCCTTCCTCTGCTGACTAGTCTCTGACCAATCACAAGAAGCCGCTCGTGCGTGGCCCTACAGTGCTGAACCAATCAGGAGTGGAGAAAACTGTGCGCGAGCGTCAATGAACCAATCAGAGATCTCTTACGACAGCCCGTCTCTACGGCGACGATGTCATACATTGAACTCATTAACTCAGACCTATTACACCAATACAGATAAACATCATTCAATACAACATTCGTTAAAAAAAAATTACAAGATTTTTAGGTGATCTGTCAGGTCATCCACAGCGACGCGACAGAGCAGTGAAGTGTTACCTATGGGCGTCCTGGAGGCAGAGACGATCACTGCGGTATCCATTTCTCTCCGTGGTGTGTGCTGCCTGTCAGTGGAGGAGATCCGTGTGTGAATCAGCTCCCTGCCCGCAGAGTGCTCACCAACACAGCACGGGGAGGTTCTTGATTAGCACGTAGCTTCATTGATTTGATGACAGGTCGAAGAGGCGGGGGAAAATCCGGGCAATCCTTCAGAAACCTCCAAGCAGCCTGTTCACAGCGCCATCTAACGGTCTGGATGATAAACGCCGCATACTTAACCAGGTGGATCCTAACGTCATGCTTGCCAGGAATGACTGATCCTTATGACTGATCATATCTGCACACGTGATATAAATGCATCGTTCATTTGATCCTGAACGTCCAAGTTTAAAGTAAGGCTGGACCTTATTGATTCTTCTAGACAGCTGAACTGCTTTTCATGACATTTTATACATGAAGTTAAATAATCCTGTTGATCTAATGATCAGGTAAATAAATTTAAAAAGCTGATGCCAGGGTCATATTAAAAGCCTTTATTGATATTTGGTCAGTACAGAAAATGAATTGAAATCAGAATATGAATCCAACAAGATACATCTCAGAAAAACTACCCAGAAATTAAGCAAAAGCTCTTTTTTTCATGGGGATGAACAGAACATGTTTTTTTTTATTAAAAAAGTTCAACATCAAGTAACTAAGGACATTTTGAAGAAATCTTCACAAGTAAAGAACTTGCCACCTGACTTAATCAAACTTTATGGTACAAAAGAAGTTTATGGACTTATTTTAGTTTAGTGAGCAATTTAAGTGTACAGACAGGGTGATATTCAAATAGCCTCGAGCTGCAATTAGAGCACATTTTAAAACCTTAAAACATCAGATATTTATTCTCATGCTGCTCATTTGTTATTCAATTTTTATACTGCTCAACATAATCAGCTATGTAATATTGCAAAATAAACAAGTTATGACTGGAAATGGCTAAAAAAAAAAAAAAAAAAGATGGGATTTTCAATTCTCAACAAAAACTAACTGGCCTTAATTGTGTGGTTTATTTGTGTTTGCCGTGAGTATAAAAAAAAAAAAAAAACTTGAAAGATTACAAAACGGACCCTGTGGAGGGGTTGGAGGCAGTTGTAGCAGCAGCTGCAGAGTCCAGCCCGTTGTGAGTGGTGTGATGTGCACCTGTTGTCCTGGTGTTCTTGGCAACAGTTGCAGCCTCGTGGGAATCAGTGTTGGAGTCTGTGTCATTTGAGTGCTGAGTCATTGATGCCTCGCTGCCTGTTGGAGAGTCCACACTCTCATAACCCGCACTGAGAGTCCCGTAGCCATCCCCTGCGCCTTGGCTCGCCGCGCCCTCCGAGTGGTTAGACAGTTTGGTTCCACCCCCGGGGGCAGGGCTGGAAGCACAGGGTGACCCTGGATAATCCTCCTCAGCGCTGCTTGCCTCCCGGTAAGGGCCAGAGCTGGACAAAGCTCTCTGGCTGGAACCGTTGGAAGGACCGTTGAAGACACGGCCGCAGTCTTTCGTCCCAGAGGAGCTGCCTGAAGGGGCTGTTTCAGTTTCAGCAAGAGGCTCAGTGGCGCTGGGAGGAGATGGGGCAGTCCTGCTCGGACCTGCGCCACTAGAGGTACCCAGAGGTTGGGCTTGCTGAGACAGCTGCTGCCTGGTCTCCTTTAACTGTTGTTGAAGAACCAGGATGGTGCTCTGCATGCCTTCCACCTCCTCATCCAACTGGATGATAAAGTCGTTCAACTCTAAATAACAAAATATAGAAAAACTGAAACACGCTGAAATAAAACAAGCTATTTCTATTCAGATTGTATATTAGGTTGAGATGACAAAGCTGTCAAACATGGAAAAATGTATTACACTTTCAATTTACTGTCATACAAATACACAGAAAAGACAAACGTTTTTGCCAGTTATCCAAATTCTATATAGTGATGCATGTTAATTTTGTTAAATAAATAGTATCTTTATAGTCAGACATCTGACCTTGCTGTGACATTGTCCCAGATCAGGTCAATTCCAATATCTAATCGGTTCACATACCACTTCCATATAATATTCCATATAAAAATAATCTCTGATGCGCACATAGACAACCCACAAATAGTGTGTTTATATTTAGTGTGTGTGGTAGCTTATTTATTAGGGCTGCACATTAAGATTAAATAATATAAATAAATAAATAAAAACATTGCATTTTAAACTGTAAAGTCACTACAATCTAATACTCAAATGCATTTATCACAGTTACCACCAAGTAACAGAACAACTAATATTGTTAAGAGATATAGACACGGAAAAAGTCTTGAGGTAGTTTCTCTCACCATCTTGGCTGCTCTTGAGCTCCTCGCTGTACTTTTTCTGCAGGGCGAGTTCAGCCTCCAGCTGGGCGATGCGGCCCTGGGACAGCTGTCTGCCCAGCTCCTGGTTCTCCTGGATCAGCATGCGACACTTCGCCATCAGCTTCTTACCAGTCTGGCTGCAAGGGAGACAAGGCTGACATCACATGGTGAACAGAGCCATGAGCACAACAAGGACAGCTGGAGTAACTGCCGAGCAGTGGCAACACTGCAGGATAACTTCCATAAAGCCACCTTGGTCATTAATCAAACGAGCCAAGACACTCAAATGGTTTTTGTTGGTGATGAACAATTATGAAGAACCCTGACAGATGAATGTACTGGGCATAAATCAAAACTGAATGCAAAACTCTCCCAAACGATAGATGATGAACTGGTTCAGTAAATTTCTTACAGTAACATTTGACAGGCACCAATTAGTAATGAACACAGACTCCACATATACATGGTTTTCCATCGATGATGTACCAGACCTCAGAACATGTACCTAGCATTTTCAGACTTTAAGACCATCTAAGTAAATATATAAAATAACTGTGGCAAATTGTTAAAAGCTTGATTTGTTAATGTCACTAAAGTACACAATGCCACACTCCAATACCTACAGTGTCCTGAGAACAACCATGAGGGCCCAAACTTACCATTAATTTTTTCAATTTTGTTTTGTGGCAATAAACAGTGTTACCATGGGATATATAAATGACATAAGTTACTGCATGGCTACTGTATTGCAAACTGTTGTAATAAGCACAGGCAGAAATACTGATGTAGATATACTCTTCAGAAACTGATCTCCAGAATTACTTGAACAGGAGTTTAAATACAATTATTTTTATATAATTCTTAATTACTTCATAGGAAGTTACACTGATGTAGGAAAGCTTGCTATATTCAGTGTAACAAATAGTCAAATACTACATGCTAAACAGTAATGATTTTAAACACAACTGTGTTTAGACCAAACCTTTTGATCAGAAAGAGAAATTAGGAGTTTGGATTATGGAGATGAAAAGATAATGAGTTGGCTGAGATGATTAGCTGTGAAACCATCTTAACTCTGCTCTTAAATATTTATAACCATAATTTAGATTTAGGTAAACAATCACCTAAAGCATTAAACGTAATGGTGAAGCATTAAAAAACAATGACACTGAAGACCTCTGTAATGGAAATATTTTACAATAAAAACACCTGTTGATAAAAGTATCGTCCTTACCAAACAGTCTAAAAATGCACTCATAATCGATAAAATGTTGGACCTAAATACTGCGATCAAACGACACATCAGCATAGACATACATAAAAACAGCTTTAGTAATCACCTCTAAGACAAATGGGCATTCACATTGAAATAAAAAGAAGCTTGCACCTGCAGCAGTGTATTAGCAATTCTTCACATTTTATCACATCCTCACCTCAAGTGAGGAAAGCCAATTGTGCCCCAACACAAAAAAAAAACACTGCTGTAAGTGCAAAGAGCATTTCCAAGAACAAACAACATAAACAAAGCAAAACAATATAAAAACTATGAACACAAAGAAAAAGAGGAAAGGAAAAGTTAAACACTGTACCGTCTCTTGCACCAGCGAGATGGCTGTTAAACACAGTCTCTGTAGACCACAGGGTCTTACTCTTTCCCCAAAGCATTACATCATTAGAAAGGCTCCTCCCCCAGAGTCTTATGTTCAATAAGTCCTCTCATTGTATTACATCACTCTACTTTCCCCCTCCCCCAGGGCGTTTCTAAGTTCTTACCCAGAGTCATAACAGTTCTACACTGGTGGGAGTAAAAGATAGAAAATATGCATGTGCAACATATTCTTTTGGGGGTCATATTTTAAACGTTCAATCAGTAATTTTCTTTTTTTCTTTTTTTTTTTTAAACTACAGTTCAATCAGCTCCAGAGCAAACGCCTTGCTCAAGTCTCTCTCAAAGGCCGCCAACGATTTATTAGAGCAATCTGTCTAACATAGGCTGCTGGGGGCTGGAAGGAGGGGTTGTTTCCGCTGTGACCACCTCTTCAGGAACAGTCCCGATTCCTTCAGGCCTCTGTACCATGAGGGGGTGTGGGGAAGAGAAAGCTGAAACAGTGTCACCTGACCAAAACTGGCTTTTCAGTTTCTGTTCTGTTTCATTTTTACATTACAGTATGATAATAGCAGCACAGAACAAGAGAAAAAAATGTCTTTCTGTGTTTTGGCTTTTAAGTCTGAGTCTCGTTGTGAGCATAGCATTTCAGTCTTCCCCACCATTATTTGCACTCCTGCAGTGGAGAAAGTGAGGGGGTGAGTCAGGAAAGTCTTGACTTTTGTTTGGAGGGGGAGTTATTTTAGTTTACCTATCAGGTGTAAATTTCCAGGCACTCAGTTCATTTTGGGCTTGCTCCAGTTTGTCTTTAGTCTGTTCCAGTTCGGCCTTCATTTTAAGGAAAAATAAGTTGATGGCTGGGTCCACCATGGAGGATCTCAGTTGAGCCACACTGGGTTGCTGCACTTGCTTCAAATACTGGATCTGCGTCTGAAAGGTGACAAACTGTGTTACAAACCGAATCAACAGAACCAAAAGAAAGAAATAAAAATCACAAACTTCAAATGTTTTATATCAGCAATAAGACCAAACCCGAGCAATTAAACAGATTACAGGCAACAAATGCGTAATAGTTGGAAAATCTAATTTATAGAATTGCCTCCAACAATACTATAATTCAGTGTAATGAGAAAAATCAATACCAACTACAGAGACAGAAAAAAAACTAGGCATTAAAACTGTATTGAACATCTATGCTACAATAATCAGCGGTTCTGTTAAAACTAGAGATAAAAAATAATAAAACAGACAACAGAAAAATCTATTCAGTTATGGATCACAATTCTTGTATGTAGTGATTCACAAATCGCCACACTGACTCCAAAAATCGATTTTTGAAAAACTATTTTTTACATTTATAATAGACATGAACCAGTTGATCGACCAGTGACCAGAACTGGTTGATATAATCCTAGGTATAGTCCTACAGGTGGCTCACTCTGAACTATTTACATATATTTATCACATGCGGTACGAGTGAATTATATGCCAAGTTTGTTTAGAAATAATAATTAAGGCGGATGACAGATAGGTGCTAAACTAAATGTAGCCCATTCGCTTAATTTAATTTGAAGTTAAATGTTAAATTATTGTATTTTTTCCTTATAAGTTATTTTGTATTGTTTAAATGATGTGCTTGGTTTTTAAATGGGAAAACTAATGTTACAAGAAATAGGCTACATTTAATTACTCATTAATATTTTTAAAGGCTAAATTGTGACAAAATGAAGGGGAAATGTAATATAGAATCAGGATATTTATAAATCGTAATTTTAATTTATTTGGCACCTAGGTCTTGGGAGGTGACTGGTGATTCCTGTCCCTAGTTTAAGCCACCCAAAATTATGACTGTAAAACTCATACATACTACAGTATTATATTTAAATATACACAGAAATGGGATTAGTTTGCTATAGACAGTGCTGGTCAACTGCTCCATACAAAAATATTTCCTTATCATTTGGTATTGAAATTAGCTCCAAACTGGCCAGGGGACAACAAAGGACAAGCTGTATCTCCATCTGCAAGGTCTGACAAATAGGACAGCAGCCTGTTTCCTTAAAATGGAACCACATTTAAAGCAAGTTATGTTTTAAAAGGCAGGAGGAAAAGGAATCCTTGAGTTTTGAGACACCACTGTGCCTGCTTTTGGTTGCAAAAGGAAAAAACAGCTTAAGCTCTACAGCATCTGCTGAATGGTTGCCTTGTTTTTATAAACTGTGCCTTGTAAAAAGTAAAACAGACCTTTGTATAAAATACTAGGTTAATAAATTTGCACTTACACCCACATATGTTTAGATCACCCTGCAGCTAATATCGTTTGCGGTGGTGAAGATGTTACTAAACTGGAATTGAAAGAAACAGAGAAAGTGAAATACTTACTGTACACTCCTGCATTTCCTGTTCTTTTGTGGCCAGCCTCATCACCAGGATGTTCTCTCTACGTGCCGACTCTTGCTGTTGCTGCTTTAGCTTCTCCTCAGACTCTTTAAGACCAGTCACATCATTGGCTATGGACAGAACATGCCATTAGTATAATGCCTGACAGAAACACCATACCAAACCTGAAATAATACACTGTTGTATTAAAACGATTAAAAACTTCTAACACATCATGAACAGTCTGCCTCCCATAAGCGTGTGTGAGGCAAACTACGGATATTTACTTACAATTCAAGTCAGCATATTTTGCTTCAAGCACCTGGACGTAGGCTTCATGCTGTTTCCACCTGAGAATGTTGAGGAAACCATTTAGAATATAATCACTTAGGTAAAACCAATTCAAAAAAGAAATACCACCAAATATAATGTAGTCTTCCTTACCTTGCACACAGCTCCTCTCTGGTCAGGGTCTTCATGTCAGATTCACTAAGGCGAACCTGAATTAAAAGAAAAGTGTCATTTATTAGCAGACAGTACAGCAGTAGTAGTGTTTGATGGCTGCAGTTTAATGTCAAACAACTGATTAACGATGATAATTCTCTGAAAGCCAAGTTTAAGGTTACATTGGCATTTTAATGTATTTGCATACTTCAAGTACCACACAGGCTATTGCAAAAACTAGGATGTAAAATAAGCCAAGTATTATATACTGAAACAAAATATTTTCCTAAATAAAACTATTAAGATATTGTAGGGTAAAACAGTATTAAAAATATTCTTAAAGAAAAAACCCACCCTAAAAATCTGTATATAAACTGTTGAGAATTACCATAACTTGCAGTGGTGACCAAGATTTATTTTCTAATGCAGCAGGGTTTTGGAATTTGACCTTTACTTCATCTCCAAAGAGTCCTTTAGTTCTTCATTCTGACAAACATACAACTTTCCAAACCTTCAACTTTGCTGATATAACACTAACAATGTACTCATCATCTCGTGGATCACCAACTAGCCAAGGCAGAAACCTCTGCCATCATATAGAGGATCCAACACTCACACACACCCAGTGAACCTAGTATTTAACAGATTAATTCATATAATCAGTTTTGTCCAAGCAGAAGATTCACCAAATTGTGTTGGACACTGGTCCTGTACGACTGGAGTTGAAGATCCCTGATGGCTATAGATCTATGAAGGATATTACCATAATATAATTAAGATGAACTACACAACAGGTCTACAAACAAGAGACTGGTCTAGAGCAACCGAAGTTCCAAACACAATATGGTCAAATATTTAGTTTACAGTTATTTGGTTATTGGTAACGCAGGGGCGTAGTGGTTAGCACGGTGGCCTCACACCTCCAGGGTCAAGGGGGTTAATTACTGTCTCAGGTTTGAATGCCCTGTGCATGGTGGGTTTCCTCCGGGTAATCCGGTTTCCTTGTACAGTCAAAAGATATGCAGATTAGGCTAATCGGTCCCAAATTGCCTGTACTGTGTGTGTGTGTGTCTGCCCTGCAATAGACTAGTACCCTATCCAGGGTGCACCGCACCTTGTGCCACAGGTCGCCTGTGAACCTGAATACACAATAAGCGGTATAGATGATGAACGAGTGAATGAATGAATTATTCGATTAATGAAAGTCAGCCACACCTTCATGGAGCATGAAAGGCAAAGACTAACAGCTTGTTGTTGGTGTAGAAACAGTTTCACTGTAACAAACTGTTGCTGAAATTGCACGTTATGGAAAGTAACAAACTGCAAAATTTCCCCATCGCTCTTACAGCAAATATCAGCATTTTGAACATCCAATCAACTCAGCAGACCAGCACTAACTTGGAAAATCAATGGAAAACTTTGAGTGAGAGAAAAATAAAGCTCTTGCTATTTTAACTGTTTTAAGAAGCTAAAAATGATACCAGGTACTTTGACTGCAATTTCCCCCTCTCTAATCAAACGACATTGTATGTGAGCAGCCAGGCAGTGTCCCCATGTGAGATCACTGCAGCACACATCTCTCAGGGATAACATCCTCCCAACACAACATCAGCTGCAAAAACTAACATCAGGATTTCCACATAGGTCACAAATATCTTAATGTAACACTGATTTCAGGGTGGACTTTTTCTTTAACTCTACTGCTTCCGTTCTCTCACCTTCTTCGGGAGAGGTTCTTCATTAGTCATCTTGATCTCTGGAAAACAAAGAATAAAAATAAATCATAATAATAATACACACTCATGAGACACATCCTTAAAAAAAAACAAAAAAAAACAAAAAAACATCCGCAATCATGATTTCTACTTTGTCAGAATGGATGAAATGGAGCAGATTGTGTAAGTTAATGTAGGCAGAGCTGAGCATGGATTTACTCCTTCACCACTTTCTCCGTGTATGAAAAAAAAAACCTCTTAGCCATCTGCATCCAATTAATGCGTTTTGCACTGATCTACAAAACTAGCAATACTATGCGTGTATGCCTGATCTCCCCAGCATAACCGAAAGGAACCCGCACTGAGATGAGACTATCCACGGTATAAACCAGGCGTTAGCATTAGCATTAGCCGTGGCATGGCGCTCGCTCTGCAGCAGGCAGGCAGGCGGATGAGCAGCCAGCGAACAAACACGCAGATTTATTAACGTTTTCACACACACTCCTGCTACTCCACATACAATAAATACAACGTATTCTGCGCAGCGTGCTCTATTTCAGCGCGATCGCGAGCTACCTGTCGACTTCGCGTTTTTTATCCGTTTCTTGCTGTCACAAAATGGCGGAAAGGCAAGAGACTCTCCCTGTGAGAAGCGGCGCTCTCCTCGAAAACAACGCCAACACACAGTGGGATACTTACACGCCCCTGAATTAGACCAAGACGACCAGGTTTCCTCTAAAATGGTTATGACTCCGCTCCCAGTCAATTTTATTAGCGTTATTAAAAATATACTTATATGTGTATATATCAAGCAAATTTTCGGTTCAGAGCGAACTCGATGCAACCGCCATCACTGGGAGGATGATGTTCCGCTACCAAGTGTCACACGAGCCTACTGGTTGCCATGCTTTGTCCGCACGCGTTTCTCGCCGTATCCTGCAGTCCGATTGGCTCTTTGCCGAGGGACTGCGCGCGAGCGCCATCTGTTATCCAATCATAGTGCAGGAGGCGGGTTCAGTCTGAAAACCGACGAGGTAAAAAAAAAAAAAAAAAAAGGAAAGGAAAGAAATATAACGCTACTGGAAGCCAGTGCGCATGACTGTTGTCTTCAGCCATTACTAATAATAAAAATAAATAATGGCAAAATTCGAAATATTTATGAAAGCATGCAAGTTCATGCATAACATTTCTAAACAATTAAAATATTTGCCTGTTTACAAGCAATTAGCCAAAAAGGCTAAAGCAAAGAAACGATGTATAAAACAGCCCATTCAGTTAATAACCTAACTAACACCTTGAGTAACATGTTAAATAAATGTTTGGTACACACCATCGCACATTGTACTGCCAGTCTCCTCCAAGCTCAGGACACACACTTCGTCTTCTAAAATGAAACTCAGGATCTCGCAATATACTTTTGAGATATAGTTTGAAAGCAAAAGCAGCGCAAAACGACATGAATTAATAAAATAAAAAAACAATAACAAGCATCAGAGCCAAGGCCGGCTAATAGCAGGGTTTGTATGTGTTTAAAAACGGAGTCGACTCGCAGATTCCATGTATTGCCAATAGAGAGTCGAATCCAAAGAATCGGAGTTGATTCAGCGGCTTCGAAAGGATTGAGCACGAGCTGGTGTTGCACGAGTGCCGTGAAAAGAGATACAGCCGATACATTGGCACTTGTTATAACTTATACTAATCGTTCTATATTAAAACACATAATAACACATACATAATAATTCCATCCAGCCATCTAGGAACCTCTGTCGTCTAACCAGGAACTGGTAGCTGCAAGTGATATTTCATATATCATTGACAGTTGTCATTTTTTGTGTATATACAGTACCAGTCACAAATATGGATACAAGTTTGGATTTATTTTCTAAATTCTAGAACAATACTGGAGATTTAAAAACTCTGAAATAACACAAATGACACTAATCAAGTAACAACAGCAGTCAGTTGTTATTTAAGACACAAAGGTTAGCTGTTCTGGAATCTGGAGTTCTTGCAAGAACAGTATTGCCAATCCATTTGCCAAATTTATCAAGTACCATGATGGCTGTCATGAAACTGGCTCTTATGAAACACTATTCTAGGAACTAAATGAGAAGTTCATTTAGAGCCATCATCCTTAAAAATAACCAACTTACAGCGTCAAAGGTTAGCGCTGTTATGAATGCTATACAGAGCATAAGTTGCAGACAAATCTCAATATCAACTGTTCAAAGGAGATCATTGCTTGTTTGGATGCTTTCAAAGGTATGTCCAAACATTTGACTGGTTGTACACTATATGTATATACAATATATTGACAAAAGTATTTGCTCGCCTGCCTTCACATGGATACGAACTTGCGTAACATCCAATTCTCAATCCATAGGGTTTAATATGATGTTGGCCCACCCTTCAACTCTTCTGGGAAGGCTTTTCACAAGGTTTAAAAGTGTGTTTATGGGAACGTTTGACCATTCTTCCAAAAGTTCATTTGTGAGGTCAGACATTGATGTTGGATGAGAAGCCCTGGCTCACAGTCTCCACTCTAATTCATCAAAGGTATCCTATTGGATTCTGCACAGGCTAGTCAAGTTATTCCACACCAAACTCGCTCATGGACCTTGCTTTGTGCACTGGAGCGCAGTCACAAATCTGAATGTAAAAAAATGTCACACACTTCAAGATATCATTGACAGCCTTTAGCTGTGATTACGGTGCACAGTGCGATGAAGAATTCATATGTGAAAATGATTCCTCATGCTTCGAGAAACACACTTTCAAAATTTGAAATTTGCTTGATGTGCTTCCCTTCTTACACTGATGTACCCATCATCGATCTTGCTGAGGGTCAATCTGAACTCATCACATGATTTCTTTTCCATTGCTCCAAACTTTTATGCTCCAAATTGAAGTGTTTCTTTCTTCTTGATTATTCCCACTAACAAGTGGTTTTCTTACAGTTAAGTCCCAGTCCTGTGAGTTCTAGTCACATTGTGCATGTAGAAATGTTTTACATAGCTCTATAATATTTATGCACTTAACTAACACCTCTAAATCTTAAAAATGTTCTTGAGCCTTTATTACAGTACTTGCCTTATTGGGAGAAAATACTTCAAAATGTTGCTAAATAATCCTTCTCTTTCTCGGTGGCTCCGTTAAAAAAAATAACTGTGTGGTATGCTGATTGGCCCGTCACTGGTGACGTCAGTAGTTACGTCACGCACAGGGAACCGACACAGGCCTCTATAACGACGCTCTATTTGGCCCCGCCCCTTCTGCTTGACACAAGCTTCGGAGCTTCAGAGTCAAACCTAACAGCACTAGTGTGAACTAGAAGAAGTAAGAGCATGCTGTGCAGAATTGGACGTATTCAAAGGTAACATTCATGGAAGACACATTTAGAGTTGCAGAAACCCTTTAACAACTCGTTGTTGTGCTAAGTTAAGCTAAGTGCTAAATGAACTTAGCCTAGCTAGCAGGCGTTAGTAACTTGTTAGCTAGCCGTGCAGAAGTTTGACCCATAGCTGTGGTTCATTTCGCATAATTAGTCTCTGACTTTTGTATTTCGGTTTGTTGTTGAAGTGTTCAGTTGCTCATGTAGGTTTAGATTAACCGTCTGTGGCTGTGACAGGTTTGTACCTCGTGATTCGTTTTGCAAAGTTAAATGACCTTTGTAGTGCAACAAACCTCCATTAGTACGTATGGTTATTAGTTAACAATATAAACTATATATTTAATAAAATAGGTACAGAACTTGAATACTGTTTTAATATAAGTGGTATAATGGTAATCTTGCTTGGTGTGAGTGTCGGATATCTGAGGACATGGTGCATGGTTTTTATAGGGTTCCACCTTGATATGATCTTAATGTCAGTCCGTCCTATTGGCTGATTCTGCTCCAATAGCTGATACTCACATGCTTTGTTTTGGCAGGTTCTGCAAACTCATGATGCCAGCTTCAAGTTAAACTGTGTTGTGTTTGTAAACATCATGCAGGTCGCCTTATAATCTGAAAAATACACTATATGGACAAAAGTATTTGGCCGAACATGCAATGAAATAGTATCCAGATACATATTCTTCAACATGGAGTTGGTCCCCCTTTTACAGATATACCCGCTTCCATTCTTCTCACTTTGATGTCCGCAAAATTTTGGGGTGTTTATGTGGGAATTCCTGCCCATTCTTTCTGTAGAGCGTTTGAGGTCAGACACTAATGTTGGACGAGAAGGCCTGGCTCACAATCTACTTTCCAGTTCATCCCAAAGGTGCTCGATGAGGCCAGGGCTCTGTGTTAGGGCCAGTCAAGTTCTTCCACACCGAACTCATCAAAACATGTCTTTATAGTCCTTGCTTTGTGGACTGGAGTACTAGTGATGCGCGGGTCATCTGGTAACCCGTGGACCCCGCGGTTGGGGCGGGTAAAGAAATTGTCACTTTATTGTTGGGGCGGGTCATTAAAAACAAAATTAAATAAAAAATCCGTGTATGTTGCGTGCAATTCCCTATAGCCTATATTAAATATTTGGGAATATCTGTTTTCATATTTTATTAAGTTCTTTGATAAGGTTACGTCATGTGACAAGTCACGAAAGCGCCAAGCAGCTACCGCTGCCAGTCACAACAAAAACAAAGAAATAAAAGTGAAGATGGAAGACGAGGTGCGGGAGAAATTGAGGTCGGGAATTAGAATTACAATGCCTAGTATGTCTATTTAATGGTCGCGGGGGCGGGGCGGGTTGTAAAAATAGATACAGTGGTGCGGCGCGGGCTGGGGCGGGCCAAATAATTTCATAAAAGCGGGACCAGCAGGTTGGAAAAATACCCGACCCGCACATCACTATGGAGTACAGTCATGTTGGAATAGAAAAGGGCCTTCGCCAAACTTGCCACAAAGTTGTCTTGGTATGCTGAAGCATTACATTCCTTCCCTATCCTTCACTGGGGATAAGTGGCCTCATTGAAACACCTAAATTCAATAATTAAGAGGTTTGGCCAAATACTTTTGCTCATATAGTGTATGTCAGAACTTTCCAGCTTCAATACTTGGCACTGATACCATGTAGTTCCCTACAGACGAGAGATCTGTAGAACCCTGTTCACATTCTCAGTGAACATAAAGTTTATTTCTTGAAAACTGTGCAAGATAGAAGCATGAATGTTTGTGTTGTTTATTTAATCATTAGTATGACTGCAGACTTTCCAAACTGATGGATTGAAAGGGATACTGTAACACTATGGCCATCCTGTTCACCAGACATCATCTTTCTCATCTTATATTGTGTGGTTTAGCGAGTCCTGATATTAAAACTTTGAAGGCAACAATAATAGTCGCTTTAGAAAGTGAAAAAATGGCATTAATCGAGTTAGATGTTTTCTACATATGTAATACATATGTTTGAAATCAGGAAAAGAGTTTATGCTCACCCCGTGTATTTAGAGTTGTTAATTAAAATAATAACCATTGGTTTTAAGTTGGCATGGTGGCTTAGTGGTTAGCACGGCGCCTTGCACCTCCAAGGTCCATGGAGTTTGCATGTCCTCCCTGTGCTTGGTGGGATTCCTCCGTGTACTATGGTTTTCTCCCACAATCCAAAGACATGCAGATTAGGCTCACTGAACGTTCCCCAATTGCCTGCAGTGTGTGAATGAGTGTGTATGTTTGTGTACCCTGCTATGCATTGGCACCCCATCCAGGTGTACCCCACCTTGTGCCTTAAGCCTCCAGGCCCCCCTGCAACCATGTATACAGGATAAAGCAGTATAGACGATGAGTGAGTGAGAGATGATTTTAAGTTGCATCTCTAATCTCCATCACTTTGCTTCTTTTCTAACATTTTAAACCGTGAATCACATTAGGTGTGCAGCTGGGTTAAATCCCTTGCTGGGCATTGCGGCCTCCAGACAGAAGCACACACTTCCAGATCTGCCTTATGACTATGGCGCACTGGAGCCTCACATCTCTGCTGAGATCATGCAGCTTCATCACAGCAAGCACCATGCAACATACATCAACAACCTTAATGTTACTGAAGAGAAATATCAAGAGGCCCTCGTTAAAGGTAAATCTACCAGAGTTTATCCAGCGTGCTTTTTTTTTTAAAGTAATTATGATATTTAATATTTGGTATGTTATTTCCTTCCCTTGATTTTGTGAACCTGCAAATGAATGAGAATTTAATATTTGTTTAACCTGTTTTGTAATCGAAGTTGCAAGTTGGCTGCCTCTTGTCGTTTCAGTCCCCTGTTAATAATCTTCTCCTACAGGTGATGTAACAACACAAGTGGCACTTCAGGCAGCTCTGAAGTTTAATGGCGGTGGTCACGTTAACCATTCCATCTTCTGGACAAACTTATCTCCAAGTGGTGGAGGAGAACCAGAGGGTCAGAGATGCTATATACTTCATTTTACTCTAAATCTTCACAACATGTACTCCACAGCACACATGTTCTCAAGCTGTAGCACAGCTTGTGTTCTCTGGTTGTAACTGTTTTAAGTCGACCCTATCATGCACAAGCCGAACAAAACATAAACAAATGCATATTGTTGGATAATTCCCCCAGGTGAGTTGATGAAAGCTATTCAGCGTGACTTTGGCTCATTCGAGAAGATGAAGGAGAAGATGTCCTCTGCCACTGTAGCGGTTCAAGGATCAGGGTGGGGATGGCTGGGCTTCGATAAGGAGAACGGGAGGCTGCGAATTGCTGCATGTGCAAACCAAGATCCTCTGCAAGGAACCACTGGTAAGAATAAAAAAAATAGAGAGAAATTTATATATATGTATGTATGTGTGTGTATGTATATGTATGTATGTATGTATGTATGTATATATATATGTATGTATGTATGTATGTATATATATATATATATATATATGTGTGTGTGTGTAAGTTTTTGTTATATTTCTGTCTGAATGTAATTTGGTGCAATTGCTGTTATTGTTTGAAATAATTAACACTTAAATGATTCATATCATCAAAGAAATCTTAATATTATACAAAGATGACTTGTGTAAATGCGTATTTAAATGATGATTTCATTTATTAAGGAAAAAAAGGTGCTCAAACCTGCCTGGCCCTATGTAAAAGCTTAATTCCCTTCTGGCTAAATCATGAATGAACTGTGATTATTAACCACATTCATTTCGAAAGCTGAGTTCAATTTCACTTGCCACACCCAGGGCTGATTACATCTGATCATGTAATCATGTATTTAATGCATCTATGGCTGATCAGCCATACACATGTTAAATGTCAAGTAGTGAAGCACGCTAAAAGATCTCGCATCATGGCGCGATCTAAAGAAATTCAAAAACAGATGAGAAAATACGACAAGCAAATGACACATCAGTCTGAAAAAGGTTACAAAGTCATTTATAAGGCTTTGGGACTCCAGCGAACCATGGTCAGTGCCATAATCTGAACAACATCTAAAGAACTGCAGGCCTCACTTTCCTCAGTTAAGGTCAGTGTTCATGAGTCAACAATAAGAAAGGGACTCTGGGCACAAATGCCATCTGTGGAAGAGTTCCAAGGTGAAAGCCACTGCTGGCCAAAAAGTACACAAAGGCTTGTCTCATATTTGCCAAAAAACACCTAGATTTATCTTTTTTTTTTGTTTTGTTTTTTAAATCTAAATTAAATATACTATAAAATTTTTTAAAATATACTATAAAATTTTTTTTTATCAAATATTCTGCGGACCGATGAGACAAAAGTTTGACATTTTGGAGTAAAACTAGCATAGTGTTTTATAAAAAGAACATCATTCGAACAGTCAGATGTGGTCACAGGACAGTGATGGAGAAACAGGCGTTCAAAATTAAACCAATTCTACAAAGAAGAGCGGGCCAGAATTCCTCCACAACGATGTGAAAGAATCATTGCCAGTTATAGCAATGCTATGCTATGTTATAGCAATATGCTTGATCGCAGTTGTTGATGAAAAGGGTGGCACAAGCATTTGCTGGGTTTGTGGCAATTAATTTTTCACATAGGGCCAGGCAGGTTTGGGCAGCTTTTTTTCCCCTTAATAAATGAAATCATCATTTAAAAACTGCATTTTGTATTTGCTTTGGTTATCTTTGTGTAATATTAAAATTTGTCTCAATCGTTTAAGTGTGACACATACATGGGGAAAAAATCTCAGATGTAGGGAGCATTTTCCAAATTTTTGCAGTCTCTCTCACATAAAGCAGGACCTCACAACACATTGAGAAATTGTTTAACCCGTTTTCCTCATTTAAAGTCCTCTCTCTAACTTTTGCTTTCTATCTTTCTTTCTTTTTTTTTAAAGGTCTCATCCCACTGCTTGGCATTGATGTGTGGGAACATGCATACTATCTTCAGTACAAAAACGTCAGACCTGACTACGTTAAAGCCATATGGAACATTATAAACTGGGAGAATGTTAATGAGCGCCTTAAGGCTGCCAAGAAGTGAAACCATCACCACTAACAAATTAAACCGTTTTCTCCAAAATGCACAAATACAACACACTGTGTAACAAATGTCTAAGTCTGTACTTAGTAGAATAAAAAGAGGTGTGTGAAATATATTGTTTTTTTGCCAAAACTAAGGCTGTCTGTTAGAATTTTCCAGACACTTAATTCAGTAGGATGATTGTTGATTAAGTTTGATGTATGATGCAAGTTTGATTTCATTAGGTGTAATTAAACCAGTAAATCAACTTGGTACTATTGTCTTTTTTTTATGTCTTTTAAAAGAGATGAGTTAAACTGTAACATTATTGTGCGATGAATTGACTGCTCTAGTGATCTGTTAATGTGATGGGTGTACAAAAAACTCAACATTTGGACAATCATTTCATGCCTCAGACCCAATTATCATGAGAAACAGAGAATAAACCATGATGTCAGACACCCTGAGTTATGACCCATATGCAGACCTTTGTGACTTAATCATACTTGTACTCTAGTGATACTTGACTTGTATAGTTAAAGCCAGGGGATTATGTTCTGGCCCGAGAAATGGATAATCAACATTAAGCAAGGTCTATCTATATCAGTAAGCTTACTTTGGGTTTTGGGGGGTTTTAAGTATTTAATGGCTCAGTTTTTTTTTTTTACTACTGTATATAGAAAACACACTTGGATGTTTAGCATTATCACTCTGAATTAGTGTAGGAGAAGACATAAGGATTATGTATCAGAAGGGGGCGCTGTTTACAACTGTTTGCCTCCTGTTCCCATCTATTGATGCCGTGCAAGTAAAGTAAAGACATTGTTGGAGGGGAAACAAATCTACAACATATGCAGATAGGATTAATACAGCTGGCCTTAGATGTCCGCTTAATTTACTTGTCTTGATATATAATGAAGTAACCTCTTGTGTTTGTTAAATGTTACAGTGATGTCTTAATGCAATGAGGTTTTTTACACTTTTCCCCATCTACTTCTGTGTGCCAGTTTAGATATTGTCTCAGTAAGTAAGACAGAGAGAGAATGGGTGGAGGAATTTTGCTCTGCCCTGCCTTAACTAATAAGGCCCTTTTCTCACTTCAGTGTTAAAAAGAACTACTTTTAGATGTTTTATTGGAGTTTTAACAGAAAATGACCAAATAATTTCCAGATGGTTGGTGCACAGTGAGCCAACTCACCCCTCCATCAACAATTAGAGCATGTAGAGGGAAACCACATCTTTTCTTCCCATTTTCGTCCATTAATTCTTTTGCTTAATTCTAATGCTTTTGTTTTGCAGTGTGGCATGCCACGCGTTGTGCCTGCAGCACAGGTTTCAGTTTTGGCTCTCTTAGAAACATATCAGACTCCTTCAACAAAAGGAGCAGAAGTGTCACTGATTGGTTTAGACAGCTTGCTTATTTGTGTGGGACGGGACCTCTTCTGTCTGTTTAGGAAACAACTGCATCATGTTCAAATTTGAACTTCAGAGAAAATGAGACTTTCTAATTACATGATAGAAAATGGCTCAAGCAGGCAGCTTCAAAGGGACCTGTTGTCCGTGGTACGCATTCACTGGAGAATTTGGCCTTTTCAGCTAGGGTGGATGCTTTCCTTTGTCCTGTGATTTTGGTTATAACATGCTGCAGAAGTGCAGTGGCAAGATACATTAGTATAACAGACTTGACACTAAATGGGTCAAGCCGAAGAATCTCAGGTGTTGTAGTTTATTATTTTCATGGCTCTATAAATTTTTTCCATATCCATTTCAGTTCCTTGAAGTGTACCATGCTCTAAATTTAGCTCATCTTCAGCAAGTGGTTTATTCCTATTTGCACAATGATTCACACCTTTAGGCAGTATAGCTTGGACAGACCAACTACACCTGCAGGTTTTTGGACAGTGGGAGGACACCAAAGAACCCAGCGCAATAATCCACACAAGACATGAGAAGAACAAACAAATCACCATATGGGCAGTAAACCAATCTCCAGTTGTGTCCCATAAGCTCTGACACAGCAATGCTATTTGCAGAGATGCAAAAAATAAAGGAAATACAAAACAGATTAAATCATAATTTAAATCAGAGCATTCAGATACATTCAGCATTGATCATTTACAACTGGAAAAAGCTGCATTACCATCACCTATCTAATATTGTGTACCTCTGACCCACAAAGGCCAGGTCTCTCAAGATCTCTGAAGGTGTGCAGTGGTATCTGACGCCAAGCCATCAGTAGCAGATCTTTTAAGTCCTGTTTCCAACAAGGAGCCTCCATTCACCGGAGTTGTTTGTCCAGCACATCCCACAGATACTGAATCAGAATGAAATCTGGAAAATTTGGAGGCCAAATCAATACCTTAATCTCTCTGGGAATACTGTTGCAAAGAGGAGGTGTACTTCATTGTATTGTATGCATTTGTATTGGATTGTTGGTCCCAGAATAAAATCAACAAGAATGCCAGGACCCAAGGTTTAAAGGTCACCTTTCTCCATTACCGCAGGGCAGAGGTGGAAAGAGTAATAAAATTTTGTACTTAAGTAAAAGTACTGTTACTTTAGTGAACTTTTACTGAAGTACA
>JAQMYL010000020.1:10382032-10394048 GCA_030014365.1 Clarias pachynema
TTAAAGTTTCGCTTAAGAATCTAGTGACGTCTGCTCTTGGGTCCTATCCTCCTGCCTAACTTTGCACACTCGCCCCCGTGACATTTTCCTTAATGGGAGAGTATAAGCATTGCCCTCTTTAGCTCAGTAGAGCTTTATTATACATATTCTTATTAAAAAAAAAAGATGAAAGCATCAAGTGCAAATAGAACAAACCTTTTCTACATTGTAAAACATTGCTAAAGGCATCCACAATATGAACAGAATATTTGAACAGTTGATATTGAGATGTATCTGCTACTTATGCCCTGTAAAGTCTTTATAACGGCTCTAATCTGAGATGCTGTTAATTGTTGATTTCTTAGGCTGGTGACTCTAAATGAACTTCAACTCTGCAGCAGAGGTAAGTTTTGTTTTTGTTTTCCTGGGATGGTCTTCATGAGAACCAGTTTCATCATGGTGCTTAATGGGTTTTGCAAATTCACTTGACAATATTGTTCTTGCAAGAACTATTCCAGAACATCTGACCTTTGTGCCATAAAATAACAACTGACTATTGTTTTTGTTTTTGTTACTCAATTATCTAATTCCATATGTGTTATTTCATAGTTTTCCAGTATTGTTCTATAATGTAGAAAATATTTTTAAAAAATAGTCAATAGTCATGGTTTAAATATCAAGTACGGTATAAATATGAGGCAAATAAAACAGTAAGGTAATAGTATTATGTCAGAAATGTTCAGTTTGAAGAAATTCTTTTTTGTCCTATTCATCTGTACCATATAATGTCTCACTGTATTAGTGGACATTCTCAGATTGTTCAAGTTCTTTGAAGTCTTTGATGCTCTATGTCCTATAACAGAACCTTTCTAGAAATCAGTAGATAGTAGCCCGTATCTCAAGTCAAGTGTGATAACCTCTCCACCTAATTTTTTTTTAAAGCCATGCCATTATTTAGTGTTGTCTGGCATCAGAGTAGCCTAAGAATGCATACACTGCTGTACATTATGATATATTTCCACTTTTGCCTGTTTACCTACGAAGTGCTGGAGTTTGAGCTCAGCAAAGGACTGATCGGTTGTGTTTTGCTTTACGCCCTTGCACCTTGTTTCCTACTGTTTCTGCACAGCATGTTGCAAACACAACATACCACTGGGCTAAAACTTTAATCTGGTGTGTCATTGATTTGACAGATGTAGTCCAATTGCTTTACATTAAAGAAAGCATAATATTTGCTATATGTTTAACAGCACAAGTAATAGGTTTATACTTAGCAGCTTATATTAATGCCAAATATAACAGTGTATATATATATTTTTTTTCATATTTATGTCAATGGCCTATTTTTACAATGGCCAAAATAATATTGTGCCAGTTTACTGACACAAGTCTACCACATACCGAACTAGATCATTTCACCTGGATTCTAAAAACTCCTGACTTAATACTAATACTTAATCGTACATATACAAAAGCTGTAGCAAGAGTAATGGCTATTCACGATATCCTAGGAAAGCATGGGTTTTTATTTGAGTCTGGTTGCTTTCAAGGTTTCTTCCTCACTTTGTCTCAGGACGTTTTTTCTTGCCACTGTTTTGGGATCAAAATCTACACCTGGATATTTGTTACAGCTTCCTTTTGACTAGCTCAGTGTTCTACAAATCTGCAGTCATGCTTGCATCTGAATGTCAGAAGGTTTATGTTGGGAAAGTTATCTGAAATATTTGTTTACTGATTTTGCAAAGTTTTTTTCTGTAATGTAATATATAGTATATGAAATATTTAATCCTACAATACTAATATCTCTAGGCAATATGCAAGATATTGTTGTCATTTATGAGCAACCAGGTCATGTAATGTTAAAAAATAAAGTTGTATTTTTTTTTAAAGGAATGACAATCTTATGCCATACAAATCTCAACAAAAACCAGTGCTCACTGTTTTACATGATGTTCCCACCCAGCCAAAGCGAAAGACCAATAGAGAAAACAAAGTCCTTATTCTAGTAGCACTAAAGTTTAATAGGTCATAAATTAACACTCAAAATTCACAAGGTTATACAGACTTTTTAAAAAGCATTTTTGTCATAGGATTCTATTTCTTAACTGCAACTGCCATATTGTTTGATGTACAACAAATTAATGATTAAATAGTAAGTTAATCTTTTTTTAAATGAGAAAACTGATCAAGCCTATAAAAGTAAAAGCTGTGCATTCAAATTGCATTTGAAGTAATGGCTGTGTAAAATAAAATAAATTATTTTTAAAATCACATTGTATTTTTTTTTTTTTCAAATAACAAGCTATCAATTTCACTACATTATTTATTTATTTATTTATTTATTTATTTTTGTGTTCATATGTGCCAAGTGTAATGTATCCAAATATGCAGGTTTGATAATCAAAATAAGAACTGAAGTGCTGTATGTTAATTAAATCTATAAAATGTCAGTATGTGAGATTTTAGAGGGATTATAAATGTTCTATAGTGCATAATATTATTATTCACTGCCTTTCATTGTGCAATGGAATCATTTATTTCCATGATATTACTCATTCCATTTTTACATGGCTCAAAAAAATGAAACATAATTCATGTTCACCCTTACCATAATGAAAGCTAAGGTTTATACATGTACAGTATACAGAAAATAACCAAGAACAGGGGTTATTACTTCTTTCTTGGTTAATACATGGTTAATAGAAAACGTATACAGTATGGTAGTATGATAAAGTACTATATGTTAAATAGTAAGTATGTATATACATACATGTCAGAAAGCATGTACTGTATTATTTAATTATATAATGCAGATGAAATAAATGAAAATAAATAAATGCTGGAACAAAACTGTCATTTTCTTCTTTAAAAAAAAGCAGACTCTCTCTTTCTCTCTGCTTGCCTTTCTCACTTTTGACCTCAAACTTTCTTTCTATGATTTAATCCTCACAAAATGAATGGTAAGATTTTCCAGGCATGGTGCATGACCTACTTTTAAAAGACATAGTTAAGTAGCATGTGGAAAACAGTTTGAATCCTGCTTGAGTTTACCATGCTGGACTGCACTTGCAATTACAAATAATTAGACAAGATTAAATCAGTGCAGGCACAAAACAAAGGCCTATAACCACCACAGACAAAATGGTGAACTTCATAACGTCACTGTAATTGGGGGTTATTTCTAGGAAGACACATGGATGTTTCAGACAATTCCAGAACTGTTGGCAGCATTCAAAAAGAGGACATAATTACTTTATAAAATAAATATTACTCACAATATGAATCAGATTTTACACTTAAAAGAAATTATTTAGTTTCCTGTTAACAAAAAAGTACCCCATAAGAAAAAAATGTTAAATTAGTAATTTTCTCTCTCATGATTAATGTGACCAAATAACATTTAAAATAAATACAATCACATTGGTTTTGTTAAAACACATTAATTCATTTCAGTCTCCAGGAACTCTGATGTTGACGGTCTCGGCTGTTGTATGAATTTTCTACACTAATATAAATGTCTTTGCCATTTATCACCACTGGGGAAAAACAATAGACTGTCAAGAAGAAATGAATATAAAATACTATTGTGTGTTTTATTTGTCAAATCTGGTCTATAATCAACAAGTACTATTTCAAAATCCTGTGAAACAAGCCCCTATGGACTATTTATTCTATGATCTGGTGTGATTATTGTCTACCTCCTTGTGCAACTTAGTTTTCACTTTGTTTTGCCTGAGCTGGATTAAAACCCTTTATTGCACATGGATCTTCACTGATATGTTACAATGGATTATTAATGGATAATTTTTGGTTGCACTGTGGTTAGTGGTCTGGAGCACTTGTGAATAGTGGTGGTACTAGGAATGTTGCCAGGCACCATGATATTTTATCACCACAACTCATGATTCCGCTGCATTCTTGTTAAAGACTTGCTAAAAAAGAAACTCATATAATAATAATAATAATAATAATAATAATCATCATCATCATCATCATAATCATAATCATAATAATAACTATGGGCAGCAGTTTGTAAGTGACAAGGTTATTTCATGTGTCTGTGAAGAAGCAAGCCCTGCCTTCACCTTTGGTCCTTGGTCCTAAATTATGACAATTTTTGAGTTGGCAAAAATACAAAGGATACATTTAATGATGTAAAGCATTTGCAATTTTTACAGACACTACACAGGCTGTTGACATATTAGAGTCAAATTAAGAGATATCAGTTATTAATTAGGGCCTGGATGACTGGTGGGGATGAAATGACAAAACTGATTTGTATGGAAATAATTTGTGTTTTTAAAACCTAAAGAAACAATTTTTGTTTGTTGAAAAATTGATAGAAACTATTCCTGATTTATACATTTCATATATGAATCCTAATCAACAAAACTCATAAATCAACAGTAATATTTTTTTTTACTATAGGAATGATAAAAAAATCTGCAAAAAAAATGTTAATTTGTGATATTGTATGGACGTTATTAGCACATTTGATTTTATCATTATGGTTCAATCCAAGTTCTTCAGAATTATATAATTAAATAAACTGCATAGCAAACTTTAACTAGAATTTATACTTAATAATTTAAGCTATTTATAACTAGAGTATAGGATTATATTATAATTTTGTTACATTTTGAACAATAAACATTGTCTTTCATTTAAATATTTATAGACCCAAGAGCATACCTTTGGGCTTATCACTGGGGGGCTTAAGATCATTTACCCACCCGCAACCAGGAGATTTATTGGTATTATTATTATTATTATTATTATTATTTTACAAGAACGAGACTGAGGCTACTATACATGTATCAGTTTGTTGTTCTTAGCTGTTGTTGTTCTCTTCCTCTCTTCATACTGTATGCAGTTGCTATTGCTCATGCCAGCAGTTACTGCTGCATGAGGATGATGGGTTGGACACACCCAAGTCTCACACAGGGGTGGGGAGGAATGTTATTCTTTGCTTGCCAATTACATTGAATTGAGAAAACGATTCCCGACTCAAGTCTGTGTGCATATTCCCCCCATGGTTGGTGGGTTTCATCTGAGTACTCCGGTTTCCTCCCACAGTCCAAAGACATGCAGATTAGGCTAAATTGCCCGTAGTGTGTAAATGAGTGTGTAAGTATTGTGTGCCCTACGATGGACTGGACCCCATCCAGGGTGTACCCGCCTTGTGCACTAAGTCTCCTGGGATAGATAGACTACAGGCCCTGACATTGACATTGTACAGAGGGTAGAGAAGTATGTGTAAACCCAACTACAGGCAAATGTTGCACAATTAAACACTCTTACAGTATATTAAATAGTGATTTTTTTTTATTCATAACCAAACATTGAAGTGATTGTCTCCAGGACTTTTTCATCAACGTAGATTGATTGGTAGAACATGTATTATTATGTAACACCCTGTTCCCAAACATGCTGTGCTTGATAATGGAAATATGGTTCCAAACAACCATTTTAGACAAGGGAGGATACAAAACAGATTACCGCTGGATCACGTCTTTATTCAGGAGCTGAAATGAGTGCATAATGTGCTCTGCTTTGCTAGGGTCCATCCTTAAAACAAAACAATTACTGTCACCAAGATCAACGGAAAGTAATGCCTGTCCAAAGGAGAGATGATTGAGCTAGTTCACTTCGGATTTCCCCTTTGTATGAACTGACCAACACATTTTTTCCCCTAAATGCCAAGTGAAACACAAACATGATAGACTTTGGGATAAAGAACTTCTGGTCCTTGAGATAATATTTTCCACAAAGTATTATGAAGAACAAACAAATATGCTCCAAAACTACATGACTGCATGGCAATAAATATAAAAAAAAATTGTTGTTTCTGGATGTGTAGAAATATTGTCCATGAATAATAGGAAACATATTTGACAGTGTTGGAAAATATGAATCCATTTTAATCTTAAATAAATGAACCATTTACTTTTGTTCTTAGAATGTGTGTCAACAAAGGAAATAAGTGACTTGCATGATTCATTTTACAAACTAATAAAGATGATAACTCTATTATAAATTCATATTATTTATTCAGACCGTAGAGAAATCCCTGTGCTAATGACCAGCCTATGTATTATTCTCTCACCTTCTTCTGTTATGAGTAAAAAAAACACCCATCAGTAAGGTTGGCAATTTTCAGATCAATGAAACCTCCCCTTATTTTACTCACATATTAAAATGTTAACATTATTTGAAAAAAAAAAAAAACATTAATGATGTACATAATATCTTTATTCAGTATTCGACCTTTCCTGAGCAAATAAAATTACCTTTTTTATCTGCCCTAATATGGGCAATATTTCCAAGCCAACTGCCATTCAAGGTAAGAGGATAGAAAACATGAGTACAAAGTTATTAAAAAAAAAAAATACAAAAAATATGTTCATGGACAATTTGTTACATCATTATTGTATAGGTCATTGCAATTGTAAGGTTTGTGATTTGTATCAAACAACTTAGGATCACCAGCAGTAATAAGAAGCCATCAAAGCCATTTTCACTGGCAGTTGTTCAGGATAAAATGTTCCTGACGATGTTAATAAACTGAGCACACATGCTTGTATTTCCTCATATACAGACTGCTTTTTAAAAGTGCTTAATAATGCAACAGTTAAAGAGAAAATGTTATTTTAAGTATTATATCCTCTCTGACAGAAACAGTATGTTGGTTTAGGCTGTACTTGCTGTGGTTGGCGATAGTTCATTTATGGACTTGGCAAACAGAGAGATTGTAGGAGGATGAATTGTAGCTGCCAGAGATAACTGGCATTCAGAATGTCCTTTGTTACCATTTCCCAGGGATTGGGACCCCGCACTCATACCAGCCCACAAACTGATGAGCTGTACGCTTGCCAATGGGCCCAAAACCTACAGGCTCTTGTCTATACGATCGATAGTAACCTGAAATGTAGAAAAGGTTGTATGATTAGTGCTCATGATGAAAAGTAAGTGCTAATGCCAGAACAAAAAGCACTGTATTTTGCCTGGATTTGTACCTTGAGCTTGGGGTAGGTAGAAGGAAAGGGTTTGTGGTCCTGTTCTTCCATCCAAATGTGAGTCTACAAACTGACAGTGGTCTTCTCCATTGCCAAAAGAATCAGCAATACTGTAGAAGGTTTCTGAAAATGTAGGGGGAAAAATAGGTCTTATTCTTCCTAAACTGAAAGGGATTCAATTTGATAAAAATTATGGAAACATGAATTGTGTAGGGGTGTCAAACTAAGAATCTGTTTGGGCTGAATCTGTCTCTTTATGATAATGGCTTATCTAGTCCATTAAGACCAATAATCTGTTTCCATCCATACATCTAGAAACCTCTATAGTCCAAGTAGAGACTATGGAGGCCAATGGTGACCATTATATTTATTCCCATTTTTACGACCGTGGTAGACATTCCTCCAGTCAACATTAACACACGCATTCACACACTATGGGCAATTTGGGAACGCCAATTAGCCTATTCTGCATGTCTATGGGCTGTCGGAGGAAACTAGAGTACCTGGAGGAAACCCACCAAGCACGGAATAACATGCAAACTCCAAGCAAACAGAGCCCGAGATGGGAATCAAACACAAAATGTAAATGGAAAATGGAAATGTAATTGTAAACCTGACAATACTAACCACTAACCACTCTGCTGCCAATAATCTGGTTCTGGAAGTGATAACACTTATAATTGATATTATATATGGTGTATAAGGTAACTTGGCTCTGTTTCAGCAAAGATGTGCAAATAAAACAAATATCAATAGTACCCTTAAGTCCTTCTCCCATAAAGATCTTGTAGCGCAGAGAGTTGCACAGGACCACACCCACAAACTTCCTGTACCAGGTGCGCTTGACAAACTGACTTCCTTTACAGGAACTGTGGGCAGGGTTGTACCTAAAGGTGAAAGGAATCCAAATAGGCTCGCCACCTTGGGGAAAGCAGGAATAATGTGTTTCTCAACAAACCTGAGCTTGTTAGAGACATGAGACTTAAATTGATGTGAGTGACCACGATAGGGATTTTACAGTATGTTTGTATAGACCTAAAGAGAGAACAGTACCTGGAGGTCTCTCGATAAGAAGAGGGTCATCTGTAAAAAAAAAAAAAAAGGACAGCATTCTGTTTTAGAAATTTTAATAATGATAAATGTTTTCCATTGAAATAAAAAAAAAAAAATTACATTGAAACTAAAATAAACATTAAAGACAAAGCTAAGTCCCACCTGGAGAGGTTACTGACCTGATTCTGTAACATAAGTTATTGTTTCGCTGATCGGTCCGAGACCAAAAATATTCTTTGCTTGAACTCTGAAGTAATACCTGAAGGAAAACAAAGAACATTTGTTTTTTGAATCAAAGCAACGATACACCTGTGTACTTAAGAATTATTGCTTTGCAATTTACTCCTAATAACTAATCCAGATGACCAAAGATGATATATTTTAATAGAATTATTATACATTATAATATACTTAGTTTTATTTATTAATTAGTTATTTTTTTACTGCAGCAGGTAGCATTACGTTATTATATTGTCGCCAACAGCACCTCCATTTCTGTAACTGATAACAGCACCTTATTATACTGTAGTCCATGACTGCTGGGGAAACTGCTATGGCCATAACAGACCTGTAATATCCTTTATTCTACTCCGATATTCTCCAGAAGTTCACCAAACACATTTATTTACTTGCTGTAATTTCACTTTATTGATCACTTAACAGAAAGTAGAAATTGGCCCTGTATGATTGCCTCATGTATTGCTACATCTCTGTTGCCGCCAAACAGATGTAAGTTTAAAGCTTCCAAAGGATGTATTTGCAGTGGTTTTCCAAATAAAAGTTAAATTAAAGAAAGATTTCATAAAAGAAATTTAAAAAAGGGGGGGAAAAAACATAGTGACGTTTAAGAAGCATTCAGTGAAGGACAACCCTTGTCTTAAATTTCGTGTGTGTGTGTGAGTGCAGAAGGTCACTACCTTCACGCTTCGCCTCTTTTTATTCGAGACTCATTTAATGACATAATATCTGTGCGGCTGGATCAGATTAGAGAAGCTATATGGAAACTCTGACCAAAATAAAATAGGAAATACAGGGAGACCGCCTGAGACAGGAAGGCCTATTCCCTTGACAGTAAATCTGAGTATAACTGGAAAGTAAAGTATCACAAAGTCCCATCATCTGTACATGTGTATGGATACAGTATAACTGACTACACAGTGACACATTTTTTTCCCCAAACCCTTTAAAATTTTGTCATATTTTGTAATGTTTCTCACACTTAAAATGTATTAAAATCCTTTTTATATTATACACACTTCAGGAAAAGAAAAATAGTATGACGTATATTATATTAATATAATCTTAAAAATATTCCCATTTATTACCAGTTTTTTCATATTTTGTAATGTTTCTCACACTTATCGCTTAATACTTGGTTAAACCATGTTTGGCATCAATGACAGCCTCAAGTCTGCTTGGGAATGTGGCTACAAGCTTGGCACATCCTGTCTTTTGGAGGTTTCTTTCATACAGAATTGTTTACGCTCAACCAGAATGGGCAGAATCAGTGCACTTAAGGTCTTTCCAGAGATGCTCTATTGTGTTCAGGTCCAGACTCTCCATGGGCCTCTAAAGGACTTGTTGTCCTAAAGTGTTTTCTTGGCAGTATGCTTTGGGTCATTGTCTTCTCGAAATGTCTAAGATCCTGAGCAACTGGAAAAGGTTTTAACTCAGGATAGCGCTTTAGTTTCTGCATCCGTTTGACTGTAGGGATGGTTTTAATAAGATGATGTTCGGTGCCTGATTTCCTGATTCCAAATAGTTCAATCTTTCTGTCATCAGACCGAAGGATTTTGTTTCTCATAGTCTGAGAATCCTTCAGAAGCATTCCTGGCAAAATCCCAGCAAGCTGTCATGTGCCTTTTAGTGAGGAATGGCTTCTATCTGGCCACTGTATCATAAAGGCTTGATTTATTGTATCCTTCCCCAGATCTGTGTCTTGACACAATCGTGTCTCACAGGTCTACAGATAATTCTCAACCTCATGGCTAAGTTTTCACTCTGATATATACCACCTACAGTGAGAGCTTATATAGACATGTACGTGCCTTTCCAATGAAGTCAATTAGATACAGGCCGACTCCAATCAATCTGTAGAAGCAGCTCAAGGATCACTGATAGGAGTAGGATGCACCAGAGTGAAAGGGTCTATATTTATGTGAATGGAATATTTCATTTTATTTATTTATTTATTTATTTATTTTTTATAAATTAACAAAACACTCCAAATGCCTGTTTTTACTTTGCCATAGTGGAGTATTGTGTGCAAAGTGATTAGAAAAATAGAATTCGAATCCAGTGTGAAACATTGGAAAATGTGGAAAACTCATTTCAATGATCTGACGGCACGGTATGTATAAAAAATTACATAAAATATTAAAACCTTATATTTCACTAGGCTGTGAGTCAACAGAAATTTGGCATTTGTTCTCGTCAATCACAATTTTCCTACTACAGACAAAGAAAACATACCCATACTGTACCAACCCACACACACACACAATCAAGCGAAACACTTTTCATTTCTGCATTCCAATCGTGTGATCTTTCGACATTCTGACACGTATAAAGACGGTGTTTAAAATGTAAACATTTTAAAATTAGTCATCAGCTGCTGTCGGCTGATCAGCTTAAGACTCGAATACCTGATTTTTTGTGTGTGTGTGCACAAGGAGCTTAATGTGAAGGAATGTTATACACACACACTCTTTTGGAGTGGATGATGTGTGTTAGGTCAGATCTGGTAGCTCCACATCTGTAAGAAATGTCCAGGCGTTCCATAAGCATTTTTTCAGATCTACTGCAACCATGACTACTAAGCACCTCCATGGCCAACTCAGAAACCAGAATTCTGACAAGACCCGGGTGCGTTTTTTGTTTATGTGCAGCTGTAGGGTTCATAAGAGAGACACAAGTCACAGATCAGTGAGCCTGAAAAGTGTAAATAAAAAAAAATCTAGTGAAGCTGCCAGGATCTAGCGAACGGGCCATATGCTCCATATTAGCCACATTCTGCAACATAAAATACCAGTATTCTTTAGCTCGTTTGAAACGAATCATACGTGTAATCTTGTTCCTTTTGAATTACTTAGAGTTGAACTGACAGCTGTCTCTTCTGCACCATAAATGATAAATAGAGGGCAGTAGTGCAAGTGGGTGTTTTGCCCATTGCATTATAATAATATCGATAAACTTATTAGTAACATACATCATAGTTTCAACTATCATGAAATCGATCATGAACATTTGCTCAGCCTAAACACCTTCTGTACTTCATATATTACAATGCCAGCTAGTAGGTGTGACTTAAACTTTGCAATATATTGTATATATACAGTAAGTCAAGCTTTAGACATGGTGGTTGAAGCACTGATTTGAAGACTGAAAGACTCTGCAACTGCTTTCCTCTGTCATGATGAATGAACTTTAAACACAAACACCCACTTCAGGGCACAAATCAAAATAGTTTATCACCATGTTGACTCTCTGTCTCACTGAAAGATGAATGGGTACTACAAAATATTTGCACGGAACAAAATGATGTTTAGACTGAGGTTTGATGTTGGAATCATAGGTCTGATGAGCCATAAGATGACTTCAGCTCTCATTCTGTGTCAAGCTTATTGAGGTATTTGTTTATTTCCAGGCTGTCCACCAATCATTCTGATTGATGAATGTTTTATTCATTCCATTCTGAGACGAAGAAAAATTATTGTCGATCGCATTGTTACCATTAAAGCCTAAAAAATAGAAAAATATACTATAAATCATGACGTTTATTTATTTATTTTTATTGTAAGGGTATATTTTACACACACACACACACACACACACACACACACACACACACACATATATATATATACAGTGGAACCTCGGATTAGGAGTAATGCGGTTTACGAGTGTTCCGCAAGATGAGCAAAGATTTTTAATAAATTTTGACTTGAAAAACGATCATTGTCTTGGTT
>JAQMYL010000020.1:10401448-10435635 GCA_030014365.1 Clarias pachynema
AGAGTCCTTAGACTAAATTGCGTGGTTATCCTGCCTACTCGCTTGCTTCCGCGTTTGGGTTTACCATCCACGCTACACAGGACTAACCGCTAAAGTCTTCTGGTCAACCCAGGTTAGTTCACTGACAGAAACAGGTGATTATACTAATTCATTCTTGTCTATCTGGCTGAAGAGTTGTGGATTTGGGATTCGACCTCGGAACCCTTTGAAGTTACTATAGCTGACATTCTAAATTAATGAATAAGAATAAGCAGAAATGTAAAATTAATTTTGTCAGTTTCTCAGGATGGTCTACCACCTCCATGGTTTATTCCCCTCGCCTTTTGGCTACATACTGTAGTACCAGCAAGTATTTAAAACTCTGTACCTTTATTTAATTATACTGCTGGCCGCTAACTGTTAGTTTCCAGCTCCACCAGTATCAATATCAGCAATATCACACTCAAGGGTGTGCTGTTGTGCGGATGCCTATGACCGAATCATAGCTGTGCTGACATTCAGCAGCAGTTCCTCAGCTCAATCTCAGCATTTGGCTTATTCTATTGTTTATTGTTTATGTGTGTATGAATATGGCTCTAATTCCTGAATAGTTAATGCCCACTTTTTTCAAAACCTTTAAATTATAGCTGAAAATCTTGACTCAGGATTTGTGCTCAAATCCTGAGTCTTTAATTAAAAATTCACTGCGGTAGTTTACAAATTCCAAAAAAAGAAAACTAGCATTATTTAAAAATGCATGACCCTGACGTGAAGCAGTAAAACATACAGTATACTCCTTATTCAAGTTCATATTCGGTTTATATTTTCCCAGATTATAGTATTTAAGAGTCATGAGAGAATCATGTGCTATGTTCAAACCCTCTTTAATTATTCAATCATTTATCACATGTACCTAATGTGAAATTATTATAAAAATTTTTTTTTTACATATCCCAGGTTGGAAGCTGGGGTTAGCCAGGTTACAGCATCCCTGGAGCAGATAGGGTTAAGAGCCTTGCTCAAGGGCACAACAGTAACAACTTGGCGGTGCTGGGGCTCGAACCCACCACCTTCTACTCAGTAACCCGCAGCCTTAACCATTTGAGCCATCACCGCCCTATTTACAGCTTAATTCTGGTTACATTGCCATTACATTTAATCAAATGCCGAGAACATATCATTTTGCAGGTGTATGCAAAGAAATCTATACCTGGAAAATGTGTATATGTTTTATAAAAGCTCACCACTTGGGTAGCAGTCCAGTATTCCATAAGTATCCATAGCTGGAATACCATCCTTATCCAGCCTTGCAAATGTTCCAGGGGGACAGGTAGGGAGAGCTTCAGTTGTGGACTCAAAAGTTGTAATTTCTGTTGTTGTTGGTTCAGCAGTGGTTGTGGTGGTGGTTGTGGGTGTAGTTGTAGATGTAGTTGTACGTCTAGTTGTAGTTGTTGTGGTTGTGGTTGTTGTAGTTGTAGTACTGGGTGTAGGACGGTCCAGGCCCACCATTGGCTTCCCTCCCACAGTCAGGTACTTTTCTTTGGGGTTAACCACAGGCCGACTGTCCCTCCCATGACCAAACAAAGCCATACCTTCCTGGTTTACTAATGGGGTACCCTGCTCATCTAATAAAACATGGATGGTATGTTAACTGTATCACACAATCTTTTACTATATTTTTAGCAATCAGCCAAAAGCAAAAAGAATAGAAAAACATACCAAAGATAGTTTTTCCATCTTCTCCAAGCACTACTTTTCTGGGCCGCCCTCTCGAATCCTGCAAAACCCTTCCATCTTCATTCATTAGAACTCTTTTATCCAAATCTACAACCTAAGGGAGGGTACATGCACTGTAAATACATGAGAAAGATTAAGAAAGACACAAGACAGGAGTCTAAGCCACATCATTAAGACATCCCTTAACCAAATGTTTTAACCTCTCTAAAGTTATTGGCAGAGCAAGCTTCGTTACAGTATATGTATAATATTATTCCTAATAATGATTATTAAAAGAAACACACCCATTTGGTTCCATCAGGGCCTGTAATATGTTTGACCCCATTTCCTTTTGCATTTTCATTTGATGGTGATGGTATTTTGCCATTTGTAGCTGTAAGATTTGGTCGCCCATTCTTGCCTGCACAAACAAATAAAATATGGCACGCCGAAACGTCACACCTTAATTTATACTTCTGTATATATCAAACAAGATGTGTAAGTAAAATTTCATTTACCTTGCCCATAACTAGGTTTATGCAAGCTGATTGGTGTTTTTCCTCGTAAATTTTTGTCTGATCTGCTTGGATAGCGTGATCTCACCACTGGATTTCTAGCTGGAGCTGATAAGGAGGTCTTAAAATTAGTTGATGTGTCACCACCAGAAATTTGTTAAGTAGCAGGTTGCTTCAGGTATGAATGTGAGACTGATCCCTCAGTGGATCTTACATTAGTATTTTATTTAGCACCCTTACCTTGATCTGACGTTGGAGCTTTGTGTTCGTTGGGCTGGGAGGCAGAAGAGGATGAAGACGTTGAAACAGATGAAGAAGGGGAGTTTTGTTTAGCAGCAGACCCCTGCTGTGTATTTTTCACTGTCTGTAACCTACCCTGCAACTGCAACTCCTTCAGACGTTCGGCCATTAGAGGAGAACGGACCATTCCTTTAAAACCCAAACCAAGTCTATTTAGTGCATAGGATGAGTGTGAGCTGTTCTGGGCGGTTTGTCCAGGCCGCTGAATCTCTTTAACAGGAGCAATTGTTTTGGGGGATGCAGTTGTTGCAGAATTCTTATTGCTTTTCTCATGGGATTCTTTGCTGACCTCAGAGAGGTAATCATGTTTGTGGTCATTGCTAGAGGTTGTTTCTTCTTTGTCAGTGTGATCGTTAGAGGTTGCTGGTTCATTACTTGGAGCTGCTAGTCTGCTGTTTACTGTGGGTTTTCCAAGATTAGTATCAACCAAATGTTTTGTGGTATAGCTTGTTGAAGAGGTTTTGCTTTTATCACCAACATTCTCTCCTAAAGTTGGATTTGATGGTATTCCTCTCAGAATTGGCCTACCTGCACCTACAGAAGAAGCAGTCCTGCTCCATGGGATCCTGCCATCTTTCCTTTGGCTATTTCCAAAAACTATCCTGGAATTTCTGTTAGACAAGGAGGAACCATGTCCTGGGCTTGCTGTAGAAGGAATATGAGATGAAGGCAAATACCTGTTAACATCCTTGTCTTGTCTATAATTATTGCTACCAAGGTCCCGTGTATTGTCTTCTTTGATTGAATGGGGACGAGTAGTGGTATATTGATAGGGTGGGTCTTCATTGTTTTTGAGCTTTTTCTTCTGATCATTTGTATTGTCATGTTTTATATCTACAGTCCTTGTTGAGTGGGTATCCTTGTCATCAGTACTGGTTCCTGCTGAAGATTGTGATGAAGCAGATGAGGTTAAACCTGTTTTTTGTCGTCCTGCTTGATATCTGTTGCCCTTGGGTTGAGGTCTTCTGCCATTCACATAGACAGGGCCAGGGCCTGAGTTACTGGCATGACTTGTTGGGATGGAACTTCTACTTATTCCAGCTGATGACAATGGCAAAGACATAGATGAAGACTCTCTCTCTTTTTCCATCTTTATTTCCTGAGGAGATGGGGTGGATGATTTTTCTACTTTAAGACTGACTTTGTCTTCATTAGAGGAACTGGTGTGGACTTTCTTCTCATGGTCTTGGCTGCTAGGTAAACTAGAAGATGCTTCTTTTTGATTCCTTAGCCGTGACCCTGAGGTACCATAAGGTGGTCGTCTTAAACGACCAGCACTGACAACAGATGACGTGCGAGGTGTCAATGACTGAGACTGATGTTGGGGATCTTTAAACACTGGAGGGGAGGAATGAGTCTTGGGTAATGAACTTTTAAGAATAGAGCTTGATTCTTTAACTCCAGTTGAAGCTTTTTGTTGTTCTTCCTGTCCAGTTTTTGATGGAACATTGTTGGTACTTTCAGGTTGCATATCCTCAACAGCTTCATTTGCTGTTTCTTCAGCTTCTTTTGGAATGTCTGTTGGTGTCTCTTCTTCCTTTTCTTCTCTATCACTGCTAATGGCTGACCTAGAGTTGGAACCTGAATTCCTGACCGAGCCCCGTATAGATGAAAAAATGCTGTGATAGGACCTTGTTTGAGACAGGGGGCGAGATTTCTTGTTTGTGGGTGGAGAGGTAGTGGTAGGCATATGAGAGTCTTCTGTGTCTTCCGTTTCCTCATCTTCTAAGTCATCATTTATAGATGTTCTGGAGGGACTCTTGGACAGGATAGAATGCCGTGAGGCAGTAGTGCTGACTGGCAACAAAGGAAAAAAATATATATTTTTGTCATATTCAGGCTTACGTTAAACCTTTGTAATGTAGTTCAGGTTAATACTGAAATTGAGTACATCAGTATTCAGACTTCATACATAGCTACAGACTTAAGTGCTGTTTATTTTAAATATGATTTAAATATGATTTTGGTCTTGTAAACAGAAAGAAAATCCTACAAGTTACTTAACCTGATCTGTACTCAAAAGTCTGCTTTGTGAGCATATCCTTTAAACCAATGGGCATTTTTTTCTTTATATGAGAGCGCTTGAAATTATCCAAAACATAACCACTATTTTATTACATCTAGGCATTTGGCAGACACCCTTATCCGGAGCAACTTACATTTTTATCTTATTACACAGTACATCTGAACAGTTGAGGGTGATCTCTGCAATTTGGTGGTTGTGGGGTTTAAACCAGGGACCTTCTGAACTATAGTCCAATGCCTTAACCACTGAGCTACCCCTGACTTTTTTATTAATTTGAGAACAATGAATTAAATGCACAGGAAAAAAACAGCATACACTGCATGAACACTGTATAGTTTCATATAGCTAAATTTAGTAGGCCACACTATGCAAATAGTATATATACTATATATAGAGTACTGTATATTACTGTGGTTAGTATGCAGTTAGATGTCAAAATTTTAATAGTTTAATTTTCCTTTCTTTTTGTTTGGTCCTAGGAGAAGATAATGTTTTTGAAATTATATTTGTTAAAAATCAGAAATGGACTATTTGGAAATTACTTTGTGGCATTGCAACACTCAAGGTTTTAGACTGTGGTCCTTGTCCTTTCCTGTTGGATGCTCGGATTTTGAAGATATAGCGATCACCAGGTGTCAGTCCATCTATGGTGGCTGAGGTTGTAGTACCACGATATGTTACTGACTTTGCTCCAAAGGGTTTCAGGGCTGGAGCATAAGACAGAATGTATTCTGGAAGAAAAAGCACAGAGCAATACATCTGGTCATTTATTTTTGGATAGGATTCAATCCCCTTTGAGTAATAAGAAGCAGCACTTTGACTAATGCAATATGTAAAACCAGAAAATGTGATTTTTATTTGTAACTTGGCAAAATACTAGTGTATGTTTTCACAGCCAATTCCTTTGGAAAGCTGGGAATATTCCTCACAGACTAAACCAGACAGAAACTGTAATATTTTAAACAGGAGCAAGTCTCACCTCTGATTTTACCATTGGGTTCATCAGGTGGGTCCCATGTTGCAGTGACTGCTGTGCCTTTCCCTTTAAGTGCCGTTACCTCAAAGTTCTCAGGAGGACCAGAGGGAGCTGCAGAGTTCGGGTCATGAAAAATGTCAAAATGTAAGAAAAATATATGCATTACCAAAGAAAAGGAGCAATACGGAGTTTGTGCTATAGAATTTCATTGCTCCCCAGCTACACTTTTACATTTGGAAAGAACTTCTGGTTTGCCAGGAAAATAATAATGATGTCACCATTGGTTTTCCAAAGCAGGCAGGCAGTGACTCCTAAATGATCCATTACACAGAGACTGTCATTGCATGCTACATGATTTACACAAGGATTTGTTAATTGCATTTATGCATTTGCTGGCATAAGTATGTGTTTGCATGAGTGTGTGTGTGTGTGCCTGTGGGTATTGCACATAAATTACCTTACAAAAATCAAGCATATAACAAACACTTGGAGTGTACTCCAAGTATATATACTGTATATGTTTACTACTACAAACACAGCACAAAATGATCGGAGCTCACTTATCTACCCAGGCACATCCTGCGCTGTCCATACCTGATTCAGGAGTCCTTTGGAATACAGATACGCTCCATTTTCCATGTTGGTCTCCCTGGGTGATTCGAACAGAGAATTCATACATTCCATCAGCAGAGAGCTTCTCAATCACAAGCCGTTTCTGTGAAGTGTCCTTATATTCCCAGCGAGCAGATTCTCCCTTTTCTCTATATCTGACAGTGTACTGCCTACAAGTAAAAGATGTTTATTGACACATTAAAACTCCACCTTGAATGATTATTCTCTTTCTCCCTAAAGACTATCTATTATAACATGAAGCTACATGTTGATATATGACACAAACTATGCATAAATCATTTTTACCTGGTACCTTCAGGGACACTTTTCTGTTTCTGGACAAGTGGATCCACCCATGTGATTACAACAGACTGGGGAGACAGAATCCTCACTGTGGTGTCTTCCACCTCCTCTACTTCCTCATGCTCTGATAAACATGGTTATACAGACAAAGACTGTTTACATGTATTATATCACTGTTTACATGTCTCATATCACTGTTTACATGTTTCATACAAGTGTCATGTCATCATAGCAGCTTTGAACCTGATCGTGACTGCACAATGTATTCGGAGCAAGTATGTCCCTTATGTAATGTGCTGTTTTGAGATATGCAACATTCATGTTTTGGAATTCCAACTAACAAAAATCTAAATTACAAACATGTACAGCTTCACGACTTTACACCAATCAACCAATATATCAATTATATACCAGTAAAGTGACAACAGGGTCATAGGCACCCAAGGCCCATTTATACTTGCGGAGACCAAACGCCAGGCTGAATCTCACAGAAAATGCAGCCCAATCTGGGTACAAATGTCTACACAGCCCCCAATCTTCCCAACCAAAAGAGCATCTATGGGATGCGCCGGACAAACAAGCCTGATCCATGTCGTCCTCACCCCGCAAGCCACAGTAGCCAAAGGATCCGCTGCCAACATCCCGTGCCAGACAGCACAGTCCACACCCAGAGGTCTTGTGGAGTCATGCCTTGGATAGTTAGAGTTAGGTTTTAATGTTGATGTTTTTTTTTGTTATGTTTAAGTTATGGCTGTTCTGTGTATTTCAAATTCTGAAATACAGTACATACTGGATTTTTTTTTATTTTTACATTTTCTAAATATAACCTTATTCTGGGAAATTAATTGGTATTTTGTAAGTTTCTATAAGGTGGCTATTTCTTATTAAGCCATCTTTAAATATCATAAAATAACAAATAAATGTAGCAAATGTGATTTTTAACATTTATCAATAATAAATACATTTAGACTAACGGTATAACACATGGTTCAGTGCAACTACTATGTGACCTGATGTTCAGTCCCTGGTTACGTTGAAAAGTTCTGTATAATAAGTCAATTGCTTAGAGCTAGCTATTACCCAGTAAGGGTAATTCTTGCCAATGCCTGTTATTGTGTCTGATGTTATCCACAGTATTAGCTTTTGCAACAAATGCAACAGGTACTGTACTGTAGTCCTGGACTGTACCTGTTTTTAAATTACTTTTATCTAGCATGTGTAAAACTGTTACAGGTAAAAGTTACTGTCTCCTCCTGCTTATTGTATGATGTACAGTACAATGTAAATGTCTTTTCTTTTATCATTTCTTCTCTATCAACGTATAACTGAGACATGGATGTTGACACTATATGTTTATCCTGGATATGATAGATGGCCATCAATCCAAATGTATCTTTTACCTTTTCATTTTTTTCAAAACCTTCTAATCCTGAGCTCATGTGATGCCACAATAACAAACTCTACCTGGAGGAGGGTTTTCGGTTTTGACAGTCTTGATTGCTGGTATTTTCCTCTGTTGGGGTTTCTGTGCCTGTAGTGATACCACATGGATGGACTCAGATGCTATGAATAGAGAGGAATATCAGATATATCAGCCATGTTTCATTATATATGACATGTACTAATGTAATTATGAAATCAAGCGTGAAGTCAAGAGGCCTCCTGACCTTACCTAGTTTAGGTTTGTTAGCATTGCGCTGGTCAGCTTGAGGTTGACTTAGGTCCATCCTATGCTTGTTCTGAGAGCGGATGGGCAGATATCCTCCTCTGCGTGGAGCCTCTGGGCCTGAGGAGGACTGTGGGGCTCTCTGTCGTGACAACTTTGGTTTCTGAACTGTAGGACTTGGGCTTACGTTAGAGGAGATTTCAGGTGACCTCCTACCTAACAAGAGATCAAGACAATATTAACATTAGAGTTTTTTGCTTCACTTAATATGAAATAATAATAACAAACAAACAAAAAATTACAGAAGAGGATTTGAGTCACCATTTGGGAAGGTTATATCTAAGATATATGTATATCTGAAACACAAAACTCACTTACTCACTCACTCATTGTCTACATCGTCTATATACAGTACAGGTTTGCGGGGGCCAGAAGCCTATCCCAGGAGATGTAGGGCATGAGGTGGGGTAATACTTTATGGGCTGGAAATCCATCGCAGGGCACACACATACTGTACGTACACGCTTTTTCACACACTATGGGCAATTTGGGAATGGAAGTTAGTCTAATCTGCATGTCTTCGGACTGTGGGAGGAAACCGGAGCACCAGGAGGAAACCCACCAAGCCCAGGGAGAACTCCATGTACACAGGCGGGAATCAAACCCGGAACCTACTGTAAAGGTGCAAGGTGACAGTGCTAACCACTAAGCCACCATGCCGCTAAAAACAAAACTCACATACATTTTTTTATGGTGGCTCTAATCCTTTTCAAGATCTTATGACCGAAAAAAAGAAGAAAAAGTAATGTATGCAGTCATAACAGCAAAAAAAAAAAACTGTTTGTCATGAACAAAGGTAAAGTTTTACATTTTACAAAGAGTCATAAACATCACCAATGATGACAATAATTTTTAAAATAATTTCAGTGGAGTGTTCATCATACCAGTCCTTGTTAAATAGTTAGTAAGGAAATTATAACATATCAGAATGAGAATAAGTATATAAATCTTGCAGCTGTGAAAGTTTGCTGTTATAGAAAATTAATTAACAGCCTGGTACAAAAGCTTTTACAGTATATACATGTGTGTATATATCAATCAACCATAACATTATGACCATCCATCCATCCATCCATCCATCTAGGGACCTCCGTAGTCCAACTTCAATATTCCCATTTTTACGATCATGGTAAGACATCCGGAACATTATGACCACTTAGAGGTGAAGTGAATAACACTGACTATTTACTTTAGTTACAATGGCACCTGAAAGTGGGTGGGATATATTAAGCAGCAAATGAACATCTTGTCCCTGAAGGTCATATGTTGAAAGCAGTAAAAATGGGGCAAGAATCAGGATCTGATCGACTTTGACAAGGACCAAATTGCAATGGCTAAACAACTGGGCCTAGGCTGCAGTGGTCAGGACCAATTAAAAGTAGTCCAAAGATGGAAACCTGGTAAACAGTGTCATGGCCAGCCAAGACTTACTGATGTACATACGTACTGTACAGTACAGTAGGGAGTGAAGGCTAGATCGTGTAGTCGGATCCAATAGAAGAGCCACTGTAGTTCAAACTGCTGAAAAAGTAAAAGCTTCAGATAGAAAGGTGTCAGACCATTCAGCTTGCTCATGCTGACCCATGTCCACCACCAAAAGTGCCTACAACAGGCACATAAGCATCAGAACTGGACTGCAGAACAATGGAAGAAGGTGGCCTTTGTCTGATGAATGACATTTTCTCTAACATCATGTGGATGGACTGGGGCAAGTACGTCTCTAAGGAAGAGCTGGGACCAGGATACACTATGGGAAGAAGGCATGCCAGCAGAGATAGTGTGATACTTTGGGTAATGTTCTGCTGGGAAACCATGGTTCCTGCCACTCATGTGGATGTTCCTGCCACTCATGTACCACCTACCAAATATTTTTGTTGACCAAGTACACCCCCTTCTTGGAAATAGCATTCCTGATGACTAGAACAACTGCAGGTTTGAGGATAACAACAATCCAATTGAGCTGGAATCTATGGGATGTGCTGGAAAAACAAGTCTAATCCACGGAGAGTGCACCTTGCAACTTACAGGACTTAAAGTTCTACTGACGGCCGGCTTGGTGCCAGAGGTCAAGTTTAGTCCATGCCTTAATGGGTTAGGGTTGTTTAGGTGGCAAAGGGGGACGGGGCACAGTCAATATTAGGTAGGTAGTCATAATGCTATGGCTGACTGGTGGTATATTAAAGTTTGTTGCATGAACCTACAGTATAAGGCAATGATTTGGGATAAGGGCCATTTACATGATGTTATTCATTAACTTTAAGATCTTCGTGACTTTCTGTATCTGATCATGTGTTTGTTTGTTTGTCTGTTTTTTTTTTTTTAATGTGGCATCAATTTCCCTGTTTAAGTCATGCCGTGGCTTCAAAAATGTTGATTAGTTCTTATAGCAAACAAATGTGATCTTGAATCTCACATAAAACGTTTGCAAAATGCAAAGAGAATTTAGCAACCAATGTTTATCCAAGCTTATAGCCATTCAGGACCACACAGTCCTCTGCTCTCTCACTTCCTTTTTGCTGTTTTCCTAGTGTTATTCCCCATTTGACCAAACTTGGCCAGCAGACAGCCAGGCAGTTTTTCCTCTCTTTCTGTCAAAGCATTGATTTCTCCCCCCATTTTTCAGTGTCCTACTTTTTTGTTCGCGTTTCTCAATGTTGCTCTGCAGCCTTATTTCATAGACAGTATAATGAAAAACATGCCCCTTAGCCTTTCCTCTGTCTCTTTCAGTAATCAGTCACAGATGATAGACTGCAGTCTGATTTTGTCATTGGACACAATGTCATTGTGTTTTGATGGCTGATTGCAGAAGATCAGAATTTCATATCTTAATCAAGGTTTTCTAAAGCAACACCAGGCTGAATGCTAAAGAGAGACATATTGAGTTGGCCCGGTGGATCTGGTCCTTGAATACCGTTGCTCTGCATCATTTAGTGGTTTCTATGCTATACTGTAGTTCACCACTATGTGAAAGTTCGGCACTTGTTTCAGTTGCTCCACATTTATTTATGTTTTTTTTTTTTTTTTGCTTTTTTATCTAGTTAAAACTCATGAAGACTTTGTTTCTCTGGAACTTTAGCTAGACAAGAAATGTTGTACATCAAAAGCAAAGAACGAAAATGTATATGAAAGGGTTGACTGCAACTGGGGTGAACGAGTTGAAGATGGAGGAACAGGTCTGCAAGAAGAAGAAGAAGGAAGAGAAAGAGAGAGAGAGAGAGAGAGCGAGAAAATGCCAGCTGTAGTCATTCTGTTCACGCTACCTTTGGCTTAATCCTGGATCATTTTTCCACTCTGTCTCACTTTCTAAAAGGCAGTACTTCGACCTGTTTACACTGGCACCACTGCTGAAGGTATAGTAGTATCACCAGAGTAATTAATATCATACTATACTAATAAAAGACACTGGCCAGTTGTTGAAACGAAAAAGGAATATGATTTTACCATTCTGTACATGTTTTTAAATGATCCATGGCCAGGTATTTCAGTAGGAAAATTCCTCCAGCTTATTTTTTTTTTTTTTAAAACTATTACCCCAAGGCTGCATTTTGTGCAGTGGGTAGCTAGTGCTTCACACATTTAACGTTCATGGTTCAATTCTATGCTCAGCTGTTTGCCTGGAGTATTGCATGTTTTCTCTGTCCACATGGATCTCTTACAGGTTCTTTGGCTTCCTTCCACTTCCCAAAAAAACATGGTAGTAGGTTGATTGGCTACATTAATAAAGGTCCTATTTCTTTAGCAAGTTAGCATAGGTCTCAGAGCTCCCTAAAAATGTGTGTGTTAACGCTTCACCATTAAATAATGCATAAAAAAAAAAAATTCATACTCCCTTTATTTCACTGCTTCTCTTTGAATGTGCTATTTCAGTATCAGTATCCTTTAAAAATGTGTAAATTAATTGTTGCTGAGCCACATCCCACCAGAGAACAGCAGAGCTGACTAGAGCTAGCAAAGCCAGGGGAGAACATCTTCTTATATGAGGTCACATTAGGGAGGAAATTTATACAAAAGCAGAGAATTTTTTTTCTTACATTATGTCTTTGCGCACACACACACACACACATGCATACACACTGGAGACCCATATACAGTAAATGTCTAAATGTCTAGGTGAACTTTGCATAATATCCCTAGGGGTCAGTAAATATGTAAATGTGTGTGCATGTGACCCTGTTATGGACTGGTGTCCCATCCAGGTTTCATACCTAGTGATCCTGGGCTAGGCTCCAGATCCACTGCAACCCTGCCCAGGATAACTTGATTAAAGGAGAAGAATGATATTATCTCTATTCTTATCTTTTTAATGTAAGAATGTATTCCCTGCACACAGAAATCAAATTAGGGATAAAGACAGTCTATAACTCATTCTTGCATTAGTTATCTGTTTCTCTGTTTCTTACGTCCCCCCTTTTACATCCCCTTCTCTTTCTTTTACATGTCTTGCCTTCTGGCAGGTGCTAGATGAACTGGCCAGCTCTAGAGGCCAAAGCAGCAGCCACAGTCCAGCTATGTGTGCACTCAGCTGTTTTATAAGGCCTGGCTCCCAATGTGTGTTCACACCTGGTTATGTTGAAAGGGCTTGTTAAGGTTCCCTACATCATATTTGAACACTTAAGCACCATGTAACTTGGTGCATGCACCAAAAGAGCTAAAGTACTGTAAGCAACGTGAGGCTAATTGAGCGTTGCAATTTATTGAAATGATAATACATGGCAAAAAGAATTGTACATTTTCTGCACAGTGCACTCAGACAGACATTAACATATATCTCTTATTAGCTCCCAGCCAAACAGGGATTAGAGTGCAATGTTATGGCAACAGCATGGGATTTCCAAGGTGAATCTAAAACAGCACTGAGTCAGCATTATAGGAATGCTAAGCCAATGCCAGTTTCACAGACGTCAATCAGATGTAAAAAAAAAAAAAAAAAAAGTCTAAAACTTAGTCTGTTTTAATGTTACCTCTTTATCTTTTCTCTAAGTCTAGATTTATCTTTTTAGTATAAATAAGTGTAATCTGACATAATTGGCTCCTGCTGCAGTAACTGAATCCACTGAGATGGGCTTAATATCCCTAAAAGGGAGTAATAATATAGCAAGTGCAAGTCGTTGTGTATTTATCGATGTTTCTATATAATTACAAAGGCATTTGGAGACTTAACGCGGTAACTCTATCTGACAGAGCACCCACAGTGCTACTATAGCTATCCATTTTGTTTCTATTTTACCTCATTTACTCCTGGGAGTGAAGGAAACTGTTGTCATTTGGTTTATATAGACAGATTCCTTCCCTTTACTCTTGGAGAGGTAAGACACTTAAGGGTTGGCTTCAGGCAAACTTGGTGGATTGAAAAAAGAAAAAAGAAATGGATTATTTTTTATCGTTTTATTTTATTGTATGATTGAGACACTATCTAGTGTAACATACGCTATATGCTATGTTCAGACTTCATGTGTCACATGAACAGTGAAATTCTTTCCACACATATCCCAGCTTGAGTGCTGGGTCAAAGTGCAGGGTCAGCCATGATATACAGTATCATCCCAGAGCAGAAAAGATTAAGGGCCTTGCTCAAGGGCCCACACTGGTGGCCTGGTGGAGCTGATCTGATCTGTAACCCAGAGGCATAACACCCTGAGCTACAAATGCCCCTGTAGTTACTTATAATGTCAAAGAATGTAAATAAATCAAGGTTGCACAGGAAATTCTAATGTGAAAAAAACAACAAAAAACTATTAACAGCATACAGTATGGAAGTTTTGCCTACGTTACACCCTTTTTAACTTTTAGTACATTTGGGAATTTACATGTAAATGTGGAATTTACCACAATTACATTTACCAATAAGCAGTAACTGTATAGGGTTTTATACATAAAGGGCAATGACAAGCTAAGGGATGGGTTTAATTAACTGTCTAATACACAAAGCATTCAATAACCAAAATATAATAATAATTACTTGAAACGGTCAAAATGCAGCTACAGTATGTACCGTACAAACAGAACAAGTTAAAGCTCCTGGACCCACTAATACTTGCATTACCTTTGGGAACATACGGGTGTAATGATCAGGTGTCTGAATACTTCTGGCCATATAAGTAAGACTATGAGCTACTTTTGCTATTTGCAAAAATTTAGTAAAACCATAGCATCATATGGTATTTCATAAGGTTGTTACGTTCAACCTTATGAACATAAGTTTTAATATCTATTAATATTTCCATAATTAAAATGAATTGTACTAAGAGCATGAATCTGAAATTAGGTGGTTGTATTTTTTGGAAGTCATGTATATTAGGACCATCTGTCCTCCAGCCAAACATACCTGTCTCTGTCTGGAGGGAAATAAATTCCAAAAGGATTCCCGAAAAAATGTCTTGCCCCACCCCAAGCGGTTCACCAGATCCAAACTCCTTAGCAGTGTAAATTTTCAAATGCTGGGAAAAGACTCTGAATTCTTTCATCTGAAACCTCCATCTTTTCCCCTGAGTAAGTTGAAGTGTGGAGCTAGATGAATTTACTCTGCTAAAGAATATTTGGTGGTGCTGTTGTTCTTTGGAGGAGCTGACATTATTGATTAGATTGTATGAGATCCTACCTGGTGAGGAGCTGTTTCCACCTTCAACAGCAAAGCCGTCCAGTTTTACCCATTCCCCACCTGTAGTGAAAAACATGGTAGCTTATGACAATGGCAAGTTATTTTGTATCAAAGTACTTGTGCTAAACTGACTAAGTAGGAGGATATATTGTTTAACACTTCATTAAAACTTTTTACTTAATCTTAGACCATTAAAATAAAAAAACCTTCGACAGACAAATTTATGGCCTAACGTGCGTACTTATAGAGTGTGGGGCTGGTGTAATATGAGTGTTCTGGAAATGCAACTCTGCGCACACGGATGTTGTTTGTCAGAGGCAGAATAGGAAATCATTTCAAGATTTATGTGGCATGCATTGGATGGGTGACAAGCTGCCACAACACAAGGCCTTGATTTCGGCTTTGGGTCTAACAACACAAAGCTCGGCTGTTGGCTTTTTATGGTAGAGTGCGATTCCAGATTTTAGGCAAGCCCAATAATGGAGGAGAATTGAATAATTAGAAAAGCAGACTGGATTGATTAAGTTCTGTCCCGTGCTCAAGTGTGTGTCATTTTATTAGTCATCCAGTCTGGTTTTAAAAGTCAGGATTAAAAATAAGCAGTCAGACCATGAAGTTATAGATGTTTTTTTGGTATAAAAGATCAAAAATGCCTTTTAGCCACATTAGAACTTTGCTGAAGTGTTGATTGACGATGTAATATTGAAATAGTTTTTCTGTTAAGTCACTTGGATGTGTCAAGCTTTTATAAAATGTATTTTCTATGCAATTGTAATACATAAAAGGCATATGTACTTTTATGGGTTTCTGAATGCAGTCAATTTAACATGCTCAAAAAATATATGGCTCTTTGAGATAAAACAGACTCACAATAGCAATAATAGGAACCAACGGAAAGCTCTGTCATACCTACACATGCACACACACGCATTCACACACATATACACGTGCGCGCAAGCACACACACACTCACTTACACACACACACACGTACCTCCTGGAGTTTCTGCTCTGTAGACTGGTTTACTCATTCCCTCCTCATTTTCAGAACTGATCTTGAGAAAGTGCAGGACTCCAGGTTCTAACACACACACACACACACCATGCAAATTAGACAAAACGGTGCATGCTGTCATCGTGCATTTTATGCTTTTAAATAATTTACATCTTTGTACAGACAGTAATATAATACCTGTCCACCTTACCTACATCCTCTAGTACCTCGGAGCGGCGGTCCTTGTCCACCTTGATGAAGCGCAAAGACCTCATGGACTTTCCGTAGCCAATACTGTATCGATCGACTGGCCGACCGTCCAACTCATTAGGTGGTTCCCATGTCACCTTTAAGCCCTTATCCACTGACGTTAGCTTCACATTGCGTGGATGAAATGGTTTATAGGCTAAGAAAGAAAAGGATGGCATGACTGACAAATTATACATGCTGTCAATACAAAGGTTATCATATTCTGAATATAGATTATTTTAAGCCTCAAAGTGTTGCCAAAGGATTCCACTAGGAATGTGGAATGCTCTGATTAAATTCTGCACGGATTTAATATGGAATTTGCTATAGCTTTTCGTTTTTTTATTCACACAACTAAATTCCCATGTGGATTTCATTAACAATACTGAGCTCATTCAACATTTTTAGAATGTTTTGAGCATCAACCACAGCAAAAACAAAAAATACTGAAAAAAACAACTTCCATTTTGGAATCATACAACATACAACAAAGTACAAAAAAAAACTAACAAAAATAAATCCTCCAAAATTTATTTAATATATTTATATTGTATTCACAGAATAAACAAAGTCTATAATCTGAACAGAAACTTAATGACAACAGCTTAAATTCTGAATTAATTATTCGTCACATATACCTTATAGCACAGTGAAATTATTTATATCCCAGTTAGGAAGCTGGGGTCAGAGCACAGGGTCAGCCGGGATACAGCGCCCCCTGGAGCAGACAGGGTTATGAGCCTTGCTCAAGGGCTCAACACTGGTAACATGGTAATCCCAGACCTTCGGATCCGAAAACCAGTAACCGTTTGAGCCTAGGCGCATGGTGTCATTACAGCCAGAAACAGTTTAAAATCAACTAACATTTTTGTAAATCATACAATCATGGTGCTGGTGTTGTGTGAAAAATACTAAAAAGCTCTTTATTTGTTCTAACATAGTTATGTAAGAGTGTAGGGAATAACGCTTGTCAATAGAAGTTGGGCGATTAATCTGTACGATTTTTGCCATGTTTTCAGTAATCAGGCCTTGCTTATGCCTGAGCATATTAAATCGATTAACAGGGAGTTACATCTAAGGCAACGAGTGGAAAAATAATTAGTAAAAGTTGTTTTCCTCCTTTACTTTTCCTTATTCCCTAAAGAACATACATCTCTAACTAAACGTACTATCTCAATACTTATTTTAAAGCTGTTGAGTTTGTTTGTGCCTTGTAGTGAATATAAAACCTTATGATGGTAATTGGACTTGCATGTCTATGGGATTTGGAACATTATGCTAGCATAGTGGAAATCACAAGCTAAAATGCGCTAAACTCTTGCTAATGTTAGCTGCTAGTGAATGTTAAATGGACTTATACTTTTCAGCTGCAGCTAAATTATTTATGTGGTTTATAACCATACTTATGTTGATAAAAAGGGAAACAGCTGTTAACAGTTTAATTTCAGATTTACTGTACAGTAAACATCTAAAACAAAGACAGGTCGTTCCTGGGTAAGGAATCTCCTTACTACAGTACCTCACTCGCTAGCAATAGTGCATAGTATTAGATCGTAATGTGCACAGAATAATGGAGTTCTAGAAAAAATACCTGATAAAATTAAATACTAAAACGACTTTTTTTTATTTCATCAGATGAAGGGAAAAAAGAAAACCAGCCAAATATATTAGGCAAAAAATAAATAAAAAATAAAAATCACGGTGTACATCAGCCATGAGCTTCCCTCATTTCTAAAGCTCGGCATCGGCTTTGACATCGGCCATAGAAAAACCCATTATTTTATTCGTCAAAAACCCATCCTTTATTCATCAGTCATTCTGATCTGGAGAGAGTAGCTATCATTCATGTCACAGATAATCCCGTTTTTGGTAATAGTCCAGGCTTTCTGTGAAAGTACTCACATGAACAGCATGGTCTCTGTATACAGTATTTTAACTCTATGATTGGGTTCTCTGGTGTGTTCACACAGTGCAACTGCATTAAACGCATAAGTAAGACATTGCTGATATCGCATAATCCCAAATTTGTCATTGACACTTTTTTTCACCAGGTTGAATTGTGCCTCAATGTACTATTATACCACTACAGGCAATTTAGCACAGCAGATTAATGGCAGGAAAATACATCTTCCATCTACTCTTGCCAGTTCTGAAGAAGCACCAAGAGACAGAGCTAAAAAGGCGAGAGCACGTTACATCGCTTCGACTGTTTAGACTGCCAAAAATAATACATGTCCCTTCAGACCACTTTCTCAAGGTACAGGAAATAGTGGCTGATTTACTGATTTTATATGTCCTTAACACTGAGTATCAGTTTCTACTCTTTACTAGACGATACAGAGGTCCAAGGTGCAAACATTTTAAAAACTTTATAAATTTATATGAATATTCAGGTATAAGGCACTGTGCCGTACTGAGACTGAGACTGTATGATATGGTATGTCACCACTATGATGCTATAACTCATTATCCTCTTTAACAGGATTTTTACTTGATAATATCCTTGGACCATGGCCTCCAGTACTATCATGTGCATACAGTATAGAGATGTATACTGTAGCATCTTCCAAACACATGCAGAATCCTATGTTGGTGTACAGTATAATTTTTGGGAGCCTGATGGTTTAGTGGTTCGCACCTTCACCTCCAGGGTCCAATTTCTGCCTTGGGATCTGTGTGCATGGAGTTTGCATGTTCTCAGTGTGCTTGGTGGGTTTCTTCCCACAGTCCAAAGACATGCAGATGAGGATAAATGGCGTTCCCAAATTGCCCAAAGTGTTTGAATGCAGTGTGTGAATGTTGACTCCAGGTCCTACCACGATTGTAAAAATGGGAATAAATACAATGATCACCATTGGTCTCCATGGTCCCTAGTTGGACTACAAAGGTTCCTGGATGGATAGAGTATCATTTTTAATTAAATCATTTTTTGATCAGTTTGTACCTTAAAGGCGAAATCAAGACAAGATGAATTAGAGACCAACATCAGATCAAGATCTGGATGCATTATATCAAGAACTACAATCTTAGTGCACCACTAGTTAATTATTATATTGTACATATTACATAATCAGTTGAGATTTGGTGCGGTGCACCTCTAGCATTGCTAAACCACATTGATCGATGCACACGTGAGCAAGGATGTTGCAAGCACACGGTGTTTCTGTCATGTTCTGCTGTGGTTTTGGACTCTGTTTATTGGAAAATATTTTTCAAACGACTCGTTTCTGAATGTCTGTGTTTTATTGTTATGGAAAAAAAATGTATTACAGAACCTGACAGTTTTATAGCTGTTAAACCAATGATGCAATTTGGAGTGTAATTGAAGTAAGGATTTCTTGCCAAGGAATAGTTAACAAGCACAAAAGACTAAACTAATGCAGATACCTCATGATGTCACCTTTATTAAAAAAATACGTTTTTTTTTTCTGTATTGCACCTTTGTCGATGAATTGAAGGCTGGCCCTATACATCAACACCTTGACAAAGACAACAGAGATCCTTACATTAATTAATTCATTTTCTATCTGTACAGTGTCATGGGAAGCCTGGAGCCCAGCCCTGGAGACTTTGGGCATAAGGCAGGGTACAACCTGGATAGGGTGCAAATCCACTGCAGGCCACAAATATAACCCCAACCCCCGCAAACACACACACATACTAGGGGCAATCACTATGAGCAATTTGGGAATGCCAATTAGCCTATGCCTATGAACGTCTTTTGACTGTGAGAAAAAGCCAGTGTACCCAGAGGAAACCTGCCTAGCACAGGAAGAACATGCACACACACAGGCTCAAGGTCTGAATCGAACCCTTGACCCTCTAGGTATAAGGCCACAGTGCTAAAGACTACAACACTGTGCCAGCATATACAGTACTGTATATACACTCGTTATCTACATTATTAGAAACAGCTGCACATTTATGTAGTTATTTAATTAGCCAGTTACATGGCAGCATAACTGTGCACAGAAACAGGTCAAGAGGTCAAGAGCTTCACATCAAACAAAAAAATTGTGATCTCTGTAGGTTTGATCATATTAGGACCAGATGGGCTGGTGTGAGTGATTCATAAACTGTTGATTTCCTGATTATTTTTGATTATCTTGAGAGCTTACCAAGAATGGTGTAAAAGAAAAAAAGAAAGAAAAAAAAAACTGAGTGAGCAACAGATCTGTGATTGGAAACTGTCTGTTGATAAGAAAAGTTAAAGGAAAATGCCAAGATTGGTTCAAGCTGCTTGGAAAGATATAGTACTACACAACTCATAGAATCATGCTTTCGAAATGTTCATGGTGAGCGAAAAAGCATTTTAGAATGCACATTTTAAACACTGAGGTGGAAGGGCTACGACAGCAGAAGATCTTGTCAGCCAACAACAGTAATCTGAGGCTATTACGGACAGATAAAGATTAGAAAACATATCACCTTCTTCATCTGTCTAGGTTCAGGGGGTCTGGGTGAGTGAAATATAATAGCGCCCCCTGCTGTTGTAGCCTATCCATCGTAAGAATTGATGTGTTGGGCGTTCCAAGATCCCTTTCGCCTCATCACTGTTGTACAATGTGCTTATTTAGGTACTATACACTTCATGTCAGTCTCCTCTGGACAAGAGACACGGAATTTCCACCCACAGAAGAGTCACTCAATTAACACCTTTAATCAACTCTTAGTACACTCTAGAGACATGCGGAAGTTCGATTCCCAGCCAGTGCCCAAACCCCCCGGCCACTGGACATAGTGCCGGTCCCAAGCCTGGATAAATGGGAGGGTTGGGTTAGGAAGAGTATCCGGCGTAAAAACCTGTGCCAAGTTGCTGTGCGAACTGGATATTCTGCTGTGGAGACCCCTTGCCGGGAGCAGCCGAAAGACCAACAACACGTGTAAACTTGAGAGATTGTTGTGTGCGCAAATCCCAGGAGAGCAAAATAATCAGAAATACTTAAACCAGGCTTTCTGGAACCAACATCCGTGACATAATCAAATTCACATTTAATCTTCATTCTAATGTTTGATGTAGACATTAATTGAAGCTCTTTACCTGTATCGGCACAAATTTTTGAACTGCACTGCTGCCACATGATTGGCTGATTAAATACATGCATGGACGTGTAGTTATACAGGTGAGTGTACGACACAAATATGGATTTTTTCTTAATCATAATATATTGATGTAAATACAAATCAAGAGCTACTGTGGTGATTGATTTGTACTGTAGCTACATGAGTTAACACACAAGGCAGGCATTTTGTAAACTATGACGCACCTTTCAATTCTGGCAGTACAACACGATTTTGTAGGGTTTCCTAAAACACACTCCTTTTAAGTCTTTAATCCTACATGTTAAATTTGAATATGGTTGGATTAGCCCGAGCTCTTTAAAACTAAACAAGAGAACTTTGACAAGAGAACATATAAAAACTTTATGGAGAGTAACTGATACATCACAATTCCAGTACTAATAAAATCTAATTGAGAGCAAATGAACTGAACCAAATTTCAGGCCAAATTTCTAAAAGGGTATAATGACTTGATTTATTTACGTTTTTAAACATTAAAATTAGATTTTAGATCTTAGGTTGTTTATAAGCATCAGGTTATTAATTATTGGGTTGAGCTTATTTATGGACCATTAACCTCCTTAAAGCATCTTTATATGAATGGTGAACGTAAATGGTGCATATGATGGCTATGCAAAAGGTATGTGATACAAAAATGGACCAGGCTGCTGGGCAAGTTCATTCCAGTTTATACTTCCACACCCTCATACCTTCTTCTCATGCTCGTCCACCTTGATGACGTAGCAAAGAGTGCGAATGAAGCCGGGGTGGGGGGTTGTTTTGTTTCCTATTCCATCAGAAAAGGTCACAGATTGGTCATAAGTAATATTATAGTACCATAAAAGTTAAATGAAAAGTTACATAATCAAATACATTAAGCATTTTATTGGGTCAGAGTGTCAGGGAATACTGGTGTGTATGAGTGACTATGCTTGTGTCTGCCATCATAGTGTCAGTCGTATCCGCAATATTTTATTAGGACTCATGGAAAGAGCTGCAGGGCAAGCACCTGCCGTTTAAGCGCCAGAGTGTCAATAAAGTATGTGAAATTTATGCATTACAACCGTCCTGAACCCCACACAGAGGCAGAGGTTTTCTCAACAAGTTCAGAAAAAAGTATTATTATTGTTCCTACCATTTCCATGAATAAAGTACATTTTAAATAATGATATACTTATATAATGTAATATGAATTTTATGAAGTATAATGAATTTTATAAAGTGCATTTGTGCTTGTCAGATTACAGGATGTGGTGGCCCTTGTAAGCTGGATCAGATGTTTTAAATCAGGAAATCACAAAACCATGAGGTAACAGGTGTAATTTCTCCTGGCATTCAATCGTATACAGCGCGTTCAGAAAGTAATCAGACCTTTTCCCATTTTCCCGTTACGTGGCCGTCTTGCTTACACCCTAACCTAATCCAGAAATATCCTCTTTAATGAAAAAGCATAAACACGTTTAATGAGTTATGCCATTGATTAAAACAAAAAAAAAAAAAAAGAGAAAAATAATATTTACATAAGTGATACATCATAGCCCTAACTCGATACTTTGTTCTAGGGCACTGGCAGGGATTACAGCCTTGGGTTTAGCCAAGTATGATGTTTTAAGCTCATATTTCTCGAGTTTTATCAGTTTAAATGAGGAGTGTCATTGTATCACTATTTTCAGATCCCTTGAGATAAGTTCAATTCTGTCTAAGTACCAGCTCTGGCTCGGCCACATGGAGACATTTCCAGACTTGTCTCGAAGCCGAGGAATTGTCTTGGATATGTGTGTCGTTGTAGTGCTGAAAGATTATCAGCTCTCTTGAAGAGTTTTTCTCAAGAATGTCTCTGTTCTTTGATGAGATCTATCTTTTCCTTAATCCCAACAAGGCTCAGAGTCTCTGCTGCTGAAATATAAATCCCCATTACGCTGCTTCCTTACTGCAGAGATGGATTTGGCCAGGTGGTTTTTAACAAGGTGTAATGCACAATTTAACATTCCAGCCAAATGCGATCAATCTTGGTTTAATCAGAGAAGAGAATTTTGTATCTGATGTCCCCGGAGTCCTTTAGGTGCCCTCGGAGTGGACCTTCTCAAGCCTTTTACTCGAGTGGCTTTCGTTGGGCGAGAAAAGGCCTAAGTGGTGGAGATCTGCAGTTCTGTTCTTTCCTCAGAGGAGTTTGATCAAAATGACCTCTGGGTTTGGGTCACCGACCCCACGGAAGCCTCCCTGTACTTATTTGCTTAGTTTGGCTGGATGGCCATCATCTAGAAGGACTCTGTGTGTTTTTCGTACATTTTGGTGCCTTCCTCAGACGTTTGCATCAACAGACAATTCCTCTGATCTCAAGTCTTGTTTGTTGTTCTGAGATACATGGTCATCTTTGGGGATTTATTTTAATAGAGGTGTTTATTTTCTTCCAAATCCTGATTGTCTCATAAAGTGTATTTAATACTACTGAACTTTGGTCGCAGAAGATGTTATAGTATGAGGTCTGAATAGACATATGTTTAGTATTTGAAAATAATGCACAAAATTTGTTCATTATTATATTGTTCATAATATTTTGCTTAGTAAAAAAAAAAAGGAAATTAGAGTAATATTGTGATGTGACAAAGTGATGGAAAAGTTAAGGGGTCTGAATACATTCTGGAAGCACATCTTGTATACAGTACATCTTGCTTAAGGTATGCAAACAGACATCAGTAGACAGACATCAGTAATGCCCGGGTGCTTCACAATGACCTAAAGGCAGCTGTTACAAAATGACATCTCATTTAGCACAAACAAAGAACTCGAGGAGTCGAGGAGAGAATTGTGGTCTTATTAATAGACAAGCACTGGCCCGTGACTCATCTCGGATTAGAGATCTAAGCGGACTTGTTTTCTTCTCTACGTGTTTAAATTCTGTTTATGCCAATCAAACACAAGTGAATTAAATTCCTGTAGCTGGTTAGGGCATGATTTTACCTCCTTTTCACTATGAATCTGTTTCACACGCAAATGTTACTCTCTCTCCCTTTCTCTGTCTTCATATCTGTATAGTACGTACAGTCTCTCCCTCCCTGTCTCCCCCTGTGTCTCTCCATTTCTTAACTTGCTCCCTAACAATTCCCACCGGAACACCACCATACAGTATGTTTAGTTGAATACATATTTTTATCTGTGAGACAGATGTGTGTGGCTGTTAGTCATTTTCAGGTAGGATGTCAAAATGATTAAAGGTTGTTAAAGGAGAACCATAATGTAAAATCCATAGGACCATTTTTATTGTGCATTGTTATGTTACACTGATGGTCTTGTGTTGGTGCAATACTTAGTACTGCCTTATGACAGCTTCTAGTTCTCTGATTTCCTCCACTGTCCAAAAACATGCACGTAGGTGGATTGACTACGCCTAATCCCCCTTAGGTATGAATAAATGTGTGAATGTGTTCTGCAGTGAGCTCCACTGCATCACACCCAGTGTTTCTATGAATTCCACTGCATCACACCAGGATCAGGTAGTGACTCCAGATAAATTAATAAAATAATCTTTATTGGTCATCAAATACTATTAAAACTATTGCAGATTTAAAAAAAAATACAAATTAAATACTTTAAAAAACTATAATCATGTAGGTTAAGGGGCTAGTTTAAAAACTTTGATGATTTGCACTTAGTGGCTGTCAAAATGCTATCATATTACTTTTGTTTGAAATTCATGCAAAAGATACATACTGTATACGATATATCAGTTTAGATAACAATACATAGTTTAGAGGAATATTACTACTGTAATACAGACCAAAGCACAGATTACAGGCAGACCTCTGGCATATTGGGACTATACTACTATAACTGTACAACTATATAGAACTATATTACTATAACTATACAACAATACCTTGTATAAAAAAGAAAATATCAAAAAGGTCTCAGTTATTATTCTATATACAGTAGAAGCCCACTTGATTGTTTATTTGAATTAAATCGATTTATCTTCTGACCAGAGAAAAAATGATAATGTTAACATGACTTCAACTGCCATGAAATATTATTGGTGTTTGTGTTTACGACGTTGACTGTTCAGCAATAAAAGTCTTTAATGACTATAATAAATATGTCTAAAATATCTAACATCCCAAATATATGCAGAGTTCAATAATGTCCCTGAACTACATTACGACTGTGCTGTGATCAGAATAATACAATTAATAAACAGTACAGTATCTTCTAATGAATATTATACCTGGCTAGAAAAAGCTTTGAGAGTTGTTGTAAAAGGAATCGACTGGACACACAATAAGATTAGGTCAGATTTAAAACATGAACTTCATTAATTTGAAGAATAAAATTGGGGAGAAAAAGCAGATGTCAAAAGACAAAACGTATTATTTCTAAATGGTCCACACAGACACTGGTTTGGGTCAACGAGCAGAGAAAAATCAGAGGAATATAGATTGAGAACAGACGGCTAATACACAGCTGCTGACAGCAGTTCCAAGCTGCACCGGCTGACCTCATTTACAGAATCACTTCCAAAACAGAAAAAGTGAGAGAAAAAGAGAGAAAGAAAAGAGAGAAAGAAAAATGTCCTGTTGTAACGTGGCAGCTAACTGTGCTCATTGGGACACAGCCATTCCCAAGATCCCTCAGTTATACCATAGTGCATGGAGCCAGGGGGAGAAGAAAGTCTGGACAAAACGGAATAAAAAAAAAAACTGAGAGCGAAAGTCCAGAACATCTGCAACATGACTTGTGAGCTCTCTGATGGCATGTTAAAGCTAGTCAACAGCTTTCTCCTGGACGGCTTTAATATTCTGACATGCTCTACATGCCGATCTATCAGGAACCCAGCGTACACCATGCTCAGCGTACACCTCTGTATGTTGCACTTTGCCTAAACAGTTTGTGCTTCTCCTGTGCAGCCTGTGTGTTCAGTGGCAGCTCGGCTCTGTTAGCTGGCTATACAGTGAGATCACTCTTTATTTTTCACTTTTTTGGCACAAAGCACACACTTTGAGAGATTTTCCGTGAGAGTGTTCTAGACAAACAGTTCCTTCATAATGATTCCCTATAGAAAAGGGAATCAGGTTTAAAAGTGTTGTTAAATGGCGAATGAAATTCAGATACATCAAATAAAAATTCAATGTATGTAAGCTTAGGCTAAATTTTCATTTTCAGAAGCTGATGTGTATGATCAAATGCATACTCCATGCATGCTAGAGAAATATTACTACTGTAAGCCAGACCAAAGCACAGATTAGAGGCAGACCTCTGGCATATTAGATCAGTCCCCTGGCACACTCACGAAAATATCTGGGTCTCATTTTAACCAGGATTTATTATTTTAATAATTTATGTAATCTTAAATCAGTTGCAGAATTGAGGTCAGAAAGGCAATATTCTGTAATATTTTGTAGTCGACATACAATTTACAGTTTTCCTATGTTTTACTCTTAAAATATGATGCTTTTTTTTAATTTTTGCTTTCACACATTCCAATTCCATAACTCAGTATTGTACATATAAGAACACAGAATAAACACAGTCATCATTTGACTTTAAAACCGAACAATGCATATCATACAGTTAGATTTTTACTCTTTTTTTAATTCACACATGATTATTTTAAAAAGGCAATATTATGCAAAACATAATATTGAACGTGATTAATTTGTAAAGTGTATCTTCCGAGCTGAAAGACTTAAAAAATCTTTTAAAATGTAATAATGACAAAATGCAATCACCCACGTGCCGACAAAGTGGGGTAACTACCTGATGTGTCTGTGTATGTGTGTGTGTGTGGATGATGCATACTCATGATGAGCATGCTTTAGTTTGTGATAGTGTTTGTGTGTGTGTGGATGATGCATACCCATGATGAGCATGCTGAAGTTTGTGTGTGTGTGTGTGTGTGTGTGTGTGTGTGGATGATGCATACCCATGATGAGCATGCTGAAGTTTGTGTGTGTGTGGATGATGCATACCCATGATGAGCATGCTGAAGTTTGTGCGTGTGTGTGTGTGTGTGTGTGGATGATGCATACCCATGATGAGCATGCTGAAGTGTGTGTGATAGTGCGTGTGATGCTTACCTGTGATCATCGGGCTGAGGGCGCAAAGCGCGAGCAGGAGCGCACGGAGAGCGCGTGCTGCCGGTGGACACATAGCGAACACAAGTGGTGCAGCTCGTGCGCCGCTCCGGAGCGCGCGGGAGAAGGCGGGGGCCGCTCCCTACCTTATGGCACAAACCCAAACCTGTTTAACAGCAAAGGAAGACTCTGTCTCACCGCAAGAGGGAGACACAGGCTGGATCCAAAACCGCACATAATCTGGAGCGCAAAACATCCGATGGTCATAAACTGAGCAATGATTACTTCAGTAGCCAGACTCCTCGCTGGCTCCTTTTATATTTCCTAAACTGTAAATATCTGTCTATATTTATATGTCCACTACAGGCGATTTGGAAACACCATCAGCACGGGGAGAACATGCAAACTCCATATACCCTGACTGGAGGTAAGATCTGAACCCCCAACCCTGCAGGTCAGAGGCAAAAGAGCTAACCCTGTCTTAGTGCCATACTGTATCTCTCTAATACTTAGATACAAGGTGCTTAGTCTGGTTATTTTGAGTCTGTGTGTGTATTGGCCTCTGTTATTAAGCCTCTAACATCAAAGTTAGCTAAACTGTCCTTGATAGTCAGGCTCCTTACATGCTTGCTAACTTATTTGAAGTGTTGGCTCTCCATGATGCCTTTCACCCCCAGGGGGAAGACCGTGAATTGTGAATTCTACTGCCAGGTTTTAAGGCCCTCAGAGGGAGGACGTGGCAGCACGATGGCTTAGTGGTTAGTACGGTCACCTACTGTAGCACCTCCAGATCCTGGGTTCGATTCACATGTCGGGTTTAAGTGCATGGTTTTGTGTGTTCTTGGCGTGCTTGGTGGATTTACTCTGGGTAAGAATTGGTGTTTCCAATTGCCCATAGTGTGTGAATGTTGACACCATGGTCGTACAAAATGGGAATGAATACAATGGTCACCATTGGCCTTCACGATCCCTAGTTGAACCACAGGTTCCTAGATGGAGTGAGGGCAGACACAGTGCGAAAGCAGCCGGATCCATGACGCACAAATCTTGAAACTTTTTGATACCCCGTTCTAAAATGCCCACATTAAAAATTCAAAACCTATTATAATATCGCACAGATCATTAATTTATGTCTAATGAGGAATGTATGAAATCAAATCACAACATGGCTGTTAATGATCTCTACAACTATGCCAAGCCTTTTAAACCGGACTGTTTTAATATAAAGCACAATAACACATGGATCTTTTTAAAAAAAATTTTTTTTTAAACAAGTTAACACAGTCAAAATTTTATTTTCTCTAACTGAGTACTGTATACCTTTAATATTCTTACTCGACAAGGAGGTAATCCACTTTACAGGTCAAGAGTGCCTCATTAAAGATCTACAGTCATAGTAGGCTGCATGTGGCCTGGAGAAAGCTGGAGCTTTTCTCTTAGAGCTTCTGGAAAGCTTCACAATACCTGTACAAAGTGACATGGCTAATAGAATGAGCTTTAGTGACAGACTGATGGATTCTCCATGACTGACCTCATCTTATACAGTACCTTTATGTTGGGCTCATGGCCGAGCTTATAGTTATGTAGAAATATTATATTATATAATCTACTATTTGTTTGTTTGTTTTTTTATGAAAGGTTTTTTTTTTTTATATATATAAAAAGTGACTTTTCAACAGAATGATATTTAATCAGTATTTTATAACATCCGTTTGACATAAATTGTAATTAATAAATATTTTAATTAAAATTGGCAGATTAATTAACATTAGATTAAAAAATATACATATAATCTCTTTCTTTTTTTGTTGTTGCTGTTTTTCATCTTATTGACAAGAAATACCCATAAATTTAAGACATGGTCTGTACTACAGTATGGTTTGAACTAATAACATTGGATGCTATTCAACCAGAGCTTCAGGGTCATGCAAAAGTATCCAGTTTGATAGAATGCATACTACAGCTAAGTTTATGTTCTGATCTATTTTGACACTCATTTTGACAAAATAAGGTAAAGTATTTATTTAATAAATTAAAAAAACCTGCATTAACTGCTGTTCATGGTTCAGCAATGCAGTTTATGTTTTGGTCTTTTTTTGTTCCCTTTTCTAAAATGATAGATATTATTTTCATCCCTTTTTTGTAAAATAGAGTGTGCTTGTATGTCACCTAAGCCTTTAGTTTATCCCTGGAGATGTTTTTTCCCCCATAAGTCAACACAGTTGTTTGTCTATGTTTGTTAATAAAAACTCTCTAGTCAGGAGTTGATTGTTTCCATACATGGAACCTAGGCATGTTTTGGTCTAAATTTGCCCGCTAACAATATCACCACTGAACTAGGTTTAAAACAACCATGTGTATCAAGAATGTAAGCCACAAACGCTTTCTCTGTTCCTGCCAAGGGAGGAAATGGAATTACTTCAACTTAACATTGAAACTGCCAAATATGTGAGCTCTTTGTCATATTTATATTTTGTTTTCATGGTACCCACTGCTTGTGTAATTTCACGTCTCCTGTTTTTTCGAACGGTTTGTTTGGAAACATGACACTTGGTGACACTGCTGGTCACCCCTGTTCAAAGAATAAGTCCCACATGACACAATCGTCACGTCTGCTGTCTGATCTAGTAGTGCCCTCCTCCAGACTGCCTCCTCTTGGGTATTATGTTGCTAACCCACACAGTTCAAGCACTTGTTAGTGTAAACTTTGTAAGGATCAGCAAGCGTAAGTACTGTAGCTAAATGTAAAATAACAATAATAATAATTATTATTTTTTATTCATAATAATTATTCTAAGTATAATAAACAATAATTAAACTATTATATAGTTTAATATATATATATATATATATATATATATATATATATATATATACATTTAGCTTGTAAAAAGGCCATAATTTGAGCCATAACAATGATCTGTAAATATAAACAATTAAGCAAAAACATGAGAAAAAACAAGAGCAAAAATAAGAAGAAATCAGCAAATGGTAAAGAATATATTAAAAATCTGAAAAAAAAGAAAAAAAAAAAAAGCTTTTTACATTATATAATTTTGCTGCCGGTTTTATTTTGTCTGTTTTATGTGCATAATAAACAAGAAAGAAAGCCCTCCTCTTTCTATTGTTTTCTGACCACTAAAAGTATGCAAACCCAACACAATTTCTCCAGGGATACCAGAAGACCAAACCAGAGCTTACCGAAAATGCTGTATCAGCAAGAAAACCAGAAACAATCGCTTGGAGAGAGAGAGAGAGAGAGAGAGAGAGAAAGAAAGAGAGTGTGTGTGTGTGTGTGTGTGTGTGTGTGTGAGAGAGAGAGAGAGAGAGTGAGAGAGAAGGGGAAAAAGGGACTCTAGAGACTCATAAACACAAATGCAGACTTGATCTCGTTATTGTTCAATACTTTGTTCTCTTTTTCCTATTCTCACACATGTAGATCCTCTCTCTTGTTGCCTGGGTGTCATTAAACATTTGTATCTATGTCTTTTAACTTTATTTATTTATTTCCTCACTGCTGTTACAAAAAGAAAGATTCATGCATTGTAAATACTGCGCTTTTTAATGAACGGGTGACATTTGTTAGAATTGATTTACAAGGTTACGGTTCACAGCAATTGATAACAGTTTAATCATTAATATTATAATTCAGAAAATAGTCAAATATTCAAAATAACCTAAAAATAAGTCACATTTACTAATGGTTGAATTTTAAATGTGAAATATATTAATTATAAAAGTTATTTATGGGTGACTTAGGTTGAACTATGATGTTAAATGTGGACACCCCTCTTAATCATTTAGCTCAGGTTTTTAAGCCAAACATCAAGCACATAGCCATGCAGTCTCTGTAGACAAATACTGGCGGTAAAAAGTGTCACACTAAAGAGCTTGCAGATGTGGTGCCTTCATAGGATGAAACCTCTATCACAAGTCAGGTCATGAAATGTCTGCCATATATTATATTATCACCCCATTAAAATTCCTCTATTGATTTTTAATGCCATTAAATACACAATAATATAAATTTCTGCCAGCAAGAGCAAAACTGCCTAGAATGATTAATTAATTTTTCATGTAGTGTTTTAATGCATATTTAATTTAATGCATCTTACATGCCTTGGCGCAAACACTTCTCATTCTCTGTCAGTGGCATTATGAAGAAACTCACAGGGGGCCGGGTACCAGTCGTATCTTTGTAGCTCTTCCTGTGTTTCTGTGCCAGCTGGGGGATAAAACAAGCCATTAGGGATAACTCTGACATGCATTCACTTCACGAGCTTCCTTCTCTCTCTTTCTCTCTCACTTAATATATGGCTTTTCTTTTTACTTTTAATCTCTTCTGTCTTGTATTTCCTGCGTTATTCTCTTATGTGATTTTATTCCTGTCAATATTTTTTTCCTGTCAATATCCTAATTGTTGGAGATGGAAACATCCAATGTGCTATAAGCACCAAGTGTATTTACTGTAAATATGCAAAGTACAACAAATATGCAAAGCACACAACAGTTCAATTTCTCACCTCATTAAATAGATTTATCTCTCTTTGCCGTTTGAAATCTATATTGTAACGTGCCCAGTAGGTTGGATGGAAGGCTGGGTATCTGTTCTGTGAGTGTTGGATTGTGATCAAAGCTCCATCATTCGAGTAGATGCCAGGGAGCATGCCACCTTTACTTGACATGAGTGCAGCACGGACATCCTGAAAGTACTTTATGCTCGCCTTCCCAAATGTGTCCCCATACAGATACTTGGTGGTAGGCACATGTCCTGTGAACCTAATTGATCCAGGAGTTTACCAATAGAAATCTCTCAATGTGAAAAGCAAAATTCAGACAGAGCCAACCTATTCATTCAAAAAAAATTTTTTTATTGATAAATAAAAATGGTCTTAAAGCTCACTCACTCACTCACTCATCTTCTATACCGCTTCATCCTGTATTCAGATCTTAAAGCTCCTTAATGAAATGCATCATCCATGCAACATCATACACCTTCCATTCAACATCATGAACTAGTATATAATCATGTGATCAATTAGCCTACCCTGGTATCAGAGGTGATGGGATGTAGGTTGCATTGTTGTGCGTGATAAGAGTGCCGGTTCTGGAAGTCATCGCTGCCTCCAAGTTCTGGTAAACACACACAGTTCAAAGTGAAGCGAGATATCAGAGTTGGTTCTCCAGCATGGCACACAAAAAGAACAACACTGAGTTGCCTGGTAACCACTGAGATGTGCACGTGACCCTTTGTGCAGTCTCTACTGGGTCTTCAATGTCAACCCTTATAAATCTAGCAGCACAATATACTTCCATTATATAGGCATTATTGAGAGAAAAAAATAACGATGCAGAAATTGCATGCAGTTACACATGGTCAAATACCACAGTATTGTGTGTGTGCACAAAGCGCAACCACATTTTAATTAATGGACTTTAATTGAATGTAGTACATGCTTAATTCATCCAGAGAATGACTGCTCAATCAGTTCCATTGCAGAGTCAAAAGTTTCAGTGAACAGGTTCTGGCATTTGTACAGTATGTCCAAGCTGATGCGGAATCCCCTGCTGTGGAAGGCCTGTTATACTGACTTTAAAATGCTGCCCCCTGCTGGAGCTTCTGCTTCTCTACCGCGCAATAAGCGGCGCAGCTCGCAACACGGCGGTACATCATGACTCACTTTAATGAGTCAATTCATTTGAGCTTTATTTGATTCATTTGAATTACACGTGTAGATGATTTGATCTCTGTTTGGATTCAACTCAGCATCAACTGAGCCGAAAGTGGCTTCAAGAGATATTGTGCTAGAGTAAGGTGTATTAACTAACATTTATTTAAAAAAAAAAAAAAAAAAAGTGAAATTTTGTGTGATATGGTGAGCCTAATTTCATAATGTTACAAATAGAATATCAATCTAAGTCATTGTCTTTACCGCTTTATCCTGTGGGGGCCTGGAGCCTATCTTAGGAGACTTGCGGGGTAGGGAGCCAATCCATCGCACACACACACACACACACACACACACTCATTCACACACTACGGGCAGTTTGTGAACACCAGTTAGCCTCATCTGCATGTCTTTGGACTGTGGGAGGAAACCAGAGTACCCGGAGGAAACCCACCAACCACAGTGAGAACATGCACACACACACACACACACACTGAAGACCCTGGAGGTGCGAGGCCACTATGCCACCAACCATAATATCAATCTACCAATGATTAATGATAAATGACATAATATACCATATGTGATAGATTTGGCTTTGTAGTAGGTTAAAGCATGAATGTATAGACAAAAAGTCAACTTTTCGCTGTCTCGTGCGTTGGAATCGTTTTATTCGACTCGTTTGAAAGAGTTGTTTATTAAGAACCGGTTCTCTTTCGAATCCCCCATCGCTCGCGCACATCGGAGAAAAAAAGGGTCGGAAATCTGTGTAGCGGGAGTGTAGCGCTGACCAGACCAAGACAAACATGAGGGCACTTTAATTATTTTACGGATCTTGTATGTAAAGTCGGAAAATACTGCGGATAATTTGTTTGCTTGGTATTACAAACATATAGGCTATTTTACGAACAGGTCAGTGCGGTCTATGGCACGTTTATAGGTTTACTTCGGCGCTACTTTAGGGGAATTTCTGTCGCTTGTGATTTCCGTGATTTGAGTTTCACTGCCATGGCTCTGGTGGTGTATCTGAAATCGGTGTCGGACCTTCCCGGGAAAGGAGACCGACTCGCCAAAGTCTCATTCCGAGGTACTGCTACACTTCATTTCTTTCTTTCTTTCTTTTTAAAAATTTTTATTTCTAGGTTTATGATGGGCTGAAGCCTTTGGATTGAGTGTAGAATTCATGCCTGAGTGCTGTGCTGAAAGTTATCACTCTCTCATACTGTCTTGTAAAGTCTACTGTACATTATTCAAGTCCAACTCGACACTGTATGAATGACAGGCTCTGCTGCCTTGCACCTCCATGGTCCGGGTTCGAGTCCCAGCCAGGCTCGATTCCCGTCTCTGTGTGCATGGAGTTTGCATGTTCTCCCCGTGCTTGGTGGGTTTCCTCTGG